>JACMZG010000022.1:51800375-51895375 GCA_018340805.1 Microvelia longipes | reverse complement strand
TAATACTTAGAGAGAGGATACAACAGCTCTTATCATTCCCTGGGTAGCTTGGTACCATAACTGTACATTGGTGACAAAGAGACTAATACTTAGAGAGAGGATACAACCTCTTATCATTCCCTGGGTAGCTTGGTACCATAACTGTACATTGGTGACAAAGAGACTAATACTTAGAGAGAGAATACAACAGCTCTTATCATTCCTTGGTAGCTTGGTACCAACACTGTACATGGGTGACAAAGAGATTAATACTTAGAGAGAGGATACAACAGCTCTTATCATTCCTTGGGTAGCTTGGTACCATAACTGTACATTGGTGACAAAGAGACTAATACTTAGAGAGAGGATACAACAGCTCTTATCATTCCCTGGTAGCTTGGTAGCATAACTGTACATTGGTGAAAGAGACTAATACTTAGAGAGAGAATACAACAGCTCTTATCATTCCTTGGTAGCATAACTGTACATTGGTGACAAAGAGACTAATACTTAGAGAGAGGATACACAGCTCTTATCATTCCCTGGGTAGCTTGGTACCATAACTGTACATTGGTGACAAAGAGACTAATACTTAGAGAGAGGATACAACAGCTCTTATCATTCTGGGTAGCTTGGTAGCATAACTGTACATGACAAGAGACTAATTCCCTGGGTAGCTTGGTAGCATAACTGTACATTGGTGACATAGAGACTAATACTTAGAGAGAGAATACAACAGCGTCTATCGTTCCTTAGGTATCTAGGTGCCATAACTGTACATTGGTGACGTCATTTTTTTTTTTTTCATAATAATCCATTGTAACTATAAGATTATTTTCCCACTATTATGTATTAAGTTAAATTTAAATTAAGTTTTAATTATTATCTTGCATATATCCATTAATTGTCTGTTTTGAATAAAAGGGCTCATTGAAAAAAACCTGCCATTTGTAGAGTGCGAGCTACAATAGAGGTTCTAGAGAGGTGGGGGAGTATCTAGTCTCTCTCTTGGGAGATTATGGGGTAAGTTCAGTTATGGCACATAGTGGAAGTTGTTTCATCTAGATCCCTTATCACTGCGCTATTCTGCCCATGTACTACCCCTAAGTATTAGTCTCTTTGCTAAAAACAAAAGATGAGAAAGTTAGTTTTTTCTCCCTTCATGGAAATTTGTTTTCCATGAATTTACAGCGCATTCCATGGCATTTACAGCGCATTCCATGACATTTACAGCAAGAGTTAACAAGATAGCATACAGATACCAAGGCAAGGCGGAGGCAAAGTATATGAATGACAGAACCAACCATTATTTCCCCACCCTTATTCATCCCCAATGCATATCTCTCCTCCCAACAATAAAAATCAAGAGTTAAATTACTTTATGAAAATGTTTATTACTTTATAACCATTTGTATCTGTATATGACTTCGACTATAAAGTCTACTTAAAAAACTGACTAGATGACTAGAAGTTAAATTAAAATTGTATAGACTTTTTTAGGAGTACTGACTATAATAAAACATTATAGCTATTTTTTTATATAAGAAAGAAATACCATACCATTTTGAATGTCTTGTATAATAATACTTATTTATGTACCAAGGGAGAAAAAAAATCTTTAAGCAATAAGTTGGTTCCCGAGGCGCTGACATGAATTTATTTTTTGCGAGAAAAGAATTGTATTTTATTTTACTTAATTTAATTATGGGTGTATTCTCAGTTTTATAGATTTGGTTGCATTTTTTTGGGTTGGGTCCCCTTAACATTTTTTGAATGGGCCGCCCCCGAAAAAAAGTGAAATACATTTGGTCACTCCTCCTTAAAAATGCAGAGGATGCTGCTCCAAAACAAAAGTAAAAACACGTCCCCTCTTATAATATTTGGAGGCTCTAGCCCTCATTATTGGTAACTTTTTCTCCTTCAGCACAAAAATGTGTTTAATTACTCCTCGAAACCTAATAGAATAACGTATACTGAGGAGTGAAATATCATTAAAATTCGCCTGATACAGTGCTATGTAGTAATAAATACTAAAACAATAACAGTGTTGCCCAAAGGGGCGTATCTAGCCCACAGAGTCAGCCTGTGAGGCGAAGCGATTAAAATTTGCTAAATGCATGGCAAAATGCCATATTACAACAAATAGTAATAAAGCCACAAATAATACAATACAACAATGTGGACACGAAGCGGCCACAGGGACTACGGCCGAGATATGGCCAAGGTTGCGTCGAGACTTTGTTACGGCTACGGCCCAAAGGCCCGTATTTATCTCTATTGGTGCGCTAGCTCAAAAACAAATTATTCATTCTAAAACATCCAGACTTTGGGTTTTTCTTGGTACAGAATGGCCCTTACATTTTCTCGACGATGCTCGCACTAGAGAGTAATTATTTAGCGCTCCATCGTCGCTTCTTACTGCGGTTTGTATGATCCCTAAAGATACTAAAGAGGATCGTTAGATCTGCATCTACTATGAATTGATCATCATTTAACCCAATGGAATCCTCATAATCAAAAAAATGATTTCCATTTGTTTCTTAGTTTATTACGTATTTACTTAATTTATAACCTTCCAGACATTCTATAGACTTGTCTTATCAAATAAGATAACACCATAACAATACGCGCATGGGATACCGTTGGCGCCAAATTTAATCATTAACTTATCAATAATTTGTTCATTTTAGATAACTATTAAAAATATATCGTTTGCTGCCTAATGTTTCATTAATATATATATATATATATATATATATATATATATATATATATATATATATATATATATATATATATATATATATATATATATATATATATATATATATATATATATATATATATATATTATATATATATATATATTATATATATATATATATATATATATATATATATCTGTATCTGTGTGTGTGTGTATGTATGTATGTATTTAAGGCAAATCCTGAAATCATGTATACGCTTAACAGTGAAAACAATTGCCGCGGTAATTGAAAAGTGTTCTTCGTTTAGTAACATCATTGTGGTGTTACGTCACATTTAAATGATAAAATTCACCAGTAATCACAGAAAAAAAAGACAAGAGAGACAATAAATTATACTGCCAACAGTATACTAATTTCACGACAATTCACCTACCGTTGGCATTTTATTAAAAGTAAAATAAATAAAAAGCCACTGCGGGAAAGCTATTATCTAAATTTATTTACACATTAAAACAACATAATTATTTGGCGTCTGGTTTCACAGCGTCGCCTTTTTTTCTCTAAAAACAAACGTTTTTAGAATTTATTGCCTTCGCTTAAAAAGAAAAAGAAATTCGAACTCTAGAAACAGGAAACAGATCTACATCCGTATGGCGACATTTAACGTAAATATTTAATTTCTGTGTATAAATAGGTGCAGGTTGAGCGCCACCGAGTGAAAAAAGTGTTTGTTTACATCGTTCTTTGTAAATATTCTTAATAAATAAAGATCGTTTCGAATTATTAACAGGTTTATAGCGAGGAATGATGTTCATCAGTACATATTTGAAGAGTTGATATTGAGGGAAGAAACTGTGTTTATATGTTTCTTGTGGTTTAGTAGTAGTAGTAATAAGGGGGGTAGTAACTACCAGGCAAGTAGGCCACGTTGTTGGGCCTTTTTGCCAGATCCCTAAGATGTGTTCTACTCCTTTTAATTTTGAAGGTATATTTTATCTAATCCAAACGAAAGAGCCGTGAATTTCTATGGTTCCTCTTATTCTTTTTTTCAAACAATCGTACATATTTTCACTGACTCTTATAGTCTAGTAAAAACTAGGAACAACACGTGCCCTCGCTGTTAAACCAAACCTCCATACACTTTAAACTACAAGGCAGACACACTATAGTATTATAATGGATCTACTATGAGGGTCCTAAATTTTGCCTATACCCAGTTTCATTTTGGGTAAGGAATCTTTAACGAGTACCTGACAACGCACAGGCTCGAGACCACCGGCTTTACGTCCCTTCTGAAGGACGTGGTACGCAGAATTTTTATCCTTCTCATAAAAATCCCAGAGGCCCGTGCAGGGATTGAACCCATGATTAAATAAACTCGGAAGTTTAAAGTCTATTCATTCTGTGTATTGCCGCGTACCTTAACCACTACACCACGGGTGACTCTTGTGGTTCAGAGACAAAAACGTGTAAAATTTTGATTCCGAGCTGTGTAAGAGAAACTTATAATTAGTTACTCTATGAATGACTAATTAATTTAGTTGTTCATTAACTAAGTTAAGTCATTCAAAGAGTTAATTTGTGTCTAGATAATAACCATCCAGTTAGAATATTTAATTATCCAGTAATCGAGTATACAATTGAATAGTGCAGTAAGGTGTTGGGTCTGCATGTGTGCTCTTCTGACTTTATGTTAAAACAAGAGACTTTGAGTCTTTTTAAGGGACCGCTTTGCAGTCAGGGCCATTAACCTGAAATTATAACTTATTGTTCCTTTGAAAAATCGCTAAGAATACAGAGGAATCATTTATAAGTAAACTAATGAAAATTATTAATGTCATGTGTGGGAAATTCAAATTCACTCACTGTCATGCTGACAAATTTATTTCTGATTCATTCCTTTTACAAACATATATAACTATATTTTAAAAACACGTTTTGCGTTTAGTAGATTTGGAAATTCTCTAATTTCGTATTTATTTCTAAATTCATGTTATTTATGTCAGTATGTCATAAACAGGTAAAAGACAATAACCATGTACCAACGAAACAGCCAATGGGAAGCATTAATTAGTTATTACACTAATTTAATTTTATTTAGATTTAACATAAAATGAACATATTATGAATTGATAATTATTTGGTGTCAATATTTTTATTTATTTGGCTATTTTTTGAATTATTTTTTTCCATGAATTTCCGCTACCCCCTTCAATTTATTTTGTGACCCCCTTTAATATTTTTGGGACCCCTACTTAAAGAATCTCTAACTTGCAGCATATTTTTAGTATATTAAGCATTGTATCACCTCTGACAGAACTCTGCATTGTTATGGATCTCACCCCAAGGCGCCACATCTAAACAATTAAACAATTACCAGAGTACCTTATCACTTTGTTTAACTACGATATTCATATCGCATTTTTAGTAATTGTATAAGAACAATATCGGCAAAGAATGTAGATAGAACTTTAAACTTTGATAAGTATATGCACAAATATGATACTCGCAACCAAAAACTTAAGCACTGTTTATATTAATAGAATGTAATTGGAGTTTATAAACACAGAAGTTAAAAACATTAGAGTATTATTTAGGGTTAGCATTACGATACTCAAACGCTCTATGTTAGTTGTTACGTTATGCTGTATGTTAGCTCTAGTGTTTCTACGTTTTTAACTGTAGAAAGGAAACATTGGGGAATTTTCACACAAAACTAAAGCTCATTTAGACCTCTGAAACCATTGTTTACTAATAGTTTATGACGTAAAAACCTTATTTCGGATATGATGTGTCGAGTTTGGTGTTGCTAAATCTATCATTACCTCCATATTTCACCGCTATTCCCAATTCTACATGAGGAAAAATTACTACTTGAGGATTCAGCTAGATATGTTAAACACAAATGGGGCCTGTTTCACAAAAGTACAAGTCTTGTAGTGAGAAAAATCGTAAAAACAACTTGTAAAGACAAATATACATGTTTTACCAAGGATACACTTGTAGATTTGTAGCATTTTCTATTTAATAAACAATATTTTCTTGTCTACACATTACTTGTAACATTCACTTGTAAAATTTCTACCCAAGTCCCAACCTAGGTAGACTGAGTTACAACTTCATTTTATTCATATAAAACTTAGTTTTTATCGGCAGCTTTTAGTTTATAAAATCAATTTGCCGTATAAAATGACAAAATGCCATGTTGAACAAATATTACGCAAGGTTCTTGAGTTCTGTGATCGAAGGCCCGCAAGCAGAGGTCGCAAAGCAGCCATTTATCATGGAGGGAAAACCATTGTCTTAGTGAATTTTCGATAAAAAAATGTGCTTAAAAGTTAGGGTCGTGGAGGGAGTAGGGTTGGGGATGAATTTTTTGAAATAGGGGGCTCACTGTTTAAGAATATATATATATATATATATATATATATATATATATATATATATATATATATATATATATATATATATATATATATATATATATATATATATATATATATGTATATGTATGTATGTATATATATATGTATGTGTATGGCTCGAGGCGGCTAGGTTTTCGGAGGACCCTGTTTTTATGAAAGAAGAAAGCCTAGATCCAAAATAAAAGGAGCTCTTTTCTTTTTAAAGAATTAAACTATAATTCTACTCACAAAACATTGCCAAGTAAGGCAAAAAAAGAAAGGTGGACTTACTCGACAGTAATATACACAGCTTACAGATAAGGTAAAGACAAACTACTCTTTACGTATCCATAGATAACAGCTACCTCCTTTGTAAACTACACCACTACACATACACACCACTATACATACATACACATGTACAGCACTAAACACGGCGAGTTAATTCCGCAAGTTTGACTTACTTTTCTCTTGATTCCTTTTTAGATCATTTCCCACGCTGTGTCTGATAGAGAAATCGCTAAAAAATATCGACTGGTTTAAAAATATACCTATCATAGTACATAACTACTACAAAGTGCTGAAAGTTTCAGTGTGTTTTGTAACCCAAGCTTTCAAAATGGTCAAAGCTAGAATAATTCAAAAATGATTCTAAACTCGAAAAATTTCCCCAGGTAGTTACAGGTTACCTTTGTTGAGCTCTGGATTAGGACATTTCCACTGCCCGTTCGGGTCGCTGCACCTCCATCCGGCCACATTTTTGCTGTATCTTAGCCTCTGACTGCGTCGAAAGCGAATTTACAAATTTTTACTTCCGTTTCACGTGGTTTCGGGCAGAGACCCGTGCTTTTTCGAAACCTCAGGAGACCTTTTAATCTTCCTAGTACCCCAAATAACATAAATGCGACTTTTTCTAAAGATAAATTCATTGTTATCGGCTTTTTCGGCTGAACCGTTGATCCAATTATTCTTATTAATCTATCAAGCCGATCTTAATAGATTCAGGTGATCAAAAAACACTATAACAAATTATTAAACACAATTTTCTCCAATTCCCCGATATTAGTAGATTTCCCTTAGAAAATGTCGAGTGATGACGTTGTACAAATCTAACTTGTACACAACTAAACTTTGTTTAATTTTGTGGAGCATTGTATTTTCATCCATGACTGTTCTACATACAACCTTCCCCTGAAGGTTTCTCCCATAGTCAAAGCAAAACGTCAAACATTGAAACATCATCTTTATTGACGTGGTCACCACTGGAAGACCTTCATCTTCAAGGGATAGAACTCTTTGCTATTTATAAACAACTTTTTAAGTAATATTTATTGTTCTGGGCTCCCATTAACTGAAAAGTTACTTTAGCGACGTTTTTTAAGGACTTCCTCATAAAATTAAAGGGGATTTGACTGTAAATTCATTTATTCGCTCACGAGCAGAATAACGTTTTACTGCACTGTAAAGCGTACAGAAAGAATGGATAAACGTTATTTAAAAAAAAAGACCAAAGCTTGTTTTTCCGCATTTTGTCCAATTTTCTCTGCAAGAAAACCCTGTATTTCCTTCCGAGGCCGTTAGCCTAAGGAATATGAATTAGATAACTCCCGAGGTTCACCGAGGAGTAAAGTTCACTTTTGTCTCTTTCCTTGTTAGGGATAAATTTACCGAGAATGTTTTGATCCATCTTGCGTATTAAACTTTATCTACGACCAGTTGACAACAGCTGCTTGTAGCCATTTATATATTTTTAAATTTTAACTCCATTAAAATAAATTGTTGGTCAATAAACTTGTGACCTACCTCATCTGTAAAATAATCTATTATAACAACCTTAATTATAGAACCAATACTAACCTTCTCAAATTACAGCTGATTTAAATCACTACCAACATAGTATAACAAAATATAATCTTATAAATACACTTGATTTTGGTATCCCTGTTTTTACCATCCCTATGACGAAAAAATGACTCTCGCCCTGCTGGCGACATTTGACCAGCTATTTTCAACATAAGGAGAAGATGAATCTAATTTTAAACAAAAATTCTATATAAAAGAATTTACTGGAATTCCTCCAGTAAATTTCTTCGATATCTTACGGGAATCGAATAATATCTTCGCATCGAAAAAAAGAGAAGACATAAAAGGCCGAGGCAGAGCTGATTTAGAGGAGTTTCAAACCACCTTAAACTTTACTTACACAAGTAGTCGTGTTTACTTGATCAAGATAATATTGTATGAGATTCGAAAAAAAAAAGCTCAACTTACAGATAGGTAATAAAATTTTAAGTTTTACTTCAAAACCTGAAAAAGGTTTTGAAGTAACAAGCGAAGATGAACCGATGTGTAATGCATACAAATGTACTTTTGGAACATGAAAATTTCAAAGAAATCCACATGAATTTATGTTAAAGAAAAAACTTATAGCATGAGATGCGTGCCTGATAAAATCTTGGACAGTTTGTCAAGATTTTATGAAAGTAAATGTTTACTTCACTTATTTAAAAAAGTTGAAATTTTAAATGAAACATGAAAGAAATACAAAATGCTGCATCAGAATGTATCTGATGTTCCTTATACGTAATTCAGTAATCATCCGAACCTACTTTTACGCAAGTTGGTACCATCATACATAATGTTACGCTGGTTGGTACCTTCATACATAATGTTACGCTGGTTGGTACCATCATACATAATGTTACGCAGGTTGGTACCTTCATACATAATGTTACGCAGGTAAATCTCGTCATGTATAATGTTACGCAGGTTGCTATAATACATAATTCAATAATAAACCATAGAAAAAAAAAATCAATTTTAGTTTAAGGGCATTCATGTCTTAACATATGGTTAGAACAAGGTGTTGGAAGAATCACCTTAAATTCCTTCAAATATGGCCGCAGGGGCCTTTTTTTCAAAAATATTTAAGCCATGAAAAGAGGGTGGATGACCTTAAGCCGCCACTGAGTCCTGAAGCCTTTGTATTCTCAGACAACTGTATATGTTGAACAATTAACTGCCATTGATTTTTGAAGTTTTGTAAAATCAACTCGATAACATTAAGGCAACACATAAAATTTATCTTATGTTTATTGGTTTTGATGAAAACATATTGTTAGACCGTAATTATCTAATGACATATATAGTTTCCTGGTACAAATTTTTTTTTATTTAAAAAGAACTATTGCTGAGGGGTTTTCTTTAACACTAACATTATACGGCATCTCATTTTGTAGTTGAAAACCACGCGTTTTTTGAAACCTTTTTCTATCCTAACATAATAATACGTATCTGTAAGACGAAGAAATGATGTATAGCTCGAGGAACACCACAAGGCACCACCAGTCTACCCAAACTACGTATCAGATCAATCTTAAGCTTCTACAATAAAAATGTAATACCTTTTCTCTCCCATTCTTCTCTTTACTTTTTTTTAAATTTAAATTTTTGCTTTTAATATGAAGAAAGTCTTAAAACAATCTTCATAAGTGTTAAAAAAGTTTTCAAATCAATTGAGTGCCATCAAGAGCCACCACATTGGAATGGTATCACTTTAGACTTACTTTGACTATTTACCTATATTCCAAGAGTTCAACATCTAAGTACTCATCATGCTTGATGCTAGTTAGTATCAGCACAAGTGTTCGAAAACCTGGAGAGAACCGAACTGTTCACAAGTAATTTTATTGTCAATCTCTTATACTCTTACTTGAGTCTCTAGCCCCGTGGCCAGATCTTTGTTTAGTGTGTGATTCTTTTTTCATTGCCAAACACAGGTGGCTGTGTTTGACATTGATAAGGTGATTGACAAGATGATTGACATTTATAAGGTGATTCGATTCGTTGTGAATAAACCAAACAAAGTCGGAGATTGAATCCTTACTTTTTTATACATGGCGTGTGACGTCATTGTAGGACATTGTAGGAAGAAAATGAAATTTTCTTTATTCCTTTTCATATAATCTGACGTTTATTTAAAATCAAAATAATCTGGTACGGGGTACCTCGGAACTTTTCGGATTCGCTTCGTTGGTCCTCAGAATTTGAAAAACGCGTAACTTATAATTCAGTATATCTGGATAATTCTGCTTCAATCCTAGGGGTTACCCATTCACGTGCTAACCTCCATAAACAGACAACAGACTCATCATAACGATGATAACAGACTACTTAGGACACAGACTTACTCAAACTTTACTCAGAGGAGTGTAAAATGCACTCTTAAGTGCTTCAAACGTCTGAACTGGATAATTTTTGTTACATTTCGGTTTCGAATTATTATTGCAACACATTTCCTTTCCGGTACTCAATTGTAGAGGGTAAAATATTGTATTGAACAAATTCGGAAGTCCTCTTGAAGAAATGCAAAACTAAAACAAAATAAGAAAAAGTAATGCATGGTAACATATATTTATATACATAAATATATGTTTAGAAATATATAGAGCCAATGTAGAGCTACTGCTATGTTAAATTAACACACACAACACACACACACACACACACACACACACACACACACACACACACACACACACAATATTATATATATATTATATATATATATATATATATATATATATATATATATATATATATATATATATATATATATATTATATATATATACACTATTGTAGGACAGTAGATTTTATTCGTTTCTAGTTTATTTAGGTTTTTCTTTGTCTTAATATAAAAGCAATACGTTAATATTATCCATATCCGTATAAATATTTAATGCAACCCCCCAACTGAGAGTTTATTTCAATAATTTATAACTAATTGAAGGAATATGACAGGACTAGCAGATTGAAGCGGCTAGCACACAAAGAACATCAAAGCCGCTAAGCCGCTGGCAATGCCTACTAAATACTGTGCCTTGTTAATACCTTATCCTCTTACATCCATTTATAGCTGTTCTAACTGATTTGCTGTTATAAAACATGCTACGTAATAGTGGTTATATATGTTGTTGTATGTATATAGAACTATTGGCCGCCTTCGTGGTCGAAGTCGTTAGAGCGTAAATACTAACCTCTGACACCACGGAGGTCTGGTGTTCGCAGCCTAGGTTACGCTCTCAGTTTATACATGAGATTTCGTCAAATAATATATCGCCAACTTTAGATACTGTAGATACCGAAAGCGTAATGGTTGCCACAATGACCTGAGGTTGTTCCCGCCGATGTTATCTCTGATGAGTCGCAAGGCTCTAAACTGGCATTATTATATTATATTATATAGAACTATTGATGATATTGTAATATCTGCTTGTGTTAAAGTCGAAAATACCATCTAATATGCAGCAGGGATAAAAGATTTCAATTTCGTATTGTTCCCAACGGCTGAGCCTCGTGAGCAAACATGTTATTTATCATGGCAAGCATTTGGAGCTGATTAGTTAACCAATCTTCTAGTTTGCATTTAGAAGTAACAAGAATACCAATCTTTTTCTTCTTCTGCTGCACCAAGAGGAAAGTTGGTACTGTAACTGTAACTTACTTTTACGCCTTGTTACATAAATAGCTATATATTACTATTAACCATGAATTAATAAAGTTTAAGCATTAATGCTTTATTGAAGCCGTTTCAATACATTCAAACATTGTACCTATCAGGGGCGTCCGCAGGATTTTTTCCAGGGGGGGGTCAAATGTACTGCGGTTTAGTTTTCAGAACACTTTGACAAAAGTCAGAGATAGGACTTTTAGTAAATCACAGGAGTGGGAATTTGCTGAACTAAATTTTAATTTATTAATAAAATTACGTAATATTTTATTTATTGTGAGGTTAATGAGATGAGATTAGCTAGTGGGATAGGAGAAATATACTAGACAAACTATGAACCTGGTCACAGGTACATGGCGTAAAAGGGGAGGGGATACCGAGATCTCCCTGGAGCAGTGTGTGTGTAACTCTGGAGGTTCTCAGTTAGAGTTATTAGAAGAGTACAAACACTAAAAATGACCCTACGGGTTTAAGCGTGAAAAAATAAAATTAAGAAAAATGTTAAAATCTATTAAATTTTTAATAATTTGAAAGTGCGGGTTTAATCTAACTTTTCTGATTTTCAGGGGGGGGGGTCAAGTGACCCGTTTGATCCCCCCTGCGGACGTCCATGGAACATATTCAATACATACATTCAGAACGTAAAAATTGAAGCAGCGATGCAATGTTAGTATCTATTTGTAGGTCGTTATATAATTTTACTTGTCTTACAAATCATGAAAAGATTTTTATCTCGAGTTATCTTTTATAGTGTGATTGCTCCTTTTACATGAATCACTTCGAAACTTTGCTATCGAACATTTCAGCTACGATCGTAATATTTTGTAATAATTTTATGGTACCCTTCCCTAATGGTTGTCTACCCTGCTAGAAAATCCCTTGCCCCGTTGACATCCCCAACCCTACACATATATCACTGTTGTAAATACTGGGATTCAAGTGTTGTTCAGAAACAGAGGAGTCATATTTATTAATGCTTTTACCATCGAGAGATATGAATTCCTAATAGAAAGGGCGATGCAAGATTTATACCGTCGAAACGAAAACGGTCCCGGTTTCGCTATGAAGAGGGTGGAAAAATGGGATTTCCTGGAGTTCTCTTCACTCTGAAGTCGATAAGGCGGTGAATGGTTAAAGGGTGATTTTTTTAGTCACCCCTCAATCTTTCCTTATTGTTCGTTTGATATTATTTGTTTTACTTATTAATGTTATGTATGTGTAACGTTTATTTCTTTACTAATTAACTGTGTATAAATATTCTTACATCAATCCATATACTACTCTGTCAGGTACTTGCAGATTTTTTCTATAACCCTATACAATTTTTGCATCTCATCTAGAAATGTATGTATGAGAAAATTCTGTTTGGGTTTAAAGGATAATTTCACAGAAGTGTTTCGTCATCCTTTAGAACTCGATAGTTCCATTAGTTAGAAAGCTTTCACTACTTAAGAGTTTTTAAGGACAGATCTTGGCAAAAAAAAGTTGACATTGGATAAAGACTCGGGTTTTTTAGGGTGCCTAATTGAAAACCACATCTGGATTGGTTTTCCTTCCCAAGGTCCTGACCCAATCCATGAGAAACTAAACTTCTGTATACTGTATACTTCTTTAATAAATGGATTAACTGAATTTCCCGTCTCCCTTTTTGTGAACAAATGATAGCTTAAGTATAATTTTATCAAAGAAAACTTTGTTATAGAAGAAGTAGTACTCTTTTCCTGTGTTCGTTTATTTGTTTGATAGGTCAGATACATATACTTTTACATAGTTGATACTATTAGCTCTACTAGATACTATATAGTACATCAGATACTATGTAGCTCTACTAGATACAGTACATCAGATACTATATAGCTCTACTAATACTATAGTACATTCAATACTATGTAGCTCTACTAGATACTATATAGTACATTCAGATACTATATAGCTCTACTAGATACATATAGTACATTCAAGATACTATTAGCTCCTACTAATACTATATAGTACATTCAGATACTATGTAGCTCTACTAGATACTATATAGTACATTCAGATACTAATATAGCTCTACTAGATACATTATAAGCTCTACTAGATACTATAGTACATTCAGATACAGCAATTCAGATACTATGTAGCTCTACTAGATACTATATAGTACATTCAGATACTATGTAGCTCTACTAGATACTATATATACATTCAGATACTATACTACATACTAGATACTATATAGTTACAGATACTATGTAAGCTCTACTAATACTATATAGTAATTCAGATCCTATGCAGCTCTACTAGATACTATATAGCTCTACTAGATACTATGTAGTGCATTCAGATACTATTGCAGCTCTACTAGATACTATATAGTACATTCAGATACTAGTTAGAGAACCAGATCTTTATTTTGCAACTGTAGACCTGTTGCTCTGTCACACGAACAAAGCAAATGCTTTGACAACAAAGCTCTTTATTAGTGCTTAGGCAAAGTCTATCAGTTGAGAAAATCAAAGCACAGCTTTTAGCTCAGTGTCGTATTGATGTTGACCACAAATTTCTATGTATAAACGGAAATGTCAGCTTATTTTCTAAATGGTATTTCTGAATTTACCACCTTCCATTCCAAACTCTACGTACGTGATTAATGTCTTCCTCTAATATTTTAGTTTCACCATTGATCCGACGTTTGAGTTTACGTTCTCTTTACTCTTTGCGAATTTCCTTTTGAAAATTTCGCTAATGGGATAGGCGACATGACGGAAATCGGACCCGGGACTGTGGCCGAAACCCATTTCATAGATCCCCATTCATAGAACCACGAAAAAACACAATGAAAATTCTAGGATAAAAGTTTTCGCCAGGGAAAACAAGTTTATTTGGGATGCTGAAAATCGGTCCGTAGTCCATACAACAACCTATACTATAAAAACGCGTGTTTTCTTTGGAAAATCGATTCAAATAGTCAGACAAGTTAAAGCGCTACTGTTCCCACTATGAACCGTACACCGAAAACCTGTGGAAGAACTGGATTTAAAACATTCCAAAACTAACTCGTTGGGCTTGCTGACCACAGCGCCAAAATTATTTAATTACATTAATTACAGTTAAAGTTACTTTGCAGGATTAAACGTTCTTTAAACGATGGATCTTTTAAAATTTTATTATTAATTATAACTGTTCCCTGTTAATTTAATATACGGATTTTATTAACAACTTCTTTATTGATTATACTCCTGTTTAAATTTGATGGAGTCTGGAGTCTGCTGTTAATGGCACGCAAGGTCGAACTAGTCCAAACTATCCTGTTGAACGTTTATTTTTCAATGGTGTTCCACTCCCAGATTTGGTTCTTGTGTGCTCATCATACTTATCCCTGGGATGACCTCAGAGTGTGTAATTACTTCGGGACCGTCTGCAAGAACCAACGGTTTTCCCGACGAACTTAGCCAGTCTCGATATTTTGTTTTACGGTATTTTTTTCCTTCCCACCGTTATAATTAATAATAGTCTATTTAGCTATTTTATATTCCAATAATAATCTACTAAAATTTATTAATCATCATTTTGCTTCCCAAACTCATAAAGAATGCCATTTGCAAAAAAACTAAAACGCAGTGTTTCCGTCAAATTTCGACATTACAGATCCTGCTGATTCCAAAAATCTGAGAAAAGTGGTGTCTGTTATTTATGAGTGTATGGATGTGAAAATGTTAGTAAACCTCGGACCATAAACAAAATTCGTTCCAAAGGTCCCTGCAATATATATATATATAATATAACTATATATTATATATATATATATAAATATATATATAAATATATATATATATATATATATATATATATATATAATATATATTATATATATATATATATATATATATATATATATATATATATATATATATATTAAAATATATATATAATATATATATATATATAATATATATATTTTTTTTTTTTTTTTTATTTATTTATTATTTATTTTTCTAAGAGTTAATACAAAAACATAAAATTACAAACATAAAATTACAATTGGTCTCGAGTCAAAATCTTAACTTATTACAAAGAACAATTATTTATAAAATCGTTTTATAGAATAAAAAGCTTCCGTAATCAAATATGATTTTATTTGCTTAGCGAATGCGCGTTAACTCTAATTTTGAGTTTAGGCTTCAGGCAATTTATACATTTTTTGTTTTTAAGCAACTATTTTATGCGAATAAAAGTTTTATGAAAGTCTACATGAGGTACTATTAGGCATATGGTCATATCTAGTATTCTATATTTATGAATATCTAACGATGAATAAAAAAGCAAGTTAAAATAACAAAAGAGGTAGAGTCATAAGAGAGAATTTTTTAAATAAGGCTTTACACGATTCAGAATATTGTAAGTTAAAATTATACGCAGGGCCCTTTTTGGAGTAAAAAATATTAGAGCACTGGTACTGTTCCCCACAAGGCAGCACAATAAGACAATTCTTGAAAAGAAGTAGGCAAAGTACACACGATATCATGGTTTCACATCCAATACTCTATATATTTTCCTGAGTAGGAAGAGAAACTGATGATAGCTGCTTTGCCAGTTGAGAAGTAGGTTTCTCCCAGGTGAGTAGAGAATCCAGAGTAACTCAAGGAGCTTCAGCGAATTCTCTCTATCTGGCGATTTCAGCGAAAAATATCAACACTTACTCTTCTTCATCATTAAGTGTCAGTGAATTGGTTGGAAAACCAGTCTTAGCTCTACTTATAACTACATCTTTCGATTCAATAGACTGTCTATTGCGGTCTTGATTAAATACGTTGTATCGTCTGCAAATCTAATGCACCTATGGCGAAGTCAGGAAAGATCATTACAGTAGAATAGAAGAAAGAATGGGGCCTAGAACAGATCCTTGAGGAACCCATACTGTTCGCGTCAGATAGTTTCCGTTAAGTGTACCTGTAAATCCTTTTAGTGAGATATGACATAATGAGCGCCAGAGGAGACCCTATTCCCACAACTCAGTTAAGTTTCAACGTCGAATGAATGCAGTCAAAGGCTTTGAATGTCACACGATAGAGCAAGCAATTTTTCTTTGTTTTCGAAAGCGTCATAAATGTCTCTGCTATTGTTTTGAAGTGCCTTAATAAGTAAGCGATTCGCTCTTGAATCCAAAACGTTGTCATGAAAAAAGTTATTTTTTTTTAAAATTTTAAAGTCTATTTTTTAATGATCTTTCGAATAATTTTGAAAAGATTGGAACGAATAGATATGGCCGAAAATTGTTAAGACACTCACAGGACCTTTTTTATATATTGGTATGACTCTACTGACTTTAAGACAAGAAGAAAATAACCTAGGAAGTACATTATTAATTAGATGACTTAAATAATGGACTTATATAAGAGATAATTTTTTAATAAAATATTACTAAAGTAAAAATGTCAAAACTATTTGAAATTCTTACAACAAGGAGTAATCTTTTAACTTCCTCACTGTCTGTGTAATTAAGATAGAAGGATTTGGTTGACAAGGAGGTGTGTTGTAGATGCGTCTAGGAGTAGAGTTAGTGGTTGGCCAGGTAGCATGAAGCTTATCTGCAATAGTAGCAAAATTTTAATTCTCATCGGCTTTAAATCTATTCTACTTGTTTTGCCTCCGCCACCTTCTTGGTTACCATTTTCCAAATTGCTGAAGATTATTTACATTATTATTTACATATTCTATATATTTTTCTTTTACATGTTTTTAGAGCCTTTCTATAAGCGTTTCTAAGTTTGTTCTTTATTTTCCAGCCAACCAGATTGAAAATCTTTACTGAATGAGTTATATGTATTGAGTTTTTCTCTCATTTGCTTAAATCCTCATTAAAAAAGTAAAGTTTTTTTCTGGTTGGCAGTTGTTTCCACTATAGGAAACATAATTCTATTAATATTAATGAACTCAGACCAACTTTTCTCACATTCTACTAAAGATGATGGTGCAGATTAGTGATTTCAATTTGTCCTCAAACAATTTAATTTCGTCCCGTCAATGGTCTAGTGCGGATAACCTTTTTTGTCTTTTCTTCTGGTTATTTGAGCTGATCCATAAACTTGATGATCAGAGAAGCTGTAAGGATGAATTTCACAGTTTCCTTCCCAAGAAGAAAAGATGTTATCGAGACATTGTTATCCTAGGCTTGTGACGTCTTTAAAAGTTTGTTTGAAGACCAAATGATTTCATTAAATCGAGCAAAGCTAGTGTATCTTTATTCGTTGGTTTAACAAGTCATATATATTATATATATATATATATAATATATATATATATATATAATATATATATATATATTATATATATGTATATATATATATATATATATATAATATATATATATAATATATAATATATATAATATATATAATAATATGTATGTCCGTCCTCTGAACATTTTTTATTGCGTCGTTTACGCTGAAAATTTAATGAAACCAGTATAGATTAATACTCGAAACTCATTTTCTATGTAAGTGTATTGATGTCTAGAAATATAGATTTTATGGATAAGATTTTTTCAAAGGATGTTCTGTATACAGGTGTTACATGTAGAACCAACTTTTCTTCTGTTTTTAAATCAACTTCAAGTGCTGTCTACTTTGAAAGGGCTTGATTTTTTAATTTAAATTATTTTTTATTGTTATTCTACTTATGAAACAGTACTTTTGTTATTTAATTAAATTGTTTTATTCCTAGTTTTCATGATTTTATTAGTTGATGTATATAATAATTGATTTTGTACTCTTTTGGTACAATAAACTTTTTGAACTTGCATACTAGGCAAGAACTGACTGTACCCTATGTACTCGACTGTACCACTTCTGAGTAACACGTGTTTTCACACCTCTCCACTACAAAGACCCCAAACTTTTAACCACCATCTTTTTAAAAAAAATGATCTGGGTCCTTTTTCTCCCCTGAATACCCGACTGAGTTTTGATCAAGTTACCTGATAAATTCGTGAACTTCGCCTCTTATTAAATAAAGGATATTTTATATAGGAGTTCAAGATTTCTTGAGAGCTAAACAAATCGTGAAGTAGGCGTCATGATTCCTCTTTAACATCCAAACTACCAATTATATTGTCTCCGGACCGAGTTTCATATTTTTTGATCGGGTTTGAATTTGAACGCATCCCAAAAAAATTATAAAACGTAATAAAAATGCTTCTATTTTGTTAATTTGAAAAATATTGTTATTTCTTGGCTTCAATTATTCGTAGAGTATTTTATTGTTTCTGATCGTAATATCGTCTTAATTTTTGTAATTATTATTATTATTACTTTTCCTCATTTGTAACGTCAGTAGATGGGAAAAGGATTCTGTTCAAACATTTCGAAGTACCCTAAGCCCCATTTATTGATTTTTTTAGGGTTGCTTTGCTTTTCCTGATTTATACCATAGGTAAATAGCAAAAGTATTGTGTTTGCAAAACATTCCAAAAAAGGGGACCTGAAAAATTTGATTCAGTTGTTTTTAAAATTTGATTGTGTTGTTTCTGGAGAGTTGAAACTTGGTACGAAAATCAATCTTTTGGCCTTTGTGCTATCGGGAAAATAATTTTTATGTCGTCATTTACCCGCAATAATGACTTTATATATAATACACGCATGACGTAGGGGCAAATCATTTATATAAATAAGAAAAAAATATAGGACCTAATATAGATCCTTGTCTACCACCGTTTATTATGCTTTGTAAGGTTGAGCAGGAGCTACCGGCTTCTATTTTCCATTGAGAAGCTTGAGACATTATTTTGGGCTCAGTATAAACATGATAAGAGTTAATGTGATATAATTGGAAGTTTTTTGAAACTGTTTTTAGGGAATTTTCAGAGAAAAAAAGAGCTTATGAGATTGGGTTCATGGTGGAAGGGTGAGCGGAAGGTAAAATTTTTAAGAGGGGTCTTCTGATCAAGAAGGTAATATATATTATAATATATAAATATAATATATATATATATATATATATATAATATATATATATAATATATACATATATATATATATAATATCCGAGATTTTTTGTTGTCTATGGGACACGATAACTTTCGAATGTTTCTTGGATCGAAATGAATTTTGGTACAAAAATTAACCTTGTAAGGTCACGATCCGAAGGCCTCTTTTTTCTTGAACTGTTAGTCCGTCGATTACGTCATTGCAGGGATATACAGAAACCTTTTAATGCAAGCAGTCAATAATGAGTCCTGCAATGACGTCACGCGCCATTCATATATAGAAATCAGGGTTTAACCTTCCCGACTACGTCTGGTTTGTTAACAACGAATTGAATCACCTTATAACTGTGTACCGTATTGATTTAAACACAGCCACCTAGTCTAAACACACCTGTGTATGGTAATAAAGAAAGAATCACGAACTAAACAAATATCTAGCAATTATAAATTGACTATATTTATATTATTTTTTCATTTTACATATAATTTTTATTATATTTTATAGTATATATATTTATTAATTTTACTTATTTATATTGTGGGTATATAAAAAAAAAAAAATATTGTGTTTGCAAAAATCTGAAACGGGGATGAAAACGGAATCATCTGTTTCAGGCGTTTTAAATGTCTCCTGAAAGGTTTTCTCCTGTGTTAAGTTGTCTATGTATGTGTCTGTTATCACCGTAGCCCCTAGTGTATTTATACTAGAGAGTTGAAACTTTGTACAAAAATCAGTCCACCGCTGTTGTTGAGGGCTGGAAGGATGAGCGTAGCGAATCCGTTGAAATGCGAAAAAGTTCCGAGGTACCCCATACCCGATTTTTTATATTACATTAACTTAATCAAATTGTTAACTGAGTTTAATGCTATTTATTTATTTATTAGTAAGACTAAATACAAATAATTACTGACTTTATAATATTTGTTAAGTTGACGTTGTTTGGTTTGATCTCGTTGGAGTTATGAGTGCTATACCTTGTCATTCTGTCCTTGGACAACTGCTCTAAGCATGCTTAAATATGAATACGCCGTCATTAGAATCTGAAATTTCAATTTGTATTATAATTTCTACTTGAAAGAGGAAATCTTGCCGCATTATCAGGTAAACAACATTCGCTGAAAACATACGTCAGACTTTGACTATTCCTCACCTAATAACGTGTTCATCCTACAGGTTAACACAGGTCCTAGGTTTTAGGACCCTAAAAAACCTAAACCTTAGGTAAAGTTATATATAAACCAAGTAGGGAAAGAAATGTGATTTCCGTCTGATCTGGCATGTAGTTCACATTTTGTCCACCAGGGAGTTGGCTCGAATTTTCTGATGGGCGCAGCCATTTAGTTTTACCCTTGTAAATGTAAGCAAACTATTTAGGGTACTCAAAATTTTTGTTTTTATTGTTAATTTTTGTACATTTTAGAATAAAATGATAATAATTTGTGTAAGAAATACTTTTTGTCACATACAATGGACGTTTAAGTTCGAATCCATAAATACTAGGTTTGTTTAAATTACTTAAAACGAGCTGCTGATTAAACTTTTTTTTTCGTCTGCATAACTTAACTTAGTACATTTTTGCAAATGATATGTGTTTTTACCCTTCAAATATTAATTGTAATTCGAATTTTTTTAACAACTTTAACCTACAATTTTTGAATATAATAAATGCAATCGTAATTTTAAGTTATATTTAAGGCAATACATTGTCGTCTGCATTTTCTGCAAAAACTTAATGAAAACATGTGATTTACCTTTACTATAGTTTCTCTTTTTCTTTAACTATACTATTTTAACAATAATTTAACAGAATTTAAGACAAAATCATTAAATTATCACGTGCATATTAAAGTACGAAAACACGATAAAAAATAAAAATCATCAAATGTTATCAGGGTTGCAAATAAAACTAAGTAAAAAAACTAAAGAAAAACATAAATTTTAATGAGCTCATACGCAGTTATTCCAATGTTAGATATTTTTTATTTTTGAGCCAGCTATCAGCTGATCACGCATGTCTGATTTTTTACACAGGTTAGTATAGGAATTTCCCTAGTTGGTTTATATTTTACTTTAACCTAGGGTTTCAGCATGATTATCTGTTTTAGGCATTTCCATGACGTTCTTTGTTATAGGCAATATTTTAATAAATACTTATAATATTGTATAAGTGAAGATTAATAGTTTATTCCTGAGGTCTAGCTTAGCGAGACGAAAGTAATACCACGTTAAGCTTTAGACAAATCATAACATTATGAGAACGAGCGAAACGAGTCCGTAGTTTAAGGAAAATCAAGGTACCCGGTATTTTTGTCTTATTTGTTATTTAATTCTTTTAGTCTCTAATGAATAGAACTGGTTAGGTCTGACGTCACTGAGAGGTTACTTTTTAAAACCCATGTATGAAGGTTATGACTTAAATGGTCAAAACTATTACTTCCTCATTTATACCGAAGGATTATAGGAAAAGTGTGGTGTTTGTTTATCGTATTTGTCTGCTATCATCGTAGCTCCCAGTGTATTTATACTGAAGAGATAAACGTCTGTTAAAAAATGAATCCACGTAATAAATAAGTACACTGAGTTTCGTTTCAGTAAGACAAGTGTGTCTATTGTTTATTTTAGATCATAAAAGTTAAGCAGCATCGAGCGTGGTCAGTGCCTGGATGCGTGACTGCGGGGGACGAAAGAAATGAATTTACTATTTGAAGACGAGCGTCAGCGAGTCCGAGGACGTGTTGCGAAATTAATTTAACGACTTGAATATTGTGTAGACGAGCGAAGCGAGTCCGAAGTAGGGAGGTCGAGCATGTGATGAGAGAAAGTTCCGAGGTACCCCTTACCCGATTTTTTCGAATATCATATCGCAAAATTGTGTTTAAAGTTGTTTGAGTACAAAATTTAACTTGAATTTGATAAAAATGAGTCAAAATAAATGCGCTAAATGTGATGTTAGTGTGTTGAATCGACGGATCGTCATTTTTCAAGATGTAAACAAACTTATAATACCTGCGTGGTTTCTCCAAATACATTTTGTTTACAGTAATACCTTATTTTTAAAGGTATTCATTTTGTAATGAATTTTAGTATTAAAAGAATTTTGTACCTGCAGCACGTTAAAAGTTTTTTCTAATTATTTATTAGGATTTAATAATTCAAGAACGAATTTTCTGAAAATTCGCTATAGCTAAACAAGACTCTTTTGCCACTTTAGGCAAATTCTTTTCTAACCAAGTAGAGAACGCTGTTGACTATTATTGTTTGCAAATTAATTACCTCTCTATAGGTTTGTAAGTTAAAAGGTTTGTTGCCTCCTCCAGAAAGTACAAATGGTTTTTGACACCTCATCATAAGTATTATAATGTTCTTCCTTTGTTTCGGCGTCAGTCCCTCCCAGCCCATCTTGTAGACGGCGTCTTTTGTATTCAGGCTCTTGAACAAATAGTCATCAATTATTACGTGTCGTGGAATTTGAATAAATTCAATAAGTACGGAACACGTGTCTATAATGTATGTTGAACTGGTAGTGCTTGCTAACTATCTAGTATCTCTAGTATCTACCAATACTAGACGATGACTTCATATAATTCATTAGATGGTTGTTAGAAACGCTTACCTCTTGATAAATTTTTTCTCCGTACCAGCAGACAATAAATGGGTATAAAAGTTCTATCACCAAGGCTGTTATCAGAACAAGCTTATTGCTTACGTCTAGTCTCTCTTCCTAAAACAAAGATGTTTGGAATATCACTTTTCCGAAGTTTAGTAGTAGTCGTGATAGTTATTAGTGGAACAGCTAATCCCACATCCATGAAGTAGCTACACAATGAGGATAGAAAGGGGGAAAATAACTTCAAAATAACATTCATACTCGATGTATTAAATATGAATCTGATACATCTTGACCAACCCTAGTCGGAGTTTAGGTGAAGATCATCTACCTCCGGCTATAGTCTAACATCCCCTTTCCCAACTCTAAATATTTGTGGGATCCTTGAATTGATTATGTCAATCAATACTGATTATCTGTTGAGATTCAAGACTCTTGAATACTATGGTGATGCTACAGGTACACAGGTTAACAACAATTAGACCAAATGTCCAAAATAGCTAATTGTTATCCGTCTCATTAGGTTGGTGTGATAGATCTCCTAGCAACTAGACCACGTCGTCTCCTTGTGAGTCTATCTCGACCACTTCGTTCTCACTTGTAGTCATCAGAACACGTCGTTCTCCTGTGGAGTCTATCTAGATCCCCACGTCGTTCCTTTGAGTCATCTAACCACGTGTCCCTGTAGTCTATCTAGACACGCTCGTCTCCTGCGCATCTATCTAGACACGTCGTCTCCTGCAGTCTATCTAGACCACGTCGTTCTCCTTGTGAGTCTATCTAGACCACGTCGTTCTCCTTGTGAGTCTATCTAGACCACTGTCTCCTGCAGTCTATCTAGACACGTCTTCCCCTTGCGAGTTATCAACCACGTCGTCCTCCATTAATGACTTCTTACATGATCCACTAGCTATGTTACAATAAAACTGAGCAGTGAAAGTAAACTTCATTATTGTGCACGAAACTTCCCTTCATATGTTTCGAAGCGGTAATTATGTTCGCGCTGGAAAATCTTTGAGATTTTGCGCAAAATGTGGAATAAAATAAGAAACCCTTAATAGGAAAGAAAACGGGAACGTCCGTATAGGTAGTCCCTTGTATTGCCCCCGCCCGCCATCCTATATACTCTAACTAAAGGGTTGATTAAGCTTCTGCTTTCTCACAACCGTTAATTTAATTATAACTTTTATTATTTAATTTATTTACATGTTTTATTTTGAATTTTTACTTATTAAATCAATTCTATGTATTATACTTCCTGTTTGATTTGATAATCTATTTAATGCTTATTTATCGGTTAGTTTTTAGTACTTATAGTTGATTTTCCCTTAATTTTTCTTTGTATGCTTGGGTTAGGGCATACTGATGATGATGAGAGACGAAAGCCGGCCTCTGTTATAGTAATAAACGATCTTGTGGAGAGACTTGATGTTTTATTCAGCTATAGGCCTATGTTGTTCTCCCTATAAGTGCTAAAAGGCAGGCATTTTTGTCCTTGATTCCATACCAAGAGCTTTGACTTTACTCCCTAACTGTCTTAGCCTCTATAAACTAAAACAACACGGACTCTATTGTAAGACTCAAGCTTACAACAAGACTCTTCATCTCCAAATAAATGAGGATTAAACAAAAATATATATCTGTAAGTACCATCGCTGTTCCTGAATTTGCCCTACGCAGGCGCGGGGGGCGCGCGGCGCGGGGTTAATAGATGTAGAGATAAATTTTCAAGTACAAGCTGGAACCAACGCTAAATGTTGTTCAAAGTACGTTCACATAAGGATTTCCTTATTGACACCGCGAGCTATTTACAATTAGCAGTTCAACGAAGAGAGGACCCATTTGTTCATCATTGTTTAAACAGCAATAAATATAACTATGTTCTTTACCGTCAAAAGAAATCCTAGTGTCCCGAAGATAATAGAGGAATTTATTGCCATCCACAGCATGTTAGCACTCATTACTTTTTGTAGAGTATCGAAGAATCTGCAAAAACATTTTATTTATTTATTATAACCATTTCCCTGTGTAATTAATAAATCGATTTATATAAGTCGATTTATATGATCTAAATCGATACCAAGCGACTTAATTACTGCAGAGACGGCTGCAATTTCATTGGGGGGTTACCCCTTTAATTTATCTTCTAGATAGAAATGAAATAGATTTTATCTACTCCTTGTATTGTCAGTTCTATCTAGATAACTTACTTAACTTTAGACGTTAACTCAGACAGGAATACTAAATGCTATTTCCCTCCCTAGGAAGTGTAACAATAATAAGGCGCGGAGTGTTGCGGGCTCGGTTAAACACAAAGTATCGACCATGTCTCCTTTGATCCCCACAAACAAGTTAATATCATCTGAGTTTTGTCTGCTTAAATCATTAGTTTTTGACGGAGATTTGTGTCTATAAAACCACCATGGTGTTTAATAAAAACACACTAGAATTAAAAACAATTATATATTATCAACCACAATAGTATATAAAAAATATACATAACTGACAAGTCAGTTATAATTTTTTTATACTATTGTGATTGAAAATATTATTTTTTTAATTTAGTATTTTTTTTATAAAACCATGGTGAGTTATAGCACAAAAACTCCGTCAAACACTAATGATTTAAGCAGACAAACCTCAGATGATACTTAAACTTGTTTGATGGGGAATCAAAGGAGACATGGTGCGATACTTTTGTCTGTTTAACCAGCCCGCAACACTCCGCGCCTTTTTCACCTCTTACGCTGACTACTCCCTTTGTACTGTATTTATTAGTAATTTTATAATAACAAAGCGTTCCGTGGCCGAGTCGTTAAGGCGTTAGTCTTTACACTGACCTTTGACACCCAGGAGGTCCGGGTTCGCATCCCAGGTTACGCTCTCATTTATAGAAGATTATTGTTAATAATAAATATCGCCAACTTTAGAATTCACTTTGAGCGTAACGGTTGCTACTACCACCCCGCGGTGGTTCCCGCAGGGGTTATCCCTGATAAGCGCAAGGTTCTAAACGGCATTATTATATATAATTATAAAATAAATTATCTATTTTTTTATATTTTAAAAAGTATTATTATACTTTATGTTATTAATTAATTTGTATATTTTTTTGTAATATCTGTTTGTATTAGATGACTAACAATATATTTTGTAACAGATGGAACTGCGGAAAATTTCAACTCTCGCATTATATCCCTCGGCAGAGCATTAGGAATCAACATGTTTCTAATCTCCCTTGATAAGCCTACTTAAGCTAACTAGTTTTATGTTTTACGTCCTGTCGGCCTCGGGAGCTAATAATGTTCCCTGCTTCAGCTCTGACTTAATAGGGAACTTAAACTTGAGTTAGATAACAATATTTGTGTTATCACATTACTAATGACTTAAACGCAATGACAGTCACTATTATGGCAATCTAAAGAGGGCTTTGATTGTCACTCTGTTCATCCTTGAATATTTGTCAGTGGCTTTTAAATTTCTGATTGTTGTAACATATGCTTACATTCGTCGGCTGTTTATCTAATAGGTTGCTGATCTTCTAATTGTTTTTAATTTAGGGGTTTTTTCAAGTTTCTGTCTAGCAAGCTTTAACGTTCTATGTTACCTTCATTACGAGTTTAATTAAATACTTACTCAATTAATGATTTGTGGTGTAGTATGCATTCTCGAACTATTCCATCAATATCGCGTGTTTTGCCAATGTGATGCTTGGCGTTCTGTAGAACATTATTTAGCGTTCTTAACTGTCCGAGAAGGTGTTCTGAAAACCCTAGAAAGCAAGTTACTGTCGGTATGCAAGTTATTCCTATAATGCTTGCAGCAATTATATGGTACGTTATTGCTATAATATACGGTATTAGTCGATCAGTTCTAAATGGGAACCATGCTGTAACTGCCAAGACCCACTTGTCACCTCTTCCGGGTCTCATCGTGGTGCACCAGAAAACCATCATCAATAGACCGATGATCGTCATTCGAGCCATTAAGACGGATCGGAATATCCAACGTTTTTCCGCTCTCTCCGTATAGTATTTTTCTTGATCCCAATGTCCCCAACTGTATTTGAAAGTGTTTTTAACCATTAATTTGTCGAGAGTTTGGATTTCACGACTGAACAAGTACAGAGTCGCTGCAAAAAACGAGCATGTAATCAACATATCTCCTGCGTGGAATGAAAATATTTGGTTAAACAGTGTTGCTCGTCTTCACTCTCCAAAAGAATCTATAAAATAAAAAGGTATGATTTTATACCTACTAACAAATTACAAAATGGATTATTTAGAACTGAGGTGCGATTGTTTCTATATTTAGTATGAACAACAACAACGTCGTTCCACTAATTTTAAACTTTATCAAGCAGATCTTGTATTAATAGAATAAGTCCCGTGGTGGTATGTTGAGTATCTCAACTCCTGGAATCTGATTCATTCAGATCCTGGGTCAGACTCCCGCAAATCAAAAGACTGTCAGTAATTCAGATCTCGGGTCAGATTCTAGAGATTGAATATTGACGAAAGCCGGCTGTGCTTAATAAAGTTTAGAATTTGTGAAAAGACATAGCTGCTGTTTTTATTATTGTTGACTATTCCTCTGCGCTTACTGAAGATATAGCTATAGCTATATTTTTTTTGTGAATGTTTAAAATGATTGAGGAGATATTACTCGTTAGATTGAAACCTGACGACCTTAGCAAGGATCTAGATCCTTGCTAAGGAGTGACCACCCTTGTAACTTAATTTTTCTAGATCCAAAGATCGAAGATCTTCACTTTTTCTTGGAGAAGACCCATCGGTTATTGATCGATGACTCTTTGGAATCTTTAAATATCTCTCAGTAGATTCATTGAAGACTGTGGGGTTCATTTTAAAAGCATATTGTATTGTTTTAAGAGTTTGTATGTAAACTCATGAGGTTGCCGATGGATGTCATCTTCGTATGTTTTAAATCATTATAGACCTGGTCTAATATAGACGGCAGATATTACGTATGCTTCTTTTATAATAAATTGATATTAATTAAAATATTTACCCCTGACATGAAATGAAAAACGTAAGAAAATGTCAGTAGTACGATAATCCTTGCGATAATGCGATGGATGGATGATCCATGATGGTTTAACCCACTCCAGTTGTAATGATTTAAACAACTTTTACTCATAACGGCGCTGCAGTGTTTCTGAAAATAAATGAAGCTCTAGCAAATTGAATAAAAAAACAAAATTTTTCTTTGAAAAATTTGTTAAAAAACGAGAAATCGTCTAGTTGGGTGGAATTTTAGTTTTATCGCATTCCATCTTACGGTAAACAAGTTTTATTCTAACGCCGAAATGTATAGCCACGATTTTTTAGCAGCAAGAAGCGTGGACAGTTCGTGGATGGGTGACCTCTTGCAAAATAACCGTTTTTGTATCCAATTAAATATGGCGAGGAAAATTTTCGCAGAACCGTATTTTTTTCAGAAGCGGAGATTTCCTTTTTTTTGCAGGATAACTATATATGTACCAATTTTGTATTTTTTTCTTAATAGACTTCAAGTGTACAGCCTAGCTTTGCACGTTCACTCCTAAGTATTGGGGTAACAATTACCTTATATAAATCCTGTTCCATCTTCATTACCACCGAACTTTGTTTAAATAGTCTTACTACCACTTTTATATTTCAGCCTGTTAATGGTGATAGATTGTTTATGGTAATGGATGGTAGATAATGCTTGGCACATTTTATATTTTACTTGCCATCCTAATATAACTTTGTACTCACTCTGATACTTTTCTCTAAATTATTAATAAATATTTGCAGTTTACTATCCGGATTAGTTCAGTGCTATTATTAATAATTAAAAAAACTCGTCTAAGTCTAATTTAATAAATAAGTGTTGTCCGAAAAACTTTACAAGTTAGTCGTGTTAAGTCTTGTTAGTTTTTTTCTTGTTATTTAAGTTAACTTTTCTTTAAAGTATTGTTTGTGTTCTGTAGGTGATAAAAGTTATGTCAATAGAGGTGCATGATATTATATTGATGTTTAAGTTATTATAAATATTAAAGTTAATAATTACCCTCCTGTGTACTAAGTGTGGCAAGTTACGACTCCGAGCTTAGAACTTGTTGTTTAAGTTATTGCTCTTCATTTTTATGCTAGTTTTACCCTTTTATTTCAGTAAGCGGTGTATGTTAGTAAATTACCAGAGCTAATGAGGTTGGGGTAATAAAGGGAGAATATGTATATTTTTCTCCTAGAATTATATATATAATTCGGTTTTATGAAACTGGATTGTAAAACATTCCATTAGCAAAATTTGCTAATTAGAGAAGATTTTCACCACAGTCATTCAACTAATGATAGTGAGCTTAGCTTTGTGATGGAGCCACCACATAAAGTAGGAATTCACCTTTGTACCCCTAAAGGTTTAATCTTTTCCTATAGGTTTAATAATTTCTTTAATTAATTCACAAAATTCCATTTTGATATTAGTCGCCTTTTGAAAGTTATTGACTTTTGAATTTTAAAACTTTTACCGCGTATAACTTTAGACCTTAAACATATAGTCAGATGTCGAAACTTTCTATAAATAAGTTGAGAAAATGCCATATAGCTATACAACTTGTGAAAAAAGTACCCTGTACCGGAGTTTTTAAAGTACATTCCACATCCTATTAATTTTGTTCGACCATTCCTAAGTATAAAACAGAAATATCATATTTAATTTATTGTAAAATGCTATTGAATTGTTATTTAAGATCAAAATAAATTTTTTTTTTTATTTTCCCACCTCCCGTGGAGTGTACGTTGTCATAAATTCAATAATTTCAAACCTCTTAAATTCATATATCACGCTTTTATTATTTTTTTAACAATTTATACCTCCTTTAAAGCTTCAAACCTACAAATGCAACCCCTGTCTTGGTTCGTTAGCTTGTATTTTATAAATTCATAAATCTCTGAGGAATTATTTCAGAATTAATTCCTATTTACGTTTCCTTTCCCAAGAACTCGAGAGATATCTGTATTCATAAGCTTTATTCCTCTATGTAGTTTTGGTTATGTTAAATAAAAGATTTAAATAATTTCTGACACCTCTTTTTGTAACTCCCTCCTACATTTTTTATATCTTAACCTTTACTAAATTATAAGTTACGACTTTTCCAATGTTTTTTTTTTTAATGTGAAAAGAGAGTTTTTACTTATTTCTTTTCAGGTTTTTATAAGATTTTAAACTTTCTATGTTAAATTTAGTGTGCTTGCATCAAGTAAGATACATATATATATATATATAATTGTGTGGTAATACATTTAATGAAAACTGAAACCTAATATTGCAGGAGTTAGACATGAAAAAATGTGACTCACTTAGTCCTGCTTCGAACGAATTTTTTTATAGAAGAAAATATATAGAAGAAAACATTGTCTGCCTTTCCAGAGTGGAGGCCATTATAAGACTGCGCATGCTTAAAATTTTATGAAATGGCACAAGTTTCTGTTTTCTTGAAATAAGTGGTTTACTTGTTGTTCATGTGCAAAACTTAATAGTCCAAGAGCCAGGCCTAAAAATGTGGCTATTTTTGTACTACTTCAAACCAAAATTTTCTGAAAAATATACCTTAATTATGAAGAAAAGCATAGTGCCTACGGGCGTAGCCAGGGTTGCGTTTAGGGGGGGGGCATTATATAATATATATATATTATATATAGTATAAAATTATATATAAATAATATGTGTGTGTGTGTGTGTGTGGTGGTGTGTGTGTGTTTGCATTTTAAACAATTTAATGTTTGTTTATGTTATGTTTTAGTTATTTGGTTTATGGTTTTGTTTATAAAAACAAAGCACTTAAAGTATAAAATAATAATTATTTTATAAAATTAAATTAATTTTATAAAAGTTCTTCTGTCTACCAAGTTTTTATATATTTTTGCAACAACCCTGCTCGGCTAGGGGGGGTCTTGGCTACGCCTGATGCCATCTAGAGTGGAGTTAGTTCTAATATTTCAAATATTAGAAAATCACACAAATTCCAGTTTTCTTGCAATAAGTGATTCCTTGTAGGTCGTGTTTAAAACATGAAGAGATCATTTTTTAAAGCTAATAAAATTACCTTTAAAACAAGTGTTTTTTCGTCAAAATTGGATAACTACAACTAAAGTTATGGCATTTATTAAATGGCAAAAAATGCACAAAAACCCAATATTTTTTCAAAACATTTCGCTTTACATAAATTAATCATTTTTTTGGTGTTTTTGAAAGAGACATAACTTTGGTTGCAGTCATGCGATTTTGATGATTTAACACTTATTTTATAGAACAATTTATCAGCTTTAAAAAATTTTCTTTTTTTCCCACAAGGAACACTTATTTAAAAAAACTGAAATGTGTGCGATTTTATAAACTTTTGAGCATGCCCAATCATATGAAGGGCTCCACTCCGGACAGGCAGACTATGTTTTTTCTTCATAATATGAGGTATATTTTCAGAAAAATTTGGTTTGAAGTAGTACAAAATTATTCATATTTTTTTAGGTCCAGCTCTTAGACTATAATGATAACTTTTTTCAAAGGAGACGAAATTTCCAATAAATTGAGTTTTTATTTGTCAAAATCGGACAACTGCAACTAAAGTTGCAGTTATCTACCTTATTGGTTCCTCAACACTATTTTCTCACGCTGTTAACTGATTTTAGCCGTGTGTCTTACTAAAGTAATCTGATTTTGACGTATTAACACTTAAATTATTGGACATTTTGCCAGCTTTCGGAAATTTATAGGAAAAATGCTCTTTTCGAGTTTTGCACACAGGAAATCTAAGATTTATTTTAGAATAAAATAAATTTAATAATAGAATAAATAAAATTATTTCAAGAAATCTAAAATTTGAGAGATTATTTAAAATATTGAGTGTGCGCAAATGGTATGAAAGATTCCACTTTAGATAGGCAGACTAAATTATTTCTTCATCACTTAAGATATATATTTTCAAATAAATGTCTTTAAATCCGTTCAAAACGAGCAAAGTTTTTTAATAATAATAATAACAACCATTTATTTGCCATAATACAATACAAATATAGTTTTTTTACATGCAAAATTGATAAATATATATCAACATTAAAATTTGTTTACTAATATATATTATTTATTTATGTTCATTTTACTTATTTTTTTATATACATAATCCTTTTTACAGCAATTCGGCATTTAGCCGTAGTGCCTAATTTGTTTAATGCCTAACTTAATGTAGCGTGTGAAGCTACGTTTAAGCTAGCTCTATTCGCTTGCTATGAACCTGATTCTTCCCCTTGGATTTATGTTGTTCAAATAGATATATTTATAATGAACTCTGTATTGTTTTCTGTTACAGGTATGAAGAAATAAGTGTGTGATTATTGTAAAGGAATTACTATTTGTGGGGCGAGTATGTTTATATTTACTTTAAATCCGAGTACATCCACTATAACTAAAAAATTACATTTATCTAGTCACGGCAGGAAAATCTCGTACTTATTGATTATCTACCCAGTAATACCTACTGTTAAAAATAGGGTTTCTTTGCATTGTGCGCAGGTTTCTTTGCATTGTGCGCAGTTGCGCAAAAATCTTAAGTATAAACATAAATCAAATTAGTTATATTTCAGTTATGTTCCTTACTTTTCCTCAATTATATCGTAGGTATATTGAAAAAGTTTTGTGTTTGCATAAAATATCCGAAACTGAGATTTTGAAAAATAAGTCTTCATTATTAAAGAGTAATGACATTACAAAATAAAATGTATACAATTTTATCAATGAATAAATAAATAAATAAACCATTTATTATAGTAAATATTATAAATATATCCAAAAATTCATATAAAATTACATATATACTACAAATCGGGATTATCCCGTGGTTATACCCTCCTCAGAGGGAGGCTGAGTTGCATATGAAACAAAATGAAATAATTTTAATTTTTAATTATATAAACAACAGACATATACACATGCATTCGTTATTATAAGACAAATTTTTATACAATGTACACATATACACATACAACACACACATATATATATACATACATATATATATAATATATATATATATATATATATATATATATATACAATATTATATAACATACACAATATAATATATACATACACACATATATATATATATATATACATTATATAATATATATATATAATATATATATATATATATATATATATATAATATATATAATATATATTATATACACACATATTTATCAATGAATGCATGCATCATTTGCGATTCAAAGAGATAGTTGCCAGGTTGGCAATACCAATTGCGGAAAAACGGAAATGTGGAAATAGTTATTTACGTACCAAGGGAGGAAACAGAGTAATTATGTCCCGGTTTATGATGGGTCCTGAGGCGGAGCCGAGGCCAGAAAGTTTACTCTCGAAACTTTGCCGAGGGAGAAAATTTAAAAAGGTGTGTAATGGCTGTTTTCTCCCGTAGTATGTACAAGGGAGAAAATGTTAACAAATTGAACTTTTAATTTATTTAAATATACTAAGTATTGCTCAATTTAAAATCTTTAACTACCTACTCACTGTAATAACACTAAATACTCATGAAAACCACAAAATTGTTAGGTATTTAATAACATCAAATGAGTAAAATTTCAAAAAGAAACAGATAAATGAGGAAATTACAGGTGTTGGCTTGTTTCGTCATTTTGATTAATAAATTAACAGTAATGTCAACTTAAATAATTATATCTTTATGATTGTAATAAGAAAATATATGATACCTACTTTTCATATCCATGATTCAATATTTACAAGTACCTTCGGCACTTGTCTGCTTCGTACATCGGCCTCAGTTCCTTTAGGGTTAAGTTTCTCTACATTAAAGGGTTTGTTCAATTACATTGTTTATCTAATCCCTTATTCCCTCTTCCTCTATTCGTTGCTCATACACATTTAGTTCTTTTACTCTTGCTTATTACAAGGATTGTTCTCACAGTCAGTTCTACATAGATTAGTTATTCATAACTCTAGTCTAGATTTCTTTCACGTGTATTGAGATAAAAAGCTTAATTGATAGTAATAGGTTTCCGTATAAAGGAATCTCTTTAATAGTGTGACTTATCATTTTTATATTTATGTAAATCAATAAAAAGTTCTTAATAATAAATTATAATCATAACGAGCTCTAAAATCGATGCCTACTACACATTAGAGTAACAGAAAATAGTTATTTATATTATATGATTGTGGTACTATGTATTTTATCTTAATGTAGATAATATGCACTTATATGCGGTTCTTGTCGGGAGTATTGGAATCCAAAGTAATTGGAGGGATTCATCTGCACCAATTGCTTTTTTCCTTGTGTCAAGTGTCCGCTCTCTTGTTTAGATCGTTTTATTTGAAACTATAAATAAAACCAACGTAGGATATGGGGTGATGTACACTATAGATTAGAGAATTACAAGAGACAGTTAAATATAATTCGAAATTAAAGGATGATGAGGTACCTGACTGCTTTCATTAACACTGCTTTCCAGAATAAAAGTACTGGTTCGAAGCTCCGGAGGTTCGAAGCTCAGGGGAGTTTTCGATGTTATTCACTTCATTTTTACTTTTCCTTATTTATACCATAGGTATGTAAGAAAAGCATTGTGTTTGTGAGAAAATCGAAACTGGGATATCACCTGAATTATCCGTTCCAGGCGTTTTTAAAGCATTCTGAGATTTCACAAAGTTGTCTGTCTGTATGTGTGTCTTATACATACTTGATTAGTTTAAAGCCAAACAAATTAGCTCGAATTTCGTGCCAATTCGTGTATTCCTCCAAAACTTGTTCGAAATCCGTTACCCCCGCCCTCCCACCCTTAGCCCCTCCCTAGTTACAGGTCTCAGCTAGGCTTCCTTGCTTTAAAATCCATTTCTTGCTTCAATTTTCGTTCCACAACTCGTAGTTCGAGGAATAGCGTTACTCCTTGTAACTCAATTTTTACTAAATTTTCAAAGGAAAATACCCTGGTTAAATTTTACTGTATTTTGTACAGAGATTTAAAGCTAATTTTTCGCTGGTCATAATATAATACTTTTTTAGAATATTTATTATTAAAACTCATTTAGCACATAAAGCTATCAAAGAAAAGATTTCATATATTTTAGCGCATTTCCTTTTAAGTACTTATCAAGTTGATTGATGACTTATACATACTTGATTGGTTTAAAGCTAAACAAATTTGCTCGAATTTCGTATAACTTTTATTCGTTTTTTTTAAACTGTAAAAAATCAGAAAATAATCAAAGTGAGTTGAAATTTGGTATAAGTATATCCCTTTACGTAATAAATAACCATACTAATTTGTTTTAATACGGCTAGTATATCTATGGTGTTGTATAAGTAAAGTAGCATCGAGCTTGGTCAGTACTTGGTTATAAAATAAAACTAGTGCCGGGGAATGTAACTAATGTAATTACTATGTGAGGACGAGTGAAGTCTTTTCCAACATGTGTTGCACTCTAAATTTAGCGATTTTATTATTCTAAGGAGGAGCGAAGCAAGTTCGAAGTAGGGAAGATGAGCATAGCGTATCCGATGTGGTGATGAAAACTTCCGAGGCAACCCGTACCAGATTTTTTCATGTTATATTTATAAAAATATTCTTGAATCAACTCTGACTCAACAGTTTTCAAAGTACTGTAAAAAATCGGGTACGAGGTACCACCAAAAATTTTCCTCATCACATTGAATAAACTACGCTCATCCTCCCTACTTTAAAATTGCTTCCCTCGTCCTCAGAATATAATATTCGCTAAATTTATACTGTAACACTACATCGGACTCGCTTCGCATCGCCTCGGATAGAAAATACTTCCGTTTCATTCTCAGCGTTCACCCATTTTTTTTTCTGGCAAATTTTTTCTTGCGGGAAAAATGTTACCAAAAAGAGAGAGAAATGCATTTACGCACGAAGACAGCGGTCTGTCAACAGTGTTGGACTCAGGGTCTGCCTCATACCAACTAAAACTCACTCCGCGAAACCCCTTAAACCTAGCCTGGAACCGTTAAAGCGTTTCACCCATACAGCATTGACAAAAGCTCGATGCTGCTAAACTTACGTGATTAAACAAAAAACCATTGATATATTTGTATTGAAATGAAAATTGGTGACCTTATTTATGACTTAAAGGTACATACTTGTACCGAATTCCTGCTGAATTGGATTATTTTCCGATTTTATACAATTTTTTAAGAAACGTACACCAGACATGTTAAAGCTTGGAATAATGCTGATAATGATATTAAACTTGGCACATATGTTAGTCTTATACATGGCTACATGCGTGCCAAATCTCAATTCGATCACATTTGATTTTTCTAAATTTTCACTGTGTCATTATCGCTGTTAATGACGTCATAAAAATTATTTTCCGAATAGCAAAACTTCTGCGGTTGACTAATTTTTGTTCAAAGTTTTAAATCTCTAGCATAAATACACTGGGAGCTACAATGATACACACACTACAGACAGACAACTTTGTAAAAACCGCTCAGGATGCCTTTAAAACACCTGAAACGGATAATTCCGGTGACGTCCCGATTTCGGATTTTTTTTTGCAAACACAATACTTTTTCTATATATCTACGGTATAAACGAGGAAAAGGAAAAATAAAGAAGTAAAATAACCTAAACACCGGGTATAATAAGTGAAATAGTTTAACGTGCAAACAACCCTGCTACTGGTATTACAGAGAGGACCTTGAATTATTATATTCTTTATATTATTCTTTGAAAGAGGTTAGGACTCTAAAAAAAAGCAATATTAATATAAAAGGGTTTCGGAGGCAAAAACGATGGAGGTTATAAAGAGAATAGAAAAGGCGTTGTAAAAAGGTCCCATGGATTTTGTGTGGGATGGTAAAAAATAAGGTTTTTTGGTGCAACTTAGAAAAAAACTATTGTTAGGTTGGTATACGTGTAGAGAGCAACAGGTGTTAAATAAGAATAATATTCTATGATAGCAGGTTTGAAAATTTAGGATGATCGAACAGTTTTTAGATGACTGATTTTAAAATGATTTTTTTGAAGGTAGATTTCTATTTATGTCAGGAATTGATTTTGACATAGGTTCTTTGATTTTTTGGTTAATCTTGCATTTAAGGCTCTGGGGTCTAGCTAGGTATTGTTTGTGAAACTTTGAAGTCTTATGCTGTAGAATTTTATTCATAATGCGTTTAAGTACTTCAAGTTCTTTGAACTATACTTAGTGTGTATTACAAAAATTTATGACTGTGTGAATTATTTTATTTATAACTAAATATTACGGTCCTTAAACGTTTTACGGTCGTATGTGGAAGGTGGTTCCACTCTCCTCTGCAGTGCCTATGACATGAAAGTGGGCTACTTACTATATACTGTGCGACTTGTATATACTGTGGATGAGCGTAGCGAATCCGATGTAATGAGGAAAAGTTCCGAGGTTCCCCGAACCCGATTTATTGCTAATGCTCTGCTTTCCCTCTTTTTAGAAGGTGAATGGCAGGAAAAATGTTTTAATATTAGGTGTAGGTAGAATGTAAATAACAGAATTTTAGTGATTGAGCCTCTTCACACATATACAAGTGATAAGATCACTTGTTGCGCTTCTCCCTGTGTATTACCTATAGTATAATTACCTAGTATAATTACCTAGTAGTAGTTAGCATATCTATCACATGTTATTCTTGCAAATTAGTCCTTGTGCAATGGCGACACTTTTATTTATCTGTAATTTTTATTCTTTAATCAATTGTTTGAAATGTAAATAAAACTACAAGAAAGGAATAAAATAATATTATTTATTATTTTTATTTATTTTGTATATTCAAAATAAATAGCTTCTTATTAATAATCATAGCGATTAGGCTAAGAAAATATGACAGTCTTTTCCTTAATATCAGCTAGTAAGAAGTAATTTCCCCAATAGCTTACTTTGGTCCTTCCTAACCAATAGCATCAAGGAAAGTTAAACAGCTGGTTGGAGTTCTTGCAATTTTATAGTTTAAAGATAGTTAAATATCCTGTTTAATGTTTAATCTTGATTTAAACGTTTTTTTATAACCATCTGTTAATCTTTTTTGTTTCTTTTTAATTTCTTTTTATTTTATCTTCTCTTTGCTTTATCTGATTATTTTTCTACAAAATGATTTTTATGTTCACTGAGATGTTAGATTGTACAGTTGTTGTCTATGTTGCGTTTCCAAGCACATAATGTCGCCTTAGTTATTGTTTCTATACCGTGTCTCTGTGTTTTCTTTAACTCTTTATCTTGTTATCGAGTTTGTATCCTTTATTTCTTCGTCTTTCACATGAGCTAAAGGTATCTTTTTTTTACTCTCTCTGACATTCACAAAGTACAAGTCGTTAAGTTTGTTTCACTTTTTCTCTCTCAGCTTTATCTTGTTTCATCTGACCTTATGTTCTTTCCTTTTATGTTTCGGTTCTCTTTCTTCCTCTCTTTCTCAGTTGTAGTTGGTTCTTGTGGTGGAGCTTGCTACCTGAGTTGTTCCAGGCGCCTCGCCGTCGGTTTCAAAACTCCCTCCACCCTTTAAAGCTTTTTTCCTTCTTATTTATTAAATCCCTATTACCGGAGGCGTGAGTCTTGCTCATCATTATTCACTGGTTTTATCTCTACCTCATTTTAACTCCAAAGTTTTTTTTTTTCGCAGCATCCTTTAACTCTTCAAAACTTCAGTTCTAATTGGATGAAAAGTCCTTTTACTGATCTTACCATTGTTTTCAATAGAACTATGAACATACTAGTAAATCTTTCAGAGTCAAGTTTTAAAGCACCTAATTATCTTAACACCGGTTTGCACCTCTTAACGAACCTCTTCCTTTTATGACGCTCTCGCCTCTATCTAGGATTGTTTTGAGAATAGGTTGATTATACGGTCCCTCAATGATCCATTACTAAACAATTGACATTCAATTCCTCTGTAATGTCTAACTTGTTGACAGAAATACCGCTTAGTAACACTCTGTTCTTTCTTTTCTTTATTCTTTGTTTACCTTTTAGTTAATTTTAAGACTAATTAAAGGATGTAACAAATTACTAGCATCAAGGAATAGGTATGCTTTTTTACTTTTCCTCAAATACGCCGTAGGTATATAGGTAACGTATTGTGCGTGCTCAAATCCGATATTGCACTGAAGTACTCAAATTCGATATTGCATCTGAAGTACTCAAATCCGATATGCATTGAGTACTCAAAATCCATATCTGAAGTACTCAAAATTCGATATTGCATCTGAAACTCAAAATCCGATATTGCATCTGAAGCGATATTTGCATCTGAAGTACTCAAAATCCGATATTGCATCTTACTCAAAATCCGATATGCACTGAAGTACTCAAAATCCGATATTGCATTGAAGTACTCAAAATCCGATATTGCATCTGAAGTACTCAAAAACCGATATTGGCATCTGAAGTACTCAAATCCGATATTGCATCTGAAGTACTCAAAATCCGATATTGCATCTGAAGTACTCAAAATCCGATATGCATCTGAAGTACTCAAAATCCGATATTGCATCTGCATATTGCATCTGAAGTACTCAAATCGATATTGCATCTGAAGTACTCAAAATCGATTTGCAAAATCGAATTGCATCTGAGTACTCAAAATCCATATTGCATCTGAATACTCAAAATCCGATATGCATCTGAAGTAAATCCGATATTGATCTGAAGTACTCAAAATCCGTGCATCTGAAGCAAAATTATTGCATCTGAAGTACTCAAATCCGATATGCATCTGAAGTACTCAAAATCCCATCTGAAGCACTCAAAATCCGATATTGCATCTGAAGTACTCAAAATCCGATATTGCATCTGAAGCACTCAAAATTCGATATTGCATCTAAAGTACTCAAAATCCAATATTGCTTCTAAAGCACTCAAAATTCGATATTGCATCTGAAGTACTCAAAATTCGATATTGCATCTGAAGTACTCAAAATCCAATATTGCATCTGAAGTACTCAAAATCCGATATTGTATCTATAGTACTTAAAATCGGATATTGCTTGTAAATTATCAGTTTCAGATGATTTTAAGATCGCCAAAATGGTTTTTACCAAGTTATCTGTGTGTCTGTTATCATCGTCGCTTCTCTTTTATCATCGTATTTATGCTAGAAAGTTGAAACTTGGTATAAATCTTTAGCTCCAGTTGTGCTTTCCGGTAAATATTTTTTTGTTGACGTCACTGTCATTAATGACTCGGCAAATATTCGTGAAAAAATGTTCAAATAGATTCGACGCGGATGTTGTGCTGTGTAAAACACAGTATGTCTCAAGGCCCAGCTTATTCGGTATAGGTTTGATTTGATCAAATAACTTGTATAGGCTTAAAAAAATAATTGAAAATAAAAAATAATAATCAAAGAATATATGCAATATATAACAATTAAAACTTATTTTAAATTAATTTGACTTCATTTAAGCCAAAATAGTCGAAAAATACTTTTATTTACATAATATTTAAAATACGTAAAAGTTATACAAAAAGTACCTAATATTTACGTGAGATTGTAAATATTACAAAAATCAGGTACGGGGTACCTCGCAACTTTTCCTCCTAACTTCGGACTCGCTTCGCTCGTCCTCAGATAGTAAATATATCCGTTTCATTCCCAGTGGTCATTTATCCAAGCACTGACCACGCGCCACAAATCATGTTTAGACTTGTTGATGTATTCTAACGAAGTTTATTACACATATTTATTACGTCAAGGAATACAATTGTACCAAATTCCAAATTAATTGGATTATTTTCCGATTTTTTACAATTTGTTAAAAAACGTATACAAATCATTTGATGAAAATTGAACTAATGCTGATAATGAGATGAAACTTATGATAGATCATATTATAGTCTTATAAATGGCTACATGCGTGGTAGATTCCAATTAAATCGCATAATTTTTCCATGTGTTATGATTATCCGAAATTTTTGTTTAGTCATTTTGCGGGTTAATGGCGTCATAAAAAATATTTTCCGAATTGCACAACTACAGCGGAAGACTGATTTTTGTACAAAATTTCAACTCTCTAGCATAAATGCTCTGGGCGTTACGATGATAACACACACACACATACAGACAGACAACTTTGTCAAAACCACTGAGGAGATCTTAAAAACACCTAAAAAATTAATTTCGGTGACATTCCGGTTTCGGATTTTTTTTTGCAAACGCAATACTTTTCCTATATACCTACGGTATAAATGAGGAAAATTAAAAATCAAAATATTACGTCACCAATGTACCGTTACGGTACCAAGCTACCCAGGGAATAATAGAGCTTTGTATCCTCTCTCCAAGTATTAATCTCTATAAATATACCTCTGTTCAAATGGATGGAACGTGAAAATAATATTTTTGTGTAATCTTCTTTTATATTAAACTTAAGTTTCTTTTACTTTTCCTCGTCGATAACGTAGGTTAGGAAAAGTATTGTGTTTGCAAAAAAATCCAACACCAGGATCGATATTTAGGTCTAGTAGTGCTATCCAGGAAATAATGACTTAGCAAAATTTTCGAAAAATCCTTTAACATTAAAATGTTGCGATCATTTTGAGATTTGGCACGCATGTAGCCATGTATAAGACTAACATATGGGCTTAGTTTCATATCATTATCAGCATTAGTTCAAATTTTATCAAATGACTTTAGTAAGTATTTTTTAAAAAATGAAAAAAATAATCTAATTAAGTTGAGATAATCTAATCAAATAAAAAATCCCATGTAAAATCCACTAAAATAAAATGATTAATTTTATTTTATAAAATTAAAAATAAATAAATTTTTTTTTTTAAAAAAAAAAAAAATTATCTAATTCGGTACAAGTGCATAGCTTTACTTAATAAATAAGTTCATGGAGTTTCGTTTCAATACAAGTATACCCATGTTTTTAGTTGGATCATAAAAGTTAACCAGCATCGAGTGTTGTCAGCGCCTGATTAGCTGACCAACCTGTTTAGCTAATCACCTGAGGTCATTAGTTGACTTTTGGGACTGAAATGTATGTATTTACTATCTTAGGACGAGCGTAGTTAGTCCGAAGTATTGCAGCATAAATTTAACCACTTGTATATTCTGAGGACGTGCAAAGCGAGTCCGAAGTTGGGAGGATAAACGTAGCGAATCAGATGTGATTAGGAAAAGTTTCGAGGTACCCTGGACCCGATTTTTTTAATAAACTTAGGCGAAAGTCAAAAATGTTCAGATGTAATGGAGTGATATCTGTCTGATATCTCAGAAAAGACTTGATTTTAACCTGACGAGTGGGTGAACCACTGAGCTGGTTTCGGGTTCCTTGTAAAGTGCAAGTCTCTGTCTGTCGGTTGAGCAATCGGCCCAAGGCTAGAATAGTGTGGGATGCTCACTATTCTACACTTTTACCGGAAGTGGTCATTTTTACATTTCATAATTGTAAACGTGGGTATTTTAGGAAAAATATTGTGTTGGTTGTAAAAATCTAAACCGACACATTTGAACTGAATTATTTGTTTCAACCTCCTGTGTGGTTTTACTAAAATTGTCTGTCTGTTATTATCTATAGCTCCCTGTGTAATTATAAAACTTAGTACTAAAATACATTTTCAGATCTAGTTGTAGTTACCTACTAAAATATTTCTTTGCTTCTGTGTCTTAGCACTTGCCATTGTTTTTCTTTTTTAGCTTCGCTTTTTCGATGTTTCATAATTTAACCTATAGGGCTCCTCTAGTAATATATCTCTATGTATCTTCTAAGAATTTATCACTGTTAAAATAAATAATATGGATTCTATTTTGAATTTGTAGGAAATAAAAAAAAATGTTTTTATTTATTTATTTAGCTTCCCTATCTTTGCTTCTGTGTCTTAGCTTTACTGCCTTTGTTGCTTTATCTTAGCTTTCCTGTCTCTGCTTCTGTGTCTTAGTTTTCCTGCCTTTGTTTCCCTACCTTAGCCTTCTTGCCTAGAAGTAGAATTAAAAAACCCGTTTTAAAGAAAAATAACGCTCCTTTAAGCTTAATAATGCTTAAACATTTAGTCTGTCATTAAATATGTCTAGAGAAACCAGAAATAACTATTTTTCTAGCTGACTAATGTCATAGTTTCTATTTATGTCAATGTTTATTTCGGTTGGAGCTATCCGAGGAAGTGTTTACATGCTCCGGCACGTCTCTTGACTCTTATTCATGTTATTATTAGAGCGTCTATGTACAAAACCTTCAATGCATCTAAAATGCATTTTAAAATTCGGCGTTTCGTAATCGTTAAGGTGGGATTATATTACCAAATCGCTCGTCTCCCATCGTGTCTCTCCCGCCATAACAATAGTTTCGAGACATTTGTTGGCGAATGCAAATCATTTTTACTTTTCCTCATTTATACCGTAGGTATATATCAAGAGTATTGTGTGTGCAAAAAAATCCGAAACCGTGTGGTTTTCACAAAGTTATCTGCATGTATGTATGCGTCTGTTATCATTGTAGCAGCACTCAGTGTAATTATAAAAAATATAATTTTATTAATCAAATCAAATAAAATAAAAAAAAATCAGTGTAATTATGCTAGAGAGTTAAAACTTAGTAAAATAATTAGTCTATAGATGTGTTTGTACTATCTAGAAAATATTCTTTTATGACGTCATTAACCTGCAATAATGACTTAGCGTAAGTATCAAATATCAGATTTAGCACTCATTTAGCCAGGTATAAGACTTAGTTTCATCTTATTATCAGCATTAGTTTAATTTTTATCACATGACTTGTGTACGTTTTTTAAATAATTGGAAAATTATTTAATTAAGTTGAAAATAGATACAAATGTATAACTTTTCCAAAAAAATGAGTTCACCAAGATTCGTTTCGATACGGTTGGTATATCTACAATTTTTGTTGGATTATAAACGCTAAGGAGCATCGAGCGTGGTCAGTGCCTGGATGGTTGACCGCTAGGAATGAAAAGAAAAAAATTACTGAGAACGGGCGAAGTAACCTACAGTAGGGAAGATGTCATTTCATAATTAGGTGTTATTATCGATGTAATTTTATAATTAAGTGTTATTATCGATGTCATTTTATAATTAGGTGTTATTATCGATATCATTTTATAATTAAGTGTTATTTCCGATATCATTTTATAATTAAGTGCTAATATCGATGTCATTTTATAATTAAGTTTATTATCGATGTAATTTTATAATTAAGTGTTATATCGTGTCATTTCATAATTAAGTGTTATTATCGATGTAATTTTATAATTAAGTGTTATTATCGATGTCATTTCATAATTAAGTGTTATTATCGATGTCATTTTATAATTAGGTGTTATTATCGATGTCATTTTATAATTATGTGTTATTATCGATGTCATTTTATAATATTATTTTATCATTTATAATTAGTTATTCGATATCATTTTTATAATTAAGTGCTAATCGATGTCATTTTATAATTAAGTGTTATTATCGATGTAATTTTATAATAAGTGTTATTTTTATAATTAAGTGTTATTATCGATGTCATTTCATATAAGTGTTATTATCGATGTTTTATAATTAGGTTAATCGATGTCATTTATAATTATGTGTTTTTTCGATGTCATTTTATAATTAGGTGTTATTATCGATATCATTTTATAATTAAGTGTTATTTCCGATATCATTTTATAATTAAGTGCTAATATCGATGTCATTTTATAATTAAGTGTTATTATCGATGTCATTTTATAATTAAGTTTTATTTTCGATGTCACTATATAATTAAGTGTTATTTCGATATCATTTATAATTAAGGCTAATATCGATGTCATTCTTTAGCATACTTCTATTAAAACTGTTTCTGATCAAATTGATAGCTTAAGCTAAATGTTGCCTTTGAGCTCTTGAAGGTCGAAGGCATGTTTTAGCAAATTTTTGCTAAAATTAATTTTTGCAGAACGAATGCTGATAATAAGATAAAACTTAGCACATATTCAGCGTAATAAAATAAGTCTCTCCGCTGGTGTCAAAAATTATTTTAAAATAAAGCATAATAGGCTTTCAATTAACTGAAGGTCATCATCAGTGCCGGTTTAGTGTTAGAGAGGTGTTTATATTAGAGTCTAATAACACTCCACAGTAAGGAAAGATTCAAAATCTAGCTTCCTAACATCTCAACGGCACTGATGATGACCTTTAGTTGGTTGAAAGCCGGTTGTGCTTTATTTTAAATAAATTTTCGACACTACTGGAATGACTTATTTTATTACTCTGATTGTGATGAACTCCTCTTGCACTCATTTTTTGAATTCTTTAGCACTTAATTGGTCTTAAATAGATGGGTTCATGTGTGCCAAATCTCAATCTAATTGCATCATTTTTCCGCGTTTTATGATTTTTCAAAATTTTTGCAGAGTCATTATTGCGGATTAATGAAGTCATAAAAAATGTATTTTTCGAATAGCACAACTACAGCGGTAGACTGATTTTTGTACTAAGTTTCAACTCTTTAGTATAATGTACTAGGAGCACACACACATACAGACAGACAACTTTGTGAAAACCACTTAGAGACCTTAAAACACCTGAAACAGATAATTCCGGTGATATCCCGGTTTCGGATTTTTTTGCAAACACAATACTTGTCCTATATACCCACAGTATAAATGAGGAAAAGTAAAATAAAACGTACTGAGTCAATAAATAAAAGTGTCTCAAACGGTATCATTATCCTGAAATGGAAGGACAATTTCTCTATTTAATTTTCTACACAAAGGACGAAAAATGAAAACAACTGATGTCATTTTCAAAAACAAAGTAAACTGGAAATAATTTCTTTTTAATACTATAAATGATTTGGGTGAAACTAATGCATCACTTATTGAGCTCTTTATGCAATTGAAAGAAGTTTAGGGGTTGTTTCAGAAAAGATTTTATGGGGGTGTTGGACGCCTTAAATATTATGTATGTTGATGTCTAACCTGTTCAGTGTTGTGTCAGAAATTAAACAATTGAATTTGTTACGTCTCAAACAGTAAAAACCAAATCCTTTAACTGTAAGTTTAGATCTGTTAAAATATCAATTAATTTTTCTGGGAATACATTATTTAGTCATTTTTATCGCTTGACATATATAATTCTTTGGTATAGAAATGTGTGCAGATGCAGGTAGTGAAAAAAACTTGGGTTCAGGTATCTTGAAAGTTATTTTTTTCTAAAAAAATCCTAGTGTTGGGTGTACGCGGCTGAGAGAGGGGAGGTCCCTCCTAGTCACAGATTGCGCGCCTTACGTTTAGTCGTTGTTCCGCATCGGTTTGGTTCGTTCGTTAGCCCGAGTTGCTTTTTATTTTTCATTTCGTTTAATTTTACGCTTTAAAATTTTCTTTGTTAATTTTTTTGTTATTGAAACTTGTATTGATGCTTCTTGGAGCTTTATGGCGTTAGTTTTTTAGTTAAGTTTGTGTTTATATTTCACTGCGTTTCTTGGTTATTTTGCAAAGTTAATTTTTTTAATTGTTAATAGTACAGTGATAATAATATACAACAGACATGTTTTGTAATCAAATAAACTTTACTTAATTTTAAAAGCCTTGTGATTTCAAAATACGTACTAATAAAAGTGAGTAATTTTTCCGTTTATGCATCTAGCTTTTACGTATTCTTTTCCTTAGCTTACGTATTATTTTTCTTCAGCTTTTGCGTATTCTTTTCCTTAAGCTTTAATGTATTCTTTTTCTTGAGTTTTTACGTATTCTTTTAGGTTACCGTTTTACCTTTAAGATACTTTAATTTATTTTGATTATACCTTCAAGAGTTTTCTTTTAATTTCAACTTAAGTTTATATATTCCGAACTAGTTTTTGTAATTCGATTTGTATTAATTGTATGTTATTCAAATTATTTTGTACTACAAGTCTTATTAAACCTTTTACCATAGGTTAATTTAAAAGGGGGTTTTATGCCCCCCCCCCCTGGTTTTATATTAGCCCCTAAAAAATCATATTGCCTTGGTTCCACTAAAAATGAAAAATTAATATTTTCTTTATAAATATCAGAAAATGGGACATTAACAAGGTTAATTTTGCATTAAATTTCATTTAGATCTGAGAAAGCACTCGAAAGATCGAGTGCTCCAGTCTAGAAAACTATCTCATATAATATATATATAATATAATATATATATATATATATATATATATATATATATAATATATATATATATATATATTATTTATTATTTATTTATTTTTAGGAAATTATTAATAGTTTCGAGTCCATAGTGAATAAATCTATTTTTGCTGAATTTTCCATTTAATCAAGGTTTAACAAAAAAATAAACACAATTTACATTATTTGTCTTAAATTATATTTAAATGTGGCAAAATTTGTGTATAATATTATTTAGAACTTATTCCTAATAATAAGTTAAAATAGAGCTTCATATTGAGATTTGTTCTTAAAAATCATAAAAAAGAATCTAATTTCGTTGCAATCTGGTACCTCCTTGTATCAATTGATGTAAAAATTAGGATTACTATAAGATTCAATTCAACAAGGCGTGTGTATTTCCGGTAGTAACTAATCCTAAACAACATTAAGCCAAGTCAATACCTAAATATATATATATATATATATATATATATATATATATATATATATATATATATATATATATAATTATATATATTATAATTAGAAAGAAAGAAAGAAAGAAAGAAAAATGACTTTTATTTACAAAATAGGCCAAATAATACCTACAACTCATAAGCCTACTCCAGGGTCCGTGGACTGGACCGTCAGGAGGATATATATATATATATAATATAAGCGCGTGCGTGCATAATTTGTAATTGATCCAAAAATTTGTGTTTTTTTATGGATTTTTCAAAACTTATACTTAGTGACGCTTTTACGACGTTATTGATGACGGATAATAACGTCATTAAACTTGGTGAAAAATACGCAGGAGGTATTAGCATCGCCTGATATCTGAAAAAATAGTTACTTTTCCTACTTATGGCGTAAATGAGAAAAAATGAATTGATTTTACACAAATAACCAGGACTTATAATGTCTACTTTTAAATCTCTGATGTTCATTTCACTTGAAGGTCTATGCCCTTTAAGCCTAGAAATAAACATCACAAAAAGAAATATCCTTTTGTTGGGTAACACTTCCAGTTCGGTTCTAGGGATAACCCATAATACTTCGTTGGGTTCTAGAGTTAGTCCATGCGTACCGTACATTTTTTGAGAATCCTGAACACCAGGTTGAATCCTCGACACCGATTTTACTCCATGTAGACGGAGGTTGAAACCCCGTACAATTGGTGTCGAGGATTTAACCTGGTGTTCAACCCATCGTGTAGACGAGGTAATTGTTTCGTTAGTATCGGATAGTGAGTTATTAAATATTTATTATCAAGAGTTTAATAATCATAGATAGTGATTCAAGCATTAAAAATATACCGCTAAAATTAACACTTTTGGCAATTTCCAAAAAATTGAAAATTTTTTTACATATTAAACTGTTTTTCTTCTAATTAGTTGTTTACTGTTACTACACCCGATAAAAAAATAGCACATGCCACACGACTGGGAATGGCTTTTTACCTCGGCTCCGTGTGCTGTCTCGCTTTACTTGACAGTAAATATAGTCGCCAAACATAAAAAAGACCTTCTTCACAGCCATGTAACATAATATACTATTTTATGTGAGTCTTCCTAAATACGTCAGACCTCCATATAACGAACTTCTGTACAACGAAAGTCTCTATGTAACGAATGTTTTTACGTTCCCTTGAATTTTGTGTTTAAAAGTGTTTCTATTTAACGAAAAAAAATTCTATATAACGAACAAAATTTCCAGAAATAAAGATAAAGAGAAGACCCGCAAACTTTCAAGGAATTGACCAAAACGTTCTGTTTTTCTGTAATTTCCCAGAACAATTATTTATTGATTCTCGCCCTGCCTTATTTAATTTTGCGAAAATTTACAATTTTTTATGAAATTAGGATTAACACAGCATAGAACTAAAAATCTTACAGTTTTAATTTGGTATTCGGTCTGGCCATTTCGTTTGTGAAACTTTTTATTTGATTGTAAATCGAGTTTATTAAAATGTCAATACGGAAATCGCTGTTCCTTTCTGAAAAAATCAATTTATTAAAAGATTCTGAGGATGGAGTCAAAAACAAAGACTCGTCTCTGAAGTATAAAATCGCTCCTAGTTCTATATCAACAATTTTAAAAAAAATCGGGAATCTATAATTAGGTTATACGAAACGAGTGGCGATTTAAAAAAAGTTCTGTAGTAGCAAGTATGAAGACATTGATGACACAATTTTACAGTGGGTGACAACGTTAAGGGATAAAAATATGCCTGTGACAGGACGGCTAATAAAAGAAAAGCTGCTGAATATGCAACTGCGAGGTTATTATTCATCCATATATCCATTAAAATATCATAAAATAGTACAGAGTTATTTATTTTTCAATTTATATACAACGGAATTTCTATATAACGAGTTTTTTCACTTGAAACTTTAAGTTCGTTATATAGAGGTCCGACTGTATAAGAATTCTTTTTACAGTCGATACATATTTTGGTTTTCTCGTTCTGTACAACAGGGTATAAAGCGAACCTAAACTCCCTACCTCAGAGAAAAGCTATTTTCTTATTGAATGTAAACGACAATGAAGGACTTTTTCTTTTTTAAAGAAATGTACTTTTCTTATTATTATTTGAAGAAAATACTTTTTTCTTATAAATAACTAAGTAATATAATAATACCTGTTTAGAGCCTTCAGGGATAATCCCTGCGGGAACAAACTCTAGTGGTTGTAGCAACAGTTACGCTCCAAGTTTAATCTAAATTTGACGATAAGTTATTTGAACAATTATATTAACTGAGAGCGTAACCTGAGATGCGAACCCCAGATCTCCGTGGTGTCAAAGGTCAGTTTAAGAACTGACGCCTTAACAACCTGGACCACGGAGGCGGCTAAAGAAGTAATATCAACGCAATTAAAATGCGACGCCATGATTTCACCTAAATTATTCAGTTTCAGGTGTTTTATGACCCTCTGAGTGGTTTTTTAACAAGTTTTCTGTCTTTGTTTATCGTAGCTTTCAGTGTGTTTACGCTAGAAAGTTGAAACTTTCAAAATCAATCCCTGGAGCTAGTTGTACTACCCACGAAATATTTTTATGACGCTATTAATTAGCAATGATGACTCAGAAACAATTTCGAAAATGTTTCGATGGATTTGAAATTTAGCAAGCATGTAGTAATGTATAATACGCGAGCCCCTTATTGTAATGACTTTTGTTTATTCGATTCAGTTTTATTTATTAGTTTTCCTCATTTATAACAGGTATACAGGGGAAAGTATTGTACTTGCAAAAAATTCCAAAACCGGAATGTCACCGGAATTAACTGTTTTAAGACCTCTTAAGTGGTTTTCGCAAAGTTGTCCGTTTGTATGTATGTGTGTGTGTCTGTTATCATCGTAGCTCCTACTTTGTTTATGTTAGCAAGTTGAAACTTTGTAGAATTATCCGTCTACCGCTGTAGTTGTGCTATTCAGAAAATATTTTACATCGTCATTAACCCGCAATAATGACAGCGAAAGTTTTAAAAAATTATAAAGCTCGGAAAAATGATGCGAATGGATTGCGATTATAAGACACACATGTAGCATGTATTAGACTGATATATGTGCTAAGTTATATCTCATTATCATCATTAGTTAAATTCTAGGATAAGTTTGGCGAATTGTATAACCTGAGGACGAGCGAAGCGAGTGCGAAGTAGGGATCATAAGCGTAGTGAATCCGATGTGAGGAGGAAAAGTTCCGAGGTACCCATTACCCGATTTTTCTCCTAATAGGATTAAATTGGAGCCCCGCCATTACATTCTTAATACCTGAAGATTTTTTTTTAGAAATCTGATAAATAATAAGTTGTTATATATCTGGCGCCTTGGCCGTAATAATTAAAAATTGCCTTTTTAGATTTGATGGCTTTCTTAGAATTTTTATTAATACCACCGTATTTTGAAATTAATAGAACTGTTTATATAACAGACTGCTACATCAACATTAAAAATAATTGATGTTTTTCAAATTAGTTTGTAGTTCGTAAAAATAATTATCTTCGACAACACTTTGGCAGTCTATTCTGATTTCCATAAAATTTTAATTAAATTTTGTGTTACTTGGAATCAATAAATTTGTTACGACCAAATTTCAGAACGAACTCAGCTGCTGATTGGGTTTTACCTGCCTCTTTATAGGTTAAGAACTTTTAAACACCCATAAAAACCTATACTGCAGATAACCTAATCTATAAGCTAGATCGAATTTATACCACCTTAGGCTTTGGATAATCTCTTCATTCTGAGAACGAGCCAAGCTAGTCCGAAACCATAACATCCCAGACTTAAAATTACCATTTTATTCTGAGGTTGAGCGAAGGGATTCTAAAGTTGCGAAGATAAGTACCGAGGTACCCTGAACCCCATTTTCTGATTTAGTTTTATACAGTAGATTTACTTTACCTACGACTTGAGTTGTAAATCGGGGTTTCATATGTAACGATCTGGCCCCGTTAACGTGTTTTACGTCCCAAAGGACGTAAATAGAGTGCTAACTGTCGAATAAAGTTTAAGTCACAAAAAAAATTATAAATAATGTAAGAAATGAAAAAGAGAATGTGTACAAAAAATGAAAACCCTCTACCTACAATCGTTATTAACATCCCTTCAAATTGTAACTTCTCATTCCCATCATCATCAACAAATTTTATAAATCAACAAGAAATATATTTCACTTATTATCTAAGTCGTAGGTAAAATTTAATACACCACAGGGATCGAAGGATTTCAGCTCTCGGCCTTACAGCCTCATAATGAAGTTTTCACCTGTGGCTTTGCCTTATGTGAAAACTTGGCCTTAAACTGTAAAACATTCTTCTCTCCCTTGCCTTGTAAATAACTATTACCGACATCATCTACTCTCCTTGATGAATGAACAAAATTTTTAAATATCCCTAAAGGGTGGCAAAATATTTGGATTAATTTGTAATGCATGCAGTTATGTATAAGGCATAAATATGCTTAGTTTCATGTCATTATCAGCATTAGTTTGCGTTTCCTTAAAAGTATTGTATTCATTATTTGAAACATTGTTAAAAATAGAAGCATTGTGCAATTGACGCGTGCCAAAATTTCAATTTTCAGTCAATTGCATGTTTGAGAAATTTGGCACGCTTATATCCTCTTATGCAATAAATATGTATTGTAAGTTTCACTTTGATACGGCTGGTATATCGGTTTCCTATTATCTCCAATGTTCAGCAGCTTGGAGCGAGTACAGTACCGGAATAGGTGACATCTAAGATAAAGTTTCTACTGTTTGAGAGCAAGCGAAGCGAGTCCCGAAGTGAAGTTAAGTGTAACAAATCTGATTAGTTTAGGAGAAGTTTCCAGATACATCGTATCCGATTTTTTAAATTCTGTTGAATTCAATTTTAAAGTTTAGTTAAATAAGCCTATTAGAATAATAAATATTACTATTGTAATAATAATATTACGATGAATATTACTTAAATAGTAGTAGATTCAATTATATACTCACTCAGTTGCAAAGAATTTTTTCTCTTTACCTATCTTTCTCGGCACAGCCTCAGGAGTACAGCTAAAAGTTTTCCCTAATAAGATTTCCTTGTACAAAAAAAAGCTTTCTTTCCGCTCTTGGAGTGTAAATTACTAAATTATTTAATTCATAGCACCCAGAAAATGTATATTTCTTCTTGTATTTTTTGCAAAGATCGTTAATATTTCAAACAAATTTAATAATCTCGTTTGAAATATAACCAATAAAAAATACTTTTTTTTATTTAACAGTTTTTAAAAAAATTCTGTTAGTTTTAAAGTATAATTGATTGTATTATTTTAACAAAATATATTTCATTAAATACATACACAACATTTATATGTTATTACACTATAGATATATAAATACAAAAATTTGCTCTTACTAAGGGTCCAAGAGCCAGGCCTAAAAAATAACTCATTTTGTACGACTTCGAACCAAGTTTTTCTGAAAATATACCTTGAATTATGAAGGAAAAGCATAGTCTGCCTGTCCAGCGTGGATCCCTTCATATGAATGCGCTCTCTCATAATATTAAAAAATCTTGTAATAAGTGATTCCCTGTAGTTCGTGTGCAAAACATGAAGGGAACATTTTTAAAGCTGATAAAATTTCATATAAAACGAGCGTTTTTTCGTCAAAATTGGTTTACTACTACTACTACTGTTATGACATTCGTTACATGGCTAAAACAATGCTCAAAAAGCCAATATTTTTCCCAAGAGATTCGTTGATTTTGCATAAATTAACCATCTTTTAGTGTTTTTGAAATATCCATAACTTTGGTCAGCTTTAAAAAAATGTTCTCTTAGATGTTTTGCTCACGACCCACAGGGAACCACTTATTTCAAGAAAACTGAAACTTGTACGATATTATACAATTCTGAGTATACGCAATCATATGGAGGGCTCCACTCTGGATAGGCAGACTATGTTTTTTCTTCATAATTTAAGGTATATCTTCAGAAAAATTTGATTTGAAGTAGTACAAAATGAGTCACATTTTTTCAGGTCTGGCTCATAAGTAGTTAATTACATAGGTTATAAGAATACTGTCTCGCAATCTTTTAAAAAATATTTTTCTGATGGAGGGGGGAGGGGAGAGATTAAGACCTTGTTATATCTATATGTATATAGATATATACATATTTTTTTATTTATGTATGGATGTATTGAAAACAATTAAAATAACTTAAAGTACAAATCAAAATTAAATATATTTAAATTTTTTTTAAACAAAAATTACCTTTAAGCTCTAAATTATTATAAATAAAAAATTTAACATTAATTATTATTATGAAATTGAAATATAAATTAATTTTACAAAGTTATTTACAAAATGCCTTTTCTTGCCTGAACCATAGTTGTTATATAATTTTTGCAACAACCCTGTTTGGCTGGGGGGGGGTCACATCTGGCTAAGCATATGCGTGTGTCTGTTATCATCGTAGCTCCTAGTGTAGTCATGCTAGAGAGTTGAAAACTTTGTACATAAGACTATTGCTGTAGTTGTGCTATTTAAGTATTGAAAATTTAATTTCTATAACTGTATTAATTAATTGATTCGCATATTCATAGTTCCGCGTGCCATTAGACTCACTTTAATTGCTTTATAATTAACTTGGTCGTAACAAGTTAAAAATAGATTTTCTTTTCCAGAGTTCAATAGCTCTGAAAGAAAAAATCTATTTCCTCAAACTATAAATAAAACTAGTAAAGAAAATATTTTAAATTTCTTTTCTTTTAATTCTATAAAAAAATAAGCATTTAAAATCAGAATCCAACAAGGTTATATATATATATATATATATAATATATTATATATATATATATATATATATATATATATATATATATGATAGCCCCTCCCCCCATAAAGGCAACCCTGGCTACGCCCATGCACAGACACATACTTATATACAGATAACAGAACTTGTGAAAAACACCCAGGGGGACTTTAAAACACCTGAAACGGATAATTCCAGTTTCATTCCGGTTTCGGATTTATTTTGCAAACACAATACTCTTCCTACATACCTACGGTGTAAATGGGTAAAAGTAAAAATATTTAACAGTCATAAACAAACAAAGAAACACGCATAAAAAGAGGAAAAATGTTCATTTTTGAACCTTTTTAGGGGATAATTAGGAATGTTTTAAAGACATCAGCATTTGTTTTTATTACTAATCATGCAAGTAATAGCCTTCTAAATTTAAATCAATTTAAGAACCATGCCTGCTGCACTCAGTTGCTTGAAACCCTACGACTTTGGAATGATTATTTGATTTTTATTAAATTTGATGACTTAATTAAAGCTTCAAATAGGGCTTATCTTGTCAGACATCTGACGGCTAAGTTCTTTTATTAGTTTGGTAAAAGTAAATTTAATTTTATAATGTCTGGCATTCTCTATTTGGTATACTAGTGTGACATGAACAACATGAATACGGGTGTCTGTCTGTTGAAGCCACATGGCCCTATCTTAAGTTTTTATTAGATTAGTTGGATTCTAGACTCTATCTGCTTAAACTCCCCTTCTCCTTGGGTGAGAGGGGAGCATTTTGTATTAAGGACCAATGTGATACTCGCTTATTTCTTGTATTTTTTTATTCTTTTTGTTCCTTATTTGTTCTTTGTAATACTTATTAAGTGGTAAAAGTGCCGTAGACCGTTTTACGCATGCATTAGCAAAAACATAAGACCCACTATTTTGATCAAATGTCACCATTTGATCACCTGTGTGAGTGTATATTAAACATAGAGATAGATATATACTAGAGGGGGCCTAGCCTATCACAATACATTAAGAGGCCTGAAATATTATTTTGGGACTCTCAGGAGCTCTGTGTAACCTCATCAAGAGAGTGGTCCGGAGTAGATGGACCACTCAAAGCCAGAGTACCCGGCTTAGAATTCTTTTTTAGTCATATAATAACATAATGTAAAAAAAGAAACGATAAAAATTTATTGTCCCCACCAGGATTCGAACCTAAGTACTCTGGCTTTGAGTGGTCGTATCGACTCCGGACCACTCTCTTTCAACTCGCAGGAAGAAAGGTTAGAAAAACTTAACTTTTAATAATTCATTGACTCCTAAAGGTAAAATTTGGAACAATAAAATATTTTTTATCTTGTTCCTTGTGGTGACCTTAGTTACCAAAAAAATATAAAAAAGGGTATTTTCAGTCTTTGTGGTCAATTTTTTTATGCAAACTCACGGGTAAATTAGCTGCAGTAGAACAAAAATATTGGTTCTTATGTAAAGCCTAAAGAGGCCACTTTCAAACGAGACCTGTTTCATTTAGCTATGTTAAGCCAAAGCCGAAATATTAAGCCTCAAAATTTGAGTGTCTCGGGAACTAAAAAGTGATTTTTGAAAATGAAGGAGGCTGTAGAAAAAATTAATACTAGGCGTTTTGGACTACCCATGGGTAGGATCAACTCAGAAAAAAATATAAAATTTTTTTTTTTCGAGCAACATCTCTGGATCACTTGAAATGGATTGACCCGAACACATGTTCGTATTAATTTTCTTCGATTCATTTAATTTTCATTCCGTTCTTATACTGTCACTGTGACAGTCAGTTACAAACAAGGAGTTTCTCTTTATTTGGAATCAACTCTACTTCATTCATAGTAATCACTTTTTAGCTACTAGTCAGCTAAAAAGTCATGTTATTATGTGTCTGTGATATTAGTTTTGCTGTATTAGTTAGGCTGAGTTATGGCGCCTTGTAATCCGCTTACTATGTTACCACGGGTTATTTCAATTGATTAATGTGTTAAAACGTTAAGACGTATTTACATGCCCAGAATTACTGTCCGACCAAGAAGTTAAAAATTGTGGCGCGCAGGTCCGCAAGCCGAGTAAATCCCCTTTGGAGTGTTTGCAGGCCCGTAGTCAGACAAAAATTGTTAGGAGGCAATATCAATTCCAAATAGGGCGATGTTTCTAGAGGCGGACTGGCCAGTGAGGGCGGCAGCCCTTCTTAGGCCGCGCATCCAAACATAAACTTAAAGAAAAAACAAAGCAAATTAAAAAAAATGAGTACGGAGTTCCTGGGAACTCTTCTTTGTTACATTGGATCCGCTACTCTCATTTTCCCACCTTCGTCCTCAGAAGTACAAGCCGTTAAATTTATACTGCAACACGTCTTCGTAGAGTCGCTTCGCTCGTTCTCAGATAGTTAATATATTTGTTTCATTCTCAGTGGTCATTTCATCATCTAGGCACTGAACACACTCGATGCTGTTTAACTTTTATGATCCACAAAACTCATAGAAAGACTTGTTGTATTATAACGAGACTTAGTACACTTATTCATTACGTCAAGGTGTACACTTGTACTAAATTTCAACCTAATTGGAATATTTTCCCATTTTTCACAATTTAAAAAAAAACGTATTCAAATTATTCGATAAAAACAGACTAACGCTGATAATGAGATAAAACTTGGCACATACGTTAGTCTTATATATAGCAACATGGGTGAAAAATCACATCATTTTTGCGTGTTTTATGATTTTTCAAAATTTTTGCTGAGTCATTATTATATATATTTTCCGCACTACTAAAAATCCGAATAGAACAAAAAGGTAGACTGATTTTTATACAAAATTACAATTCTCTGGCATAAATACACTGGGTGCTATGATGATAACAGACACACACACACATACAGGCACACAACTTTGCAAAAACCACTCAGGAGGCCTTAAAAACGCATAATTCCGTTTCCACCTGGTTTCGGATTTTTTGCAAACACAATACTTTTCATATATACCTGCGGTATAAATGAGGAAAAATAACAAATAAACATATTCAATATTTTAAAGCTTATTCTATATCAAAATTATTTATTTATTATAATTATTTAATACAAAATAATAACACCAGAGTTAAAGGGGCCCAATACCCTAAGGTAGGGCCTAAAGATCTGCTAGAGACAAATGATTTTTAAAGTACTTAAAAATATTCTTAATTTGTTATTATTACCTGAATCTAAAGTATTTAGATGTTGCACATTACACACACCTCAAAGGGACTTCTACTAAAAATAACTTTGTCATAGGGACGACGGCCCCACCTTCTTCTCCTAGCCCCTCCCCAGTTTAAGATCTCATCTAGACTTTCTTGCTTAAAAGTCCATTTCGTGCTTAAATTTTTGGGTTACTTCTCTAGTCCGAGGAATAGCGTTATTCCTTGTAACTCAATTTTTTCTAAATTTTAACCAGGAAAATGCCCTGGTTAATATTTTTATATTTTACTGTATAATTTTGTAGAGAGATTTAAAGCTGATTTTTGTGCTATTCATTAATATATTTCAGCTCATTTTCTTTCAAGTACTTATCAAGTTGTATTGATTGGTGACTTATACATACTTGATTGCTTTAAAGCCCAACAAATTTGCTCTAATTTCGTATCAATTCATGTATCGCTCCAAAAGAAACGAAGTTGAGCTTCAATTTTACACCCAACCCATTTTTATTTTTCCTCTTTTATACTTCCTATATATATACTATATATATATATATATATTCCTATTTTTCCTATATATATACTTCTCCTATATATATAGGAGAAGTATTGTGTTTGCAAAAATATTCCGAACCCGGGATGTCACCGCAATTATCCGTTTCAGGTGATTAATGAATGGTTTTTATAAAGTTGTCTGTCTGTATGTGTGTGTGTCTGTTAACATCGTAGCTCGCAGTGTATTTATGCTAGAGGGTTGAAACTTTGTACAAAAATCAGTCTACCGCTGTAGTTGGGCTATTCAGAAAATAATGTTTTTATGGTGTCGTTCATCCGCAATAATGACTCTGTGAAAATTCCGACAAATCGTAAGAGAATTTATATTCTAAGGACGAGCAAAGCGAGTCCGAAGTAGGGAGGATGAGCGTAGTGAATCCGATGTGATGAGGAAAAGTTGCGAGGTACCCCGTACCCTATGATATTCTGTATTAACTTTTCGCCTTGCAACGACCTTGTAGGAACCTAGACGACCTAGAGCTGCTTCTAGTTAAGACATTCCTATTTAGAGTTGAAGAATTTCAAAATTACTGTTTACAAAGACAAGTTTAAATGAAGCGAGTAAATTACACGCGGAAGTAAAACTCTAGCGAAGAGACAACTCTTACAATAGGGTTAAGTTAAATTACACATAATGAAACGTTCTACAAAATAGCTCTTGTAAAAAGATTTAAAAAAAAAGTTGTTAGAAGATAAAAAATAGCAGAGATTGAGTTAAGGATATAGGGATTCCTTAAACGTTTTTGAAAAAAAAAGTTTTAGAAGAATCTGGTAAGGTGGTATTATGGGGTACCTGAGATGGGTGGGGGGACATTTGGCGCCTCTGCGGTGCAAGGACTGGAGACGACCTGCTCCTTCGCCACGGCACTTTTATATAGAGTGTGTTTCATGTAATAGACCTAACTATGGGCGAAAAACAAGACAGTTTTTATTTTTAGGTGGTTGTTTAATTAATTTTTTGAGGAGGATCGTAAAATTATTTTCGATTTAATGCGTGTTTACACTCCGCCTATTAAAATAGTTACTTTCGTACTGTTAACCTCTAGAAAAAATAAGCCTATGATGTTAAGAGGAGTGGATTTTTTTTTTTTGGAAGGGCTCATTGATTAGGAATATATATATAATATATATTATATATATATATATATATATATATATATATATATATATATAATATAGCATATCCTAGATTTTTGTGTTCTAGACGTTTCTATGGGACACGATAACGTTCGAACGCTTTCTCAAATCGAAATGAAACTTATTAAAACATTAACCTTGTTAATATTCTGACCTCTGTTGTTTATGAAATATGTGTAACCTCATTAACTCACAATAATGACCCCGCAAACATTTCAAGAAATCACAAATCTTGATATAGTGTTTAGATTGGACTGAAATTATTTACTCATATACTATTATGTATGGTTCCCGAATATAAGAAGTTCCATTTTATTATCAGTATTAGTTATGGTTTTGATTGATTGACAGCGCCGAGGCCGTAGAGCGGCAAAGAGACCGAAGGCCTCTTGTTTTCTAATCTCTAGTTAGAATGACAAGTTGAATGTAACCGGTTTATTTCTTCTGTTGTTAAATCTGATCTACGTGAGCAACACGAATCCCCCCCCCCCCAGCTGACTGAAAAAATTAACTGTAGCCCTCCTCCAGAGTGAAACAAATTGCCCCCTTAGTATTATAAATGAGTCTCTTGCTAACAAAAATTGTAATTTACCATTAGAAAAAAATGGAACTAAAATAATAATTTTGTTTACTTTACCCAAATATGTTAATTTTGTTGCTACAAAAGTTGCAAACAAAATTAACAAGTTAATTTTGGTATCTTTGAAAATTTGAGTGATAGTATACCGTAATATTGTCTATTTTGAAAACGGCATTAAATCCTAAGAAATTTTATACCAATATCACTATATTTTGGTAACATTTTTCATTACTCATTTGTTCTACATATCATAAATGTTTGTTTAAAACATTTGGTTCTTGTTGTTTTAAACAAAAAACAAATCTACGTGATACACCAGCTTTATACAGTAAGACCGGAATATAGTGATATTTATTAGTATTAATTTGTTTAAGATTCAAAGCGGTTTCCAAAAAATATTACGCTATCCTATTTGCTAAACTTAACTAACAAAATTATCATATTTAGGTATTAGTTAGCAAAATAATAATGGTAAATTTGAATTTGGCAAGAGTCAGTTTACTAGGGTGAAGAACATTTTCCAAAGTCTTGGACCAATCCGAATGTTTTCCCCTTCATTTTTAAAGTTTTAATATTGGTACATCTTAATGGTTTCACCATGTATCCATGAATGGTACCCCAATTTATTATTGGAAGTTATCATCATGTTACTTGTGTGCAATTTTAAATAATACATTTTTTTTAAATATATTTTTTATTTTATTTTATTTTTTTTATTTTTACCAAAAAGAAAAGTTTACAATATTATTAGTAAAATATACTTTGTATTTTGTTAGTTTAATGTTTCTTTTATTTAATTAAGAATTAATTAAAACATTTATTAATTAACAATTAATAACATAAAAATATTATCTCTTGCACAAAGTTTTACTTACATTAAAAAAGTGTTGACCCCCCCCGTTATTAATTGGGAAGAACCTCCTAAAGAAGCCCTTAACAAAAACCTCCGTTTAGGCTTTACTATCTCTGGAATTACCTATGGTTAGGACCAAGGATCTTGAATAAAGGGGATGACGCACTAAGTCGATTTGTCATACAAAAAAGTGACACCATCGAAAACCAAAAGATAGAGATGATTCAATACGAAACACACGTCAAACTGCGCATGCTTACAATTCTTATAAAAGCGCAGGTCTTAAAATTCAGAGGCAAACTTACCTCTCAATGGTTTTCCATTGTTTTTTGGTTGAGAAGGTTATAACAAAACACGCTTAAATTATCACTCGCTGAAATGGCAGAGTATAGTCTAAAATTTAAAATATAATTAGCACAAATGACTTAACAAGCACCACAAATGTAACAATCACGAGATGCTCAGAAGAAAGTTGATAAGCAAACTTGACAACCTATCTACATAACTTGCATTTGGCGCCTTTTTTTTATTAAAACATTGGGTTTTAATAAAAAATAGGAGTATGTTTGCTCCTATTTCTCTATCTCATACAACTTCCTGGGGTCAGAAATGTTCCTTTATGCGTCATACCCTTTATTCAAGATCCTTGGGTAGGACTAACACAGAAAAAATAATCTATTTTTTTTCGAGCAAAATCTCTGGGTCACTTGTAATGGAATGACCTAAACCCTATCAAATATTCGGCGAACATACTTAAAAATGTATGGGGGATAGCAATATCCCTTTGGATTTTGTTTGACAATATCTTTGTCTGTGTTTCAGGGGGTGGAATGTTGTGTTACTGCGAGGGCCACTGTCCCTCGGGCCAGAGTAACGGGACATGTTTGTCCCGTCCTGGTTCACAATGTTTCGCTGCTGTTGAGGAAATATATAACCCGGATACGAGGAGTATGGAACCGGAATGGACCTACGGATGTCTTCCTCCTCACGAAACTGGTCTCATGCAGGTAATTAGTGCAACTAATAGAAGATGTGATGATACTTGGCTCAAAAATAAAGTCCTATGAGAGGAAAAACTGATTTGAGTATAAGGTTACGATTAGTGTAAGGCGTCACTATAACTATAAAAAAAACACGAAACAATATTTGATCGATAAACAGTACTTAATGATGTTATGAAGTTTTCCGGGTGCAATATGGTCTCAACCAGATCTGTTGCTAGCATATTTCTCGAGATACATTTATATGAATCGATTTGCAATTTTCTTGTAAACACGCTGCCTTAAACGTTGAAGTATGGTATAATAGGGTAGGACTCTATAGGAAGCCTCGTTCCATGACTGGCAGCTAACCCGTATTTAATTATTTAATGAACAAAAATTTTAAATATTGGGACCGTGGTACCTCAGAACTTTTCCTTGTCCTGCTCCAGATTCGCATCGCTGCTCCACAGAATATACAAGTCTTAAAATTTATTTTCCAACACGTTATCGGACTCGCTTTGCTCGTTCTCAGATATTATATACATCTGTTTCATTACCAGCCATCACCCATTTAGGCACTGAACTTGCTCGATGCTGATTAAATTTTATGATAAATCAAAAGCATGGATGTGCTTGTCTCAAGCAAGCATAAATGTAGTGTACGTATTTATTAAGTACAGATATAACCAAATTTCAACCGAGTAAGGTTATTTTCTGATTTTTTACAATTTTTAAAGAAACGGATACAAGTTATTTGATAAACATTGAACTTTTACGAGGCTACATGCGTGCCAAATCTCAAATTGGTCGCAACTTTTTTTCGCGTTTTATTTTTCGAAATTTTTGCGGATTAATGACGTCATAAAAATATGTTTTTTGATAGCAAAATTACACCTATAGACTGGTTTTTGTTCAAACTTTGTGAAACCAATTAGAAGTCCTTAAAACACCTATAACGGATAATGCAGAGGACATCCCTGTTTGGATTATTTGCTAACACAAACTTTTCCTAAAGTCTATCGTTTAAATTTAAAAATCTTGACAGGTCAGTTTAGACACCACTGATTCTTAAGTAAAAAAATCCCTGCAAGAAGGAGCGGAAAACTATGTAAACAAATCAGTTATTTTACCCGTATTTTCTTGGCCATGTTTTTTTTACATTTCTTTGTGCAGATTTATTTTAAAATATCATTTTTAAGATTAATTTGAAAAGTAGTTTCAAAACTATTGTAAACGAAAGAAGAACCACAAACAAAGTGAACGATTGCCGGGAAGGTTTTTCCCTACAAGCGGTTATTGTGGTAGGGATTTTTTTTTATTTTTAAGTGAGAGGTTGCAGTGGCTTCTCTGATTGGTCATCCCAAAATACTATGACCTTGGGATTTTTAAACTAAACGATAGATTGTATATACCTACGCTACGAATGAGATAAAAACAAAATAAAAAGTGCTTATTCTGTGTTGCTTTAAAATGCTACAATTGTCACAGTAATTAACACTTCCCTCTTGTTTGTCGGGCAAATTGTTCTATTTACGTAGCTATTAAATTAAAATGTTCGCTACCTACCCCAATCACGTGGGCGCGGTTAAAGCATACCGTGTAATAATTTGGCCTGTGTCAAGCCAAAAACTAGTCAAATATTTCTAATCTTTACGTCTATGGACGAAAACAAGAAATGATCTTACTTAGTTTCTAATTAGACGAAGTTCCTTGACGCTAAGTTAATGTCATTGAAATTTGTACGCCCATTTATGAAAGGTTTTCGTCATTTCAAGAAGGGAACATTTATCGTGTTATTTTAGTTTAAGAAGTGAGGTTAGTAAATAATGACCGGTAAAATAACGCATGTTGTCATATTAAATTATAGGTTAAAGTTGGTTTAGATATTCCGTTACGGGTATGAGGTACTCGGAACTTTTAACTTGTTAACTCTAATCGGATTCGCCACGCTGATCCGCCCTACTTCGGACTCGCTTCGCTCGTTCTCAAAGTATACAATTCGCCAAATTTATACAGCAACACGTCTTCGTACTCGCTTCGTTCGCCTTAGATATAAATACATCGGTTTTAATTTAAGCGGTCACCCATACAGCATTACCACGCTTGAGCTGCTTAGCTTTCACGATCTAACAAAAACCATAGATATACTTATTATATTTATACGAAACTTTGTGTACTTATTATACTTGAAGGTATTTACATGTTCTCAATTTCAACTCAATCGGATCATTTACCATTTTTTTTACAGTTTTTTAAAAAACGTACAGAAGTCGTTTAATTAAAATTAAACTAATCTTGATAATAAAATGAAAACTTGGCACATATGTTAGTCTTATACATGGCTACACACATGCTTAATCTCAATCAGATCGCATAATTTTTCTGCGTTTGATGATTTTATAAACTTTTTACCAAGTCATTATTGCAGGTTAATGACGTCATAAAAATTATTTTCTGAACAGCATAAGTACAGCGTTGGACTGATTTTTGTACAAAGTTTCAACTCACTAGGATAAATACACTAGGAGCTACGACGATACTTGACACACACATACACACAGACAGACTACTTTGTAAAAATTAATCAGGAGATTTTAAAAACACCTGAAACGGATAATTCCGGTGACATCCATGTTTCGGATTTTTGCAATCACCATATCTGTCCTATATACCTACGGTATACATGAGGAAAACTAATAGAACAGAAGTGTTGAAACTAAATGCAGCACGTATTGTACGTTTTGTGTGAAAAATAAAACCACCTCGTGCATTTTTTTAACCTCTATTTTTTTATCATTAGAACAATTTTAATTTAAATAACTTTAAATAATTTAAAACTTTTAGATAAATTTAATTCGCGAATTTAAAGTCCGTAGCAGCGCCCACCGTCGCTATAAGAAATTGATAACGAAAGGTGATTGTTGTTAAAAGTCCTTATGGGATTTTCTGGTTTTTCTTATTTGTGATGATTATTTCTTTAAATTTTTTCTCAAAAGTGCTTTAATTTAACTAATTTTAGGCGTATGAACTTCAGTAGAATCACAATTTCATTGAAAAATAGCGTTTTAATGGGTTGTCACGAGTATTTAATTTGAGTGATAAGAAGATGAAGATCATAATATAGTGTTTTATTATTTATTGTTAATTGATGTTACTTTTAAAAATAATTTTAGTTTACAAAACACATAAAATTACCTTTAATTGCATTAAATTGTTTAAATTAGTTGTTACAGGTATTTAAATTAACTGATAACAAGCCATTTCACCGTTAATGGTGTTTTAATTTATTAATCAATTTTATTTACACACTAAAATAACAAATAACTCAATAAATTCACGTTTTTGTAAAATGTTTCTTTAAATCATCCGTTTAGGTTTTATTATTTCTGGGTTAAATCGGCGGACAAATCCAAGTCTTGTAGTGATAAGAGCCTGATTCTATATTTAAAATCCTGGAATAATCGAAGTATTTATCTATGAAATATTGGCCATTTTTTTAGCACCGATGGTCGTTCTATTAATTTTTGTCTCATTTATCACAAATTAACGAACAATATAGGAATAAAAGAAGAATTTTCAACGGCTCCCATGCAAATCCTATGGTAAAAAAAAATTCGATCACCCTTTCGTTTTCCCGCCATTGATATTGCCAACCTTACAACTATCTCTTTGAATCGCGAATATTACAATCTAATTTGTGGTTTTGGATCTTCACATATTAATATTGTTGTGTTAATGTGAAATTATGAGAACGAGCGAAGCGAATCCGATGTTTTGTTGTCTTTTAGTAGATGTTTAGTTACTGATTTATTCTGAGGTCGATTATTTGACACTCTTGACGTTGGGTTGATTTCTTATTCTGAGGTCGAGCGCAGCAACTCCGAAAATTGTGAGAAATAGTTCCCGAGGTACCCTGTATAAATGTGTGTTTTATATTAGAAAATGTATTGAACGCGAGTTTATATCTTGCTGGATCCCTATGCAGTTGATAGACTGGAATGTGCTCTAGATTTGTAATGAACTCGTTATTTTCAATTTAAAATGCATTACTTGTTTTCTCGTTCTGCAATGCCTCAGGAACGTTTTAATTTTTGAATTAAATAGTTATTTCAGTCTCAACGTTCATAACCCGTTGCTCACTGTATCCCACTATCATAGAGATAATTTTACCAGAGAGGCATTATCGTTTGAATTTTGAAAATCGTTCAAACATCGAATAAAGTTACCTCACCACTATGTTTAATATATTTAAAAATGTGTACGGGGTACTGCAGAACTTTTCTCTTGTTACATCGGATTCGCTGCGCTCGTCCTCGCTTCGCTCATCCTCAAAATATACAATTCGGCAAATTTATACTGCATCACGTTGTTGAACTTGCTTCATTCGTCCTCAGATAGTAATGGATCCGTTTCATTCTCAGCGGTCACCCATACAGCACTGACCACGCTAAATGCTGCTTATCTTTTAGTATCCAACAAGAACCATAGATATACTTGTCGTATTAAAACGAAACTTTGTACACTTATTTATGACGTCAAGGTAAACACGTGTACTGAATTTCAAATCAAATAGATATTTTCCCATTGTTTTAAAAATTTTTAGAAAACGTACACAATTGGTTCCATAAAAAATGCAACTAATGCTGATAATAAGATGAAACTTGTCACATAGTTAGTCTTATGCATGGCCACATAAGTGCTAAGTCTCAATCCGATCACTTAATTAAAATCCGATACTTAATTATTTATTTTAGGTGTGATTTAGATCTACTTGGTTCTTACAAACGCGCGCGTGTGTGTGTGTCAGTTATCATTATAGATAGATATATACTAGAGGGGGCATAGCCCATCTTAATACATTGAGAGTCCTGAAACATCATTTTGGGGCTCTGTGTAACCTCATTGAAACCTCCTCTAAGAATAAGTTAAGGTTATAACAAACCAATCGTTGTCGTCTTTTTCCGCATTGTTTGGGTTTTGTTTCCTATTATAAACGTTGTATTATATAAGTTCCTGTATTTTTAATATTTATTCATCATATTAATACTCAAGGGGTTCAGGTTACTTTTTTGATGTTTTCAAAATTCAACTGATAGAGCCCCTCTAGTAATAATATCTCTTTTATCATCGTAGCTCCCAATGTATTATGCTAGAGAGTTGGAAATTCTATAACGGGGGGGGGGGGGGGGTAATGTTTGACCTCTTTAAAATGTAGCTCTCATGTAGTCGTGTAAAGAATCAACAATTTTGCTAAGTTTCATCTTATATCAGTATCAGTTCAAGTTCAAATGTTACGAATGACTTGTATAGGGTTTTTAGAAAACTTGTTAAACATTTGTAGTTGTGTATCCTTTTACGTAATAAAATAAATAAATAAAATTTTTATTTGCATAAATACTAATAAAAGTCCAATGGCAAATCGTCAAAAGTACAAAAATTAGAAGTAATATAAATTACTCAAACATAATTTTATTAGAGAAGTACTCATTAATACTATAAAAAGGCTGCTCTGTCAAGGCTTTTTACGGCTTTTTGAGATGATCTATTGGCAGCTCTTGAATTTTACATCTAAGTGATTAAAAGTTTAATAAATAAATATATATTAATTTTCATTTCACTACTTGGAGTATATCTACAGTTTCGGTACATCACAAAAGTAAAGCAGTATGAGCCTGGTCAATGGTTGGATGGGAATAAAACGAATGTATTTACTATCTGAGGACAAGTGAAGAGAATCCCATGTGGGAGGGGGGGGGAGTTCCGAAGTACCCAGTACCGGAATTTTTCGAAATTACAAAAACGATTTTTGAACTCATTCTATAAGTTGTTGGTTTTGTGCGTTCAGTACTCTTGGTATCCATCACCTTCGAGTTCTATTGTACTAAAGGTGTGAAACCATTATGTACTTATCAAACTCACAGATTAAACCATAAAATCGGTCGTTTACCCCAAGTGGTACACATCTGGTTCTACTTACTATTTTGTGTTTTGCATGGCCTTTAAAAACTTGACAATGGTACCAAAATCATGACACTTAGTTTATACTCTTAATAGTTTTGTAAGGTTCTAAGTTAAACAGCTGTTTTTACCTGCTACCTGCTCTGACCTCTTTTAGACCTGATATAGGTTCTTTTAAAACCCATTCTTTGTTAAATAGAAATGGAGGTGATAACCTTTTTCAGGTATCCAACTGGCTTACAAAAGGTTTTTACTATATTATATCATTTATGTATTTTTCACCTGTTATACAATTTACTTTTGTGATATTTATTCAAAGAGATCACCGTTGTTTTAAGATCATCCCTGAAAAATAAGAGAAATTAGACTGAAACCCGCATGACTTGTTCTTATATAAAACGAGCATTTCTTCTCAACACTAAAACATATTCTATATATTCTTATGTCTAATGGCTTATTTCTATATTCTTTTCAATTTTGAACCTCCATAAAGCAGGCATTGTAAAAATTATATTATTATATAACACACACACACACACACATACACACACACACAACACCATATATATATATTATATATATATATATATATATATATATATATATATATATATATAATATATATATTCCCCTGAATTCTTTCTTTGACTGCTATATTGCTACATCTTTGTCAAAAATTCTCTGTAGCTCCCTTGGATATTAAATTTTGCTGAGCATGCAATATAGATTTCTGGGTGAATCGGAGTCCCTCCTAAATGTAAGGGCTCTAATTCTGAAGGTTGTATTAAAGATACTCTTACTATACTATACAACAGGCAAATACTAGATGCCCACTCAGACCTCTTATGACTTACCGTTATATCCAGATAATATATTATGCCTATTGAACTAAGGAGCTATTGAAAACTAGTCTACTTATATGACATATAAAACGCAACATGGAAAAAGTGAATTTAACCCCCTCAGCAATCCTTGGGGAAAATGCAGTTTTCTATGGTAGAGAAAACTGGACCTCATGTTGGAAAACATGCTTTGATGCCTTTTTAGTTAATAACTATTGTCTCTGACCTGCAGGTTCTCGTGCTACTGTTTCTACCTTTGAATCAATTGTTTGTTGTTTTCTGTTTTAGTGTAAAGGATCGCTAGTACCTCATGCTTACGCTAAATCAATAGAATGCTGCAATAGCACTGACCTGTGTAATAAACTACTGAGGCCGCAGTATCGTCCCCGTCCCACGCCGCCTCTACCCATAGAGCAAGCAGTTCCCTACATAGCGCTGCTAGTCTCCATATCTTTCTGCCTTCTAATATTCCTTTCAGTGATAGCCATCTTCTACCTCAGGTTAGATTTCCACTTTATTATTGCCGGCCCTGTCCAGTGTATACAAATGAAATACAATATTCCTATTTTCAGTTGGATCATTTATACATTGATTTTGAACATATTTGTCAGACGGCTCCACTGATTATTTTGCTTCTTTGATTTATATATAAGTTCGAAACTTAGTGATCGTTAAATGTAAAAAATATATATGTTATTAGAAATGTGACAGGTCTACAGAAAATTTATTAATTTGATCAACTCATTAAAAGCTTTTAAAAAATATTTTATACGTGTGGGGTCGTCCATGATTTTTAACTTTTTCATTGCTGTACCGTTATTAGCTCCTATATATTTGATATTTTGATATATATATATATATATATATATATAATATATATATATATATATATATATATATATATATATATATATTATAATATATATATAGACACACACACACACACACACACACACAATACATATACATATATTTTATATGTGTGTGTGTGAAACTTTAACTTTTGTTCTTTTGAATAAAATAATTTTAAGCGAATTTTGAAAGAAAAATAGCTCTATGGATATTGTCAGTGTGAAAGCAGAGATTTTATACCATCTGGAGATATTCTTATATCTTGCTGATGATTTCTATTTGAATTTCACTTTTAACTTTTTGATATTAATTATTTATTTTCTGATGTTGGTAGGTATCGAAGGAGAGAGGAGAGTGGGAAATTAATATTGGTGGAAGGATCTAAAGATGCTTACCTGGCCTCCAGCCACACCCTCCTGGATCTCATAGATCAGAGCTCAGGTTCTGGATCGGGTCTTCCTTTACTTGTGAGTGCCTAATTCCTATTTTACATACCCTGATTACACTGGTGCTCGAACCCAGGTCTACTCAACACTTGAGATATTAATGGTTTCTGAGGGTCTTCGAATTTTTATGGTGATAAACATTAATGGCGATCGAACTGTTGGAATTTAATGAGAAATTTATATGGTTGGAGTGCTAAATCATTGGAATATGTTACTCAGAATTATCCTATAAAACTTACGCTGAAAAAACTCAATTGATTCCCTTTTTGTTTTGGTACAATTCACTTAAAGTAGTCATCACAAGTTTTCATCATACCCTTCATATTGAAGTTAAGACAGAAGATTATTACTTTTTTAAAGTTTTTTCACTTTTGTTTTTAAAACTTGATTTGAAATGACCTTCTCATTATCAAAACCATATTTTCAGTCTTTCTACTTACATTTTTCTATTTATGGAAAATATATGCACACCATTAGATTTTAGATACATTTTATCTGATTCAACTTTATTTATTAGAAACATCAAGCTCATATTTCAGTTTGCAATATTCCATTTGTTTGATGAATTTAAAAGAGTAACCAAAAATATGATATTGTTGGTTCCTAATATTCTTAATTAAAAATAAAATTATAAAACCATCTCCTTTATAAATTAAAAATTGGGTACGGGGTACGTTGTAACTTTTCCTCATTACATGGGATTTGCTAAGCTCATCCTCCCTGCTTCGGAGTTGCTTTGCTCATCTTCAGATAGTAAATGCATCCGTATCATTCTCAGCGGTCACCCATACAGCACTGACCACATCATGCTCCTTAATTTTTATGATCCAAAAAAATCATAGATATACTTGTTGTATTGAAACGAAACTCAGTGCAGTTATTTATTTGGCAATACTATAGGCTTGTCCCAAATTTCTACTCAATTAGACCATTGCCCAATTTTTTTTTAAAAATCAAGTCATTCAATAAAATTGAACTAATGCTGATAATGAGGTGAACTTAGCACATATGTTCGTCTATACATAGTCACATGCGTGCCAAATCTCAATCCGATCGCATCATTTTTTCCGCGTACCTGGGAACTTTTCCTCACCACATCAGATTCTCTACGCTCATCTTCCGTATTTCGGACTCGCTTTGCTCGTCCTTAAAGTATAAATTCTCTTACGATTTTTCTAAACTTTCACTAAGTCATTATTGTGGGTTAACAACGTCATAAAAAAATATTTTCTGAATAGCACAATTACAGCGGTTGACTGGTTTTGTACAAAATTTCAACTCTCTAGCATAAATGCACTGGGGGCTACAATGATAGCAGACACACACATACAGACAGACAACTTTGAGTAAATCACTCAGGAGGCCTTTAAAACGCCTGAAACGGATATTATGGTTTCATCCTGGTTTCGGAATTTTTTGCAAACACACATACTTTCCTACACCTACGGTATAAATGAGTGAAAGTAAATTGTACCATTAAATTAATTTTAAATAAAAAATAAAATCATTGCATCTTTTGCCAATTTTGTTAAAAAGAGATTTTTGGCGGGCTGTCAATTGACTTTAGCCGTGTGTTATATTATAATAATTTTTAAAGAGTACATTTTTTTGGACTGGTATAATGTATATAATTAAAATTATTATTATAATTAATAAAAAAAAATTAATTAATAATTTTATTATTAATCTTCTATCATCAGGTTCTTCTTGAGAAAGAATTTGTTATGTGTTCTCACCGTCTTTCTCAAGACGAACTTGATGATGGGAGAAGTACCTGCTCCTGTAATGGATCACGTTCAACTAATTTTTCTCAAATTTTCACTTCTAAGTAATAAACTCACTGATTATTGTTTTGTTTTTAGGTTCAGAGAACAATTGCCAAGCAGATTCAAATGGTTCAGTCTGTAGGTAAAGGAAGATATGGAGAGGTCTGGTTGGCTAAATGGAGAGGCGAGAAAGTTGCCGTCAAAGTCTTCTTTACAACTGAAGAGGCTTCTTGGTTTAGAGAGACAGAAATATATCAATCTGTTCTCATGAGACATGATAATATACTTGGTGAGTGCTCAGCTTTAGTAATAAACCTAACACTAAACAAATAAGTACTCAGCTTTAGCAATAACTATCTAACACTAAACAAATAAGTGCTCAGCTTTATTATTTAAGGAATGAACTATCTAATACTAATCAAGCTTAACAAAAATAGCTACAAAGGAAGCCAGTAATAAAATACTGTAACCCAAAAATAGTGAGGATGGGATCTGGTGAATAATCAATACGCAAAATTATGTGTTTGAAATATTAACGAAAAACAAATTATTGATAGTAATATAATAATTATTATAATACGTAAGGTAAAAATGATTCAGATGGTCGCCTGGCGTCATACCAACAGCAGTTGAAAAATACATTGTATGTGGTAACAGTGGACTGACTAACTAGTTGCACCCTGGGTGTCTGGATCCAATATGAATATTATAGTTTAGAAAAACAATTATATTCATTACTCTAGGCATAGCTGATGTTTCCTCATTGGACTGTTATACGTTGTAATGGCGGCTACAACACTATTTGATAAGTTGCACATTTCAACATTTGGTTAGAGCTCGTTTTTTTCCCTTTTAATCGTTTTCATATGGTACATAGATTGCATCTTGCCTGAGTGCAATTACTGTATTGTTTCTCTAACATGCCTTATCAAGTCACATGATACTGCATCACCCTAACACTTAATGTTAAATTGGGTACATGGTGCCTCGGAACTTTTCCTCATCACATCATATTTACTACGATCATAGTCCCTACGATGGACTCGCTTCACTTGTCCTCAGATAGTAAATACATTACTTATATTCTTGTCACCCACCCAAGCACTTATTTTGCTTTATGCTGCTTAACTTTTATGATCTAAAAAACCTTTAGATATTTTTTCTGTATTGAAATTAAAGTATACTTATTTATTAGTAATACACTTGTACCATATTTGTACCGAAATAATGATTTTTGTATTAAGTTTCAACTCTTTAGTATAAATACAATGGGAGCTTCGATGAGACAGAACACTTTCAAACACACAGACAGACAACTTTGTAAAACCACTCAGGTGGTGTTAAAAACACCTGAAACGGATAATTCCGGTGACTTACCGGTTTCGGACTTTTGCAAACACAATACTTTACCTGCATACTTACAGTATAAATAAGAAAAATAAAAATATCTTGAAAATAACAGAACAGTCTTGAAAAGTTGCCAGCAATGCTTTTGGTCTTTAACGTTGTTTCACCTGGTTTAGTTAATTTGCATTTTTACTGTGCTTAAAGAAGATATTTTGATTAATCATATTAATTGATAAATAAATTATTTTTCAGGTTTTATCGCTGCTGATATCAAAGGAACTGGTTCGTGGACTCAAATGTTACTTATCACTGATTATCATGAGCTTGGATCCCTTTATGATTTCTTGAGGACGCGTGTACTTGATATACGCCTACTGCTATCACTAGCACGTAGCGCAGCGGCTGGTTTAGCTCATCTACACACGGAGGTGTTTGGTACTAGAGGTAAACCAGCCATTGCTCACAGGGATATTAAATCTAGAAATATCCTTGTTAAAAGAAATAGGGAATGTGCTATTGCTGATTTTGGTCTCGCTGTCAGATATATCAGGTTAGTTATACTTGACATTACACATTATTTTTATTTTATTTTATTAAACAAATGCAAAACATTACAAAAATACTGGCACCAAAATTAAAAATAAACAAACAACAATAAAACAAACAAACAATAAACATGTATTAATAGACCTTATCAATGACTCTTATGATAATGGACCTAATTAGGCAAAGAGACTAATATTTAGAGGGATAATACAACAGCTCTTATCATTCCTTGGGTAGCTAGGTGCTGTAACTGTACATTGGTGACATCATTTTTTATATTTATCATAATAATTACAATCCGACGTAAATATTAATTATTTTCCCACTATTTTGTCTTAAATTAAATTTAAAATAAGTTCTAATGATTGTGTATTGCATGTATTCTTTAATTGTCTACTACCTCTAAGTATTAGTCTCTTTGTAATTAGGTCTGGCATAACAGGGAGGTTACTTTTTGAAACCTCTGGAAATGGTTGCAATTTCAAAACTACCAGTGTATTTACTAGAGAGTTAAAACTCTGTACAAAGTTCAGTCTCTAAGTGAAGTTGAGTTGTCCAGAAAATATTTTTTTTATGACATCATTAATTACTAATAAAATTTTTGAAAAATCGTAAACCTGGAAAAATGTTGCAGCCAATTTGAGATTTTGCACTTGTGTAGCTATGTTTAAGACTAACATATGTGCCAAGTTTTATAACATTATCAGGATTAGTTTAATTTTTATCAAATGGCTTTTAAAACATTGTAAAAAAAATCCAATAGAGATAAAATTTTGTACAAGTGTAGCTTTACGTAATTAATAATAACACCAAGTTTCGGTTCAATACCACAAGTTTATCCATGATATTTGTTGGATCATAAAAGTTGAGTAGCATCGAGCGTAGTCAGTGCCTGAATGGGTGAATTCTGGGCTTGAAACTGATGGCTTTACTCTCTGAGTACAAGCGAAGCTAGTTTGAGGAGTTGTTGCAAAATAAATTTTAACACTTGTATATTCTAAGGACAAGTGATTCATTATGCGTTGTGATGAGGAAAAGCTCCAAGGTACCCCGTACCTGATTTTTTTAATTTAATCTAAGATAAATCACAATTCAATTTTATAAATGGTAAAGGCATTGAAGCTAAAGTTTGCCAGGAAAGCATAGATTATTTAGTTTTATGATGTTTAAGGAAGCATTTCCAGTTTCACCAATGGATTTAGGAAAACAGTTCCGGTTATTTTATCTAAATATGTGTATATAGTATATTAATATAATACATACATAAATATATGTATATTTTGTCTAAAATATATCTAGGGTCTAAAAATGTTTAAAGTTGACAATTTTATGAAAATAAGCTACATATAATTTGCTCTAAAAATAAATTTAATTTGTAAAGTATTTATAAAGTTGTTGTAAATGATTTTTGTTAATGGTATTGTTTTGATTTGTTTTAGTGAGACAAACACCATAGATATAACGCCCAACACCAGAGTGGGTACTCGTAGGTATATGGCTCCCGAAGTACTCAATGAAACGTTAGACACTAGAGTATTCGAAGCCTTTAAACTGGCTGATATGTACTCTCTTGCACTTGTCTTCTGGGAAATGGCCAGGTAACATTATTTTCAACTCACTTTGGTACAAAATTAAAAAGGTTGTTTTTACCGCAAGTTGAAGAAGCAATCGAAGAATCAGCTACCGTCGATACTTGCTGTTATATCAACAGCCAACAGCAAGTATTGATGGTAGCTGATTCTTCGATCACTTAGGTACGTTTAGTTGTTTTCAGAGCATGGATTGCTGATTGGTTCTCTCCTATAGTTCAGGACGGGAATGCACTGATACCAACTGTGTAAAAATTAATTATCTTTGTTGAGGTTCCTTTATAGAGTTATAACCGTTACGAGGTGTTACCTTCTTAACGGTTTTATACAACCTGCGTCTTAAATCATTTAATTTAAATTTCTTAATTTTTTCAAGTTTTTAAATTGTTTAATTTTACCTGATGGTTATTTCATCAGGTTAGTAAGGTTAAATGATTTTTCTTTTGTCTTGTTCTAGTAATTTTTTTCTTAAATATGATTTATTTCTTATGGTCAAATATTTCATAACATTATTTACTAACCCCTATCAAAACAGAAAAGTATTATCGTGTTAAGTTTATTATATTGTATTATACTTGCTATGAGATGTATTAAATATTATATCTATAATTTTTATAATTTTAAATCTATAATTTATTTATAATTTAAAATCTATAATTGATTTATAATTTAAAATCTATAATTTATATTTATTTTATTTATATAAATATTAATCTTGGTTTTTAAAAACATTTTAACTCCGGACTCTACTTGTTAAATACTACTTAAGTAGTAAAACCAAGAGTACAGAAATAATGTATACAATTTCAAAACAATTACATTAAGATAAAATAAACTGCTCTAGATAATACTGTACCATTCAGATCAGGGTCCTAGAATATTAAGAAAGCATATTTGAACTAATTAAAACTTAAAAGAAAAATTAAATACTTTAAAAAACATTATATACTCCTACAAAAAGTTCTTCCTTAATTCTTAAAGCATTTATATTCATCTACATAAAGTTTTTCCTATGTTTTTAAGGCATTTATATTCATCTACATAACTGCCTCCGTGGCCGTGATCGTATAGGCACTTGATTTCGGCACTGGAGGTCCAGGGTTCGCATCCCGGGCTATGCTCTAAGATTTTATGAATAGTATTTGTATTACTAAGATTTCGCCAACTTTAATTAATTCTTAGAGTGTAGTAGATGGAACCCACCTGAGGTGGTTCCTGCAGGGTGATTACCCTGATGGGCCAAAAGACCTTAAGACGGGCAATTTTTTATATTTATATTCATCTACATAAAGTTTTTCCTATGTTTTTAAGGCATTTATATTCATAGACAATAGGATTTCAAAACAAAAACTATAAATTATGCGAGAGACACCTAGCAAATGTAACAGGCAAAATGCTATGCTACATTTAAGAAACATTTCCTAGGTGTCTCTGGCACAATTATCATACTAGTCAACTATTCATATCTGTAGTATCGAATGATATAAAAACTGTTGCTGTGAGCTGAAACCACTTTTGGTGGTTTCCCACTGAAAGTGGTTATCTAAAAAATGACCTTAGTTTATTTGAAAGTAAGTTCTTCAACAGTGCATAATTAATGTTAAAAATTACTAATAACACTAGTTAGTTATTTCTTGGAACGTTGTTGGTTACACTGTAATGCGGTTTGTTCAGGAGGACAGCTACAGCTGTTGGAGGACTAGATAAGAGAGGTCTTCAAGCTGACGAGTATTCTCTGCCTTACCAAGACGTCGTTCCCAGTGATCCGTCATTTGATGATATGCATGCAGTTGTGTGTATCAAAAGAATCAGACCAACCATTCCTCAGCCATCAGGTAGTTTATCATTTAAACAATTGATTTTGTTATTGCTTTAGGTTTCCAGTATGTTGTTATATGTCGTCAAGGTTCACTGTTTATTACAAAATGATTTTATTTTTGAAGTTTCCATTTTTTTTCTTTAAGCCTTTGATTAACCCTCTCAATATTTATCAAATGTGTATCAAATTTGATTCTCATAAAAAGATAATTATTTCATCTCAATAAAAAATTAAACCAAAAGAAAAACCGCCCAAATGAGTGTATCCCATGATACATACAATAAATAGGCATATTATATATAATATATATATATATATATATATATATATATATATATATATATATATATATATATATATTAATATATATATATATATATATATATATATATATATATATATGCTAATAAGAATCTGAGAAAACAGATTCTTTTCTTTTGAACCAGAGAACCTAAAATCACTTTTTTTAAATACCTTATGGACCAATTTGTTGTCAAGGTGGATAAGTTGCTGAACACTTTGACTTTTTCTGTGGGTCCATTGCGCGCATGACGCCAAAATTTGTGTCAGGCCTGGAACGAGAAAATGTTGCCTATAAGGTACATGTATGAAGGTGGATTTGGATTTTTTAGTTCAAAGATCAAAAATGTTTACTGCATGATCTTTCTTTATTTGCTGGCTAAACTGGAATATTTTTGCTGGATAATTGTTTCTTTTAAGACCATATTGCAAGTGGTCTTAGTAGAGAATTTTCTTTATCATAATAGTTTAACACACTGTTATAATCAGCTGACTACGTGGGAAAATAATGCAAGAGAGCCAATGAGGTAAGTTCTGGATGTTAAACCACACCAAGAAACTTCTTTGGTTCCTCAAAACTATTTTCCCACACTATCAACTGATGATAACCAAGTGCTATACTATAGTGGCATCAACCTTTTTTGTAGAAATTTGTTTTTTTAGGCCTCTCGAAACTGCATCTAAATTATATGAAACTATGTGATTATTTTTTGTGAGAGGGATATTTTACTTTATGTTATTTGTGGAAGATCTTTTTCTTCAATAACAAAGAGACTTATACTACTAGAGGGAGGACTTAAAATAGGGTAGAATAGCATAATGATAAAGGGTTTGGTTGCATAACTACTTTAATTTGGTACCACAACAGTACCTACCCCTACTTTATAGAGACTGGATACTATCTACATCCTATAAATAACATGCATTTTCTGTGACGTCACATTAAATCACTTTATACGTCACTGATAATTGAAGATATCATTAGATACTACCAAGTTTTGTAAAACATTAATAGTAACACTATATAACGAAACAGAGTAGGACATGACATTATGTTGAGCCATCAATGATAACGAATGTTGAATGATGAAACAGTTCCCAGATGTAGCATTGCATTTTGCTTGTTACATTTCCTAGGTGTCTCTCGCACAATTATATTGTGCAATATGTAATATTTAAAGCAAATTTTATCTTCATTTTTCTTTATTAAAGGAAAAGAATTTAATATTCACGTGAAATCATAATTAATATGAAAAATCAAAAAATGACGTCACCATCGTACTTTTGTGGTATCAGACTATGATAAGAGCTGTTGTACCATTCTTTTAGTATATTGAGTCTCTTTGTTTAGCAGTAATTTAGTTTTGTATTTATGGTTATTTATTTGTTAATTTTAGGTGCTGAGTAGTTTGGCTAAAATCATGGTGGAGTGTTGGCATGAAAACCCGGCAGTTCGACTCACTTCCCTTAGGGTCAAGAAAAGTCTCTGCAAACTCGACCCTGAGACGTTTGTCAAACTTGTCTGAATTTCTCCAAGAAAATTTAGTCTTCCTTTGACAAATTTTTCCAGAGACTTATTCATATCTCTTTATAGATGCAGCAGGTGAAAAGATATTTTCTTGGATTTTAAGTAATTTCTATCTGATGATTGAGCTTTTTATGGTCCCTCAACCGTGGCTCCCACAAAACTGGCTCCTTTAACCCTGGCATGTCTTTTTAACAATTTATTTTTAAAACTTGTTAACAAACATGAATGTGCAATCCAAATCTTTTACAAAACATCATTTAAGCATCCAAATATCTGCTGATACCAATAAGAAAAATAGTCTAGGAATTGTAGTAACTTTTTTTTCCTAAACTGATAATATTGAGAATTAGCTTGAGAACAACTGGTCTAAAATTCCAGAGGAGCTCTTTTACTTTTCAAAACAATTTGAAGTATCATGGCACGTGTTGATTCCACTTTATGACATGAAATAGTTCTTACAGTCTATCGTTGAGTTTAAAAATCCCATTTGGGGGATTATGCCCAAAATGCCAACACCTCACATAAAAAAATCTCTACCACCACAATCGCTGTAGGGAAATAACCTTCTTCCCGACAATCCTTCACTTTGTTTGTGGTTCTTCTTGTGTTTACATCATTTTGAAAACTCAAATTTATCATAAAAATGATATAAAATAAAACTACACAAAAGAAATGTAAAAAACATCGCCAAGAAAATACGGGTAAAATAACCTGATTTGTTTTCATAGTTTTTCCCCGCAGTATTCTTGCAGGGATTTTTTTTTTCTTTAGAATCGGTGGTGCCTAAACTGACCTGTCAAAATTTTTAAAGTAGTCGATGGACTGTAAGTACGGAATTAAAGATGATGCTTCATTTAAAAGAGTTATATAAACATTATTTGATTTTTTCAAAGATTGCCAAGATTATTAGAGGGTTGATTATCTATGTTTTAATAGATGTAGCCAGGGGAGCTTTGTAATTATCATACAAATGATCTACTGTTCTCCTCATAGAATTGTATTACTGGAGAAGGCATACCATTTCTCAATACTTTAAGCGACTTGAAAAATCTTTTGGGAGCTCTTAGGGGCTCTGTTTAACCTTATTGTAACCCTTTTCAAGAGTCATTTTGGTCACATGGTAGCTCACAACTGACATCAGTTGACAGTGTGGGAACATAGTGTTGAGGAACCAATGAGGTTGATTCGATATGAAAATGTGGGTGTTGATTAACATCCAGGAACCTCATTTACTCCCTTGTATTATTTTTCCACACTATCAACTGATTTTTTAACTTGTGTTGTACAACAATAAATCATCGGTTGTGTTTTTCTTTGTATTTTATTTAATACATTGCTGCTATTTTGTAGTGTTTATTTATTTATTATAATAATTGAAGGTGTCAGTTTGATATTTCAAAATTCACCTGATAGGGCCTCTCTAGTAGTAATATCTCTATAGTTCTACCAGTCACATTGTTCATAAATATCTTATTAAAACAGGAATTGATCCTCCACCTCAGACCATTTAAACCTCCCACTCTTAATCCCCCACTCTACCATTTAAACAATCTGATCAATTTTTTCATTAAAACAACCAAGAAACCTTAGATCATTTAAAAATTCATTCTGAAGATACTTTATTTAAAAATGTTATGTTTTCATGTTCTATTAAATGTATGTCATCATTTCCCTCTGCTGCTAAAGGGAATCAAAAAAACATTAGGATAAGTATTTTTGTTTGTTAAATAATATCTGAAATTAACGTATTTTTGCACAAATTGTTTATAACAGTCTTCATCCAATTACAAAAATTGTAAAAAGAAATAATTAACATGTTTATTTCAATTGAAAACAATGATTTGTTAATTATTGAAGTCTGCTCACTATACTATGAGCGTATAGAGTTAATGAGGGGTTTTTTTTTATTAAAGGAAACATTTTTTTTTACATGTTAGGTCTTAGTTTGGCGATGACGTCATTGCTGGTATATTCAATGTAAAACGCAAACTGAGTCCTGCAATGACGTCACACCATTCTTGAAGTCAGGTTATAACCTACGACTGGATTCATTTTGTTTTCACGGAATCGAATCACCTTATAACTGTGTATCATCTCACTCACTATACACCAAGAATTTGGACAGTATTAATTATAGTTTATCATTTAAAATAAATAATTAATTCATTTTTTTACCACTTCATTTTAATTAAATATCAACATATTCTCCTTTCATATTTTTGTTTGACTTTCGATTAAAATAAATGATTAATTAAATGATGGTGTAAAATTGTAAATAACTACTTTTCATAGTACAAAAACTTAAGTTTGTAAAATTTCTGTAAATATTTGTTAAATTTTGTACATTATTTTTTTTTTAAATCTAAATGTTGTTTTTAATTGTTAGTGAATTAATCTCTGCATTTAAGTGAATAAAACCTTCTAGATTATTTTAAATAACTGCTTAATGAGTTTAACTGAGGATTTGTATTAATATTATTTGGACGAGTTTCCCTGTGTTAAATTGGCTCAAATCATATTTTGTGTTTTACTGAAATCATAAATTATTTTTGCTTTTAAATTTAATTGTAATTTTGAAATTAAAACTCTTTGCTTTCCCTTGTGCTCAATTATTTATTGTCTATTTTTTTCTGCTCAACTGGGCTTTTTAAAGTTTTTTTTTTATTATTCATGCTACTTAATTCTTATATTCTTTTAATTACGATATAATCACACTTTGATCACAAGATTAATTTTTTGTGTCTTTATGAGCTTTTATTTAACCTTTGTGTGTTTTAAATAAAAAAATTAATACTTTTTAGAATTTTTTTAAGAAAACTGACATAAATTAATAGACTCCTTAGTACACAATCTCTTAAGATTTGACTTCTTCTTCAAACCCTTCTATGATATATCTAGTATTTTTTTACGTCCAGACTCCAGGAGACCTTTGGTCTTTGATTGGGTCTCGCCAATAATTAATGGTGGGAACTCACTGCTACCAATTATGTCAAAATCAATTGTCCTGGTTGGGATGACGACATAAAGAAATAAACATATTGATGCATTACCTTGTACCAAGTAAAGAAAAGTATTGTGTTTGCTAAAAAATCTGAAACTGGTATGTCACCAGAATTATCTGTTTCAAGACCTCCTGAGTGGTTTTCTCAAAGTTGTCTGTCTGTATGTGTGTGTGTTTGTTATCGTCGTAGCTCCAGTGTATTTATGCTAGAGAGTTGAAGCTTGTACAATAATAATTCTATAGGTGTAGCTTTGCAATTTGGGAAATATTTTTTTATGATGTAATGACCCTACAAATATTTCAAAAAAATCATAGTACACAGAAAAATGATTGGCTATGTATATAATGTACATATGTGCCAAGTTTCATCTTATTATTAGCATTGGTTCATTTGTTATCAAATGAATTGTATACATTTTTTTTTAAATTGTGAAAAATGAGAAAAGAATTCAATAGAGTTGAAATTTGGTACAAGTGTAGCTAATAATACACCAAGCTTTGTTTTAATACCACAAGAATATCTATGATTTTTTTAGATACATTTAAGTTCTGAACTTGGAAAAAATTGTATCTGTAAAATAGTGTTGGTAATGCTACAATTTTTTTTACCCATATATGCCACCACTGGACTCTTAAACCACTAGATATACCTTACATAGTTTATATGTCATAAGATGTTATGCTTATATATTATTTTTACATTAAATATTATAAGCTATATTTTCAAGAGTATAAAGATAAATTATAAACTATACTCTCAAGAGTAATAAATATATAAACTCCATTATACTCTCAAGAGTATAAATATTATAAACTATACCTCAAGAGTATAATATTATAAACTATACTCTCAAGAGTATAAATATAAACTATACTCTCAAGAGTATAAATATTATAAACTATACTCTCAAGAGTATAAATATTCTGTTAAATTTACATAAAAAAATAATTAATATAATAAATAATAATATAGCGAAAAAAAACATGCCTCTATAAAACAGATGGTATGACCTTTGAGTAAAGTAATATATAAACCAAGTAGGGAAACAAACACGATTTCTGTCAGACCTGACATGTAGTTCACATTTTGTCCACCAGGGAGTTGGCACAAATTTTCATAGGGCCGCGGCCATTTTGTACCCTTGTAAATGTAAACAAACTATTTACAGTACTCAAAATTTTTGTTTTTTTGTATTTATTGTACAATTTAGAATTAAATGTTAATAATTTGTGTTAGAAATACGTTTTGTCACATCCAATAGAGGTTTAAGTGCAAATCTTTAAATACTAGGTTTCTTTGAATTACTTAAAACGAGTGGCTAATTTAACTTTTTTTTCCTCTTCAAATATTATTTGTAAGAAAATATAATAAAAAGTAAAATTTATCTAATGTCATCAGGGTTGCCAATAAAACTAAGTAAAAAACGGAAATCCTAAGAAACACGTGCACAGTTAATCCAATTCTAGTTATTTTTTATTTTAGAGCCAGCTATCAGCTGATTACGCATGTCTGATTTTTTTTACACAGGTTAGTAAAGGAGTTTCCCTACTTGCTTTATATATTACTTTACCTTTGAGGAATATATTACTTTAATCATGACATCACTGTGAACCAGGCCATACTTGTTATATTAATCCACTTACAACTTAAAGAGTTCTTTGTTACTTCTCTATAACCTTACAGATATAGCCTTATTCCTTAAACTTAATAAATATGCCTTAAAATCAAAACTTTGCCTTGATTGTATACTATTTTTTGCCTTATTAGCTTTTTTGAACCGGTGCTAAATTAACATTTTTGTAAATATTTCTTATTTTATTTAAATAATGTATAAAATTATAAATTTATAAAGAAATAATTTATTTGCTCTTTTATGAATGGATAAAATTTTAATTAAATATTTTTTATTGTAAATACTTTTTTGTATTATATTATTTTTTGTTAATATAGAAATGATTTAATTGTGTATTGTATTAATTTTATTTTTCTAACTTTTGCTTATTTTTTTTTAGTTTTTAATATTTTAATAGGTGAAAACTATTATTTATTACACTATATATTTTTATGTACAATACTAAATATTATTTATTTGAAATTTTCTGTTTATTTGGGAAAAATTGTTAATTTAATCTAAAATATTAATTTAGTTAATAACATTTTATATCAATGATTTGTCTTTTTGTCAATATGAATTTTCTAAAAATGATAGCCAGTACTTTTCCTATGTTAAGAGATGAAAAGAAGTAAATTTTATATATTTTACTTAATTAATACAAAAATCCAAATATTGCTCAGCTGTCATTCAAATCTGATTTTACTTATTTATTTCAATAATCTTGAATTATGTTTGCTGTAAACAAATAAATTCGATTTTAAGACTGATTGTAAATAAAAGAAAAAAATATTGTGTCATTTTTATTATTTTAAATTAATTTCTAATTGTTTATTTTTTGTACAATATTAATTATAATAAAATATGTTTTTTTAAATTTTCGTAAAGCTTTCTTATGTAATATTTTTTTCATGGCTTCAAAGGGATTATTTTCTTTAATAATGTGTTATTTTGATAATTGAAACAAAAAGATAAAAGTGAAGCCAGGTATATTTACCTTACCTGGTGAAGTTAAGTATGAAGTATAGTATACCTGGTGAAGCTGTTACATTTACAAATGTTTCTACTTGTTTGCCTAAGCATCATGTATAAAAGATAAAATATGTCATCTTTGCTCTGTTAAGCAACTTGGTGCCCTCTAGTTGAAGGGATGAGAAAATAGTTACATCTCTAATTATTTTATGGGTAAATTGATTGTTCTATTTAATTTTAATATGAAAATCTTAACCCTGAAATTGGGTTTGATGAAATTGAACATTATAAGGCTTACTTGTGGTATTGAGAATTTTTTTTATTGCTTGGTAACACGATCTTGAACTATATTTAACAATATTTTTTTTTAAATTTAATATTGGAATGTATGTAATGTTCCACCAGTTAAATAATAATTAATTAAATAAAATATTAATCCATTAGATTGTTAAACAATTCATTAGATTATTAAATGATTAATTAAATTATTAATTAAATATTAATTATCAAGTATTCACAGAAGTTCTCAAATTTCAAAATTGTAATAAAACAGAAGCGCACAGCTTGAAACTTAGTTTGAAATGGAATGTTCAATTTAAGTGCATCTGACCCTTTTCAAGCAAATAAAGCTATTTCCTGTCCATTTCTGAAACTTCTTGTTATATTTTTAAAACTACACCTATTTTTATTTATTTTTTATACACCTATTTATTTTACTAAAATCTCTGACTGGTAATTGTTTTTTATGTTTTTAAAAATTAAATTTTATTTATTTTTATATTTGTACAAAATCATTTAAAATTATTAGAAATTTAGTAACTATTAAATTCATGTATTTTAAAAAAGTATAATAATAATAATTAATAGAAGTAATAAAAGTGTAGAAATAACTTTTTGTGCCAATTTAGGGTAAATTTTTATTTAATTGTAATAAGTACATCAAAAAAATTTAAAATGTTAAGTCAGAAATAAAAAAGATTTTAAGTATATTTTGTTATATTTTTGTGCCTCCCTCTTCCCCTTTCTATGTATTAAACTGGCATTTTATGCATCCAAAGATGTTAGGAATCGGCTGGAATCACTTCCAACCTTCCACTATTATCTTCTCTTGCCATTAATATTATTATTACTGGGGACGATAAAAGTAATCCTTCTATTAACCCTCAAGATTAAGTTAATTGAGAGACACTTTATAATTGTTTAAATGACACTAGCATCCCTTTGGGTGGTTATGAATACTATAGTGCATTGGCTATGACAATGCACATAATACTGTCTGGGGTAGCACTGACAATGCACCTAATACTGTCTGGGGTAGCACTGACAATGCACATAATACTGTCTGGGGTAGCACTGACAATGCACATAATACTGTCTGGGGTAGCACTGACAATGCACATAATACTGTCTGGGTAGCACTGCAACATAATACTGCAGCACTGACAATACTGTCTGGGGTAGCACTGACACTAATCAGAGAGGTATTGCCATATTAAAGTTTCTAACCAGCACAGATCTAAACTTATTTACCAAGGAGTGGTTCAAACCTACTTCACGGTTAGGCGGAAAGAGGTTGTACACATCTCTTTCACCACCCAAGATTTACTATCAAGGGGAAAAGATTGGAGGGTGATGCAGAAAGAATCTCTCAGATCACAGCCATATCCTTATTACTTTGGTGCTAAGGAACCTAAAGTGTCTCAGTACTGGGACTCTAGGTCAACTGACTGGGACCAGTTTCAAGATGAAGTCTGAAATGGACAGAGTGGGAGTTCTTTGAGACCTGAGGATCTGAAAGAAACAGACGACTTGGTCCAAAGTCTTACTAAGGCAATTATAAAAGCATATAGGCCAAGAGCCCAGGGGTGTTTTGTTAATAAAAACTGTAATGGCTGGAACCAGTCTCAATTTTTCACAAATACCTTCCTGAACAAGGATCTGCAATTCTGCCGACTCGTATCGGATGGGTGTCCCAGCAGAACGCACTTTCGGGGTTCTTGCCTGGGATACGAGTCGGCAGAATTGCAGATCCTTGTTCAGGAAGGTATTTACGAAAAATTGAGACCGGTTCCAGCCATTACACTGTTTGTTAATTTGGGTGGTAAATTTGACCTGTAAAGTGCGTTCTGCCTGGGACGCCCATCCGATACGAGTCAGCAGAATTGCAGATCCTTGTTCAGGAAGGTATTTACAAAAAATTAAACCCGTTTCCAGGTGGTAAATTTAACACATCCATACGAGAACTCCCCTGAGCTCTTGGTCTAATATGAGAAGAGCTTTCCGTTACAAAATCACAGCAGGTGCTATTCTATTCCTTGGTGGACTCCACAATTGGAAGCCCTCAGGAAAAAGGTTAATAAAACTCTAAGCAAAGCTAAGAGAACTAACCTTCCCTCCTTGGTATAAGGCTCTTTCCTGAGGTAGGTATAAGGCATAAATTAAAAGGGCCAAAAGAGAATCTTAGCGAGCCTTTTGTGCGAGTGTCTCTGAAGCCGGCCAAGCGGCCAGGTTTCATAAGATACTTTCCAAAGCACGTGCAATGGTCATCTTCTTGTGAGAGAAGGCAAGTTTTCCTCTTTAGAGAGGGAGGCCCTTGTGGCCACGCATATGTCTGGCTCACAGGTGCTTGGAGAGGGAGAGTCACTTCAACCCCTTCCAGTCACAATAGCTGCTAGCTGAGAATGTCATTACTTGTCACAAAGTCAAATTTTATATTCAGAGATTTGCACCACACAAGTCCCCTGGACTTGATGGTGTGATGCCAGTAATGCTTTAGGAAGGCTTTGATTTATTACAGGATAATCTTGTTCAGACCTTTAGAACTTTCATTACTCACCAGACAATTCAATTGTCATGGAGAGAAGTAAGAGTAGTATTTATACCCACACAGGGTAGACCAGATTTTACTCTAGCCACCTCCTATCGACCTATTAGTCTCACATCTTTCTTTCTAAAAGCGATGGAAGGACTGGTGGATTGTTATGTCAGGGATAATCTTATACTAGGCAGGTGAATCTTGTGATGCAGCTCTTTATCATCTTGTTTGTAAGATTGAAGGTGCTCTCTACAGGAAGCAGCTGGCTCTAGGCTTGTTCATGGACATCGAGGGGGCGTTTAACAGCGCCTCTATAGGGTCTATTTGCCAAGTAGCCTTTCAGCATGGAGTTTATCCAGTTCTTGTGGGCTGGATCCGATCTATGTTGCTGTTGAGGTATGCTAGAGCTCAGCGCAATGGCTGTTATATTTGAGCTGCTGTAAGCAGAAGCTGTTCTCGGGGTGGGGTGCTTTCTCTTCTCTTGTGGTGTTTAGTAATTGACACCCTCATTGCTCTATTTGAAAGAGAAGGAAATTACACCCGGACTTATGCCGATGATGTAGTCATTCTCATACTGGGAAAGTTTGTTGTCACGGTCTTTGAACTCGCCCAGAGAGCACTCCGTCTGACTGAAAGGTGGTGTGGCGAACACAATCTAGGGGCAAAACCCCTAAAGACAGTGGTTGTACCATTCAATAAGAGAAGGAGTATGGAGGGTGTTAAAGATCTGCTACTTAGTGGCATAACTCTTGAGCTCTCTAACTGCGTTAGAGAGCAGGAGAGAACGACTAGGAGTCGTTCTGGATGCTAAACTCACCTGGAGGTCCCACCTGGAAGCAAAGTTGGACAAGCAATGGCTACATTCTGGGTGTGCTACAGGGCTATGGGCCCCTCTTGGGGTCTAAATCCTAAGGTTGTGCTCTGGATCTATACATCCATGGTTAGGCCTGTGTTATCTTATGCTTGCTTGGTCTGGTGGCCTATTCTCGGGAGTCGACCAAAAAAATGCTATCGTATCTTCAACGGACAGCATGCAAGGGCAAAGTCAGTGCTTACTATGGCCCTCTGGAGCCATAGTAGAAGGAGGAAGTTTTGTGTCTGGTTGAATTTTAAGGCCACCTGGTCCCACTCTATTCCGACCCATGAAGATTGGAATCTAAGGACTCAGATTATACCCTCATCTGTCCGAGATATCTGGTTTAATGATGGCTCTCGGATGGATGGCCTGTCTTGGGGTGGCATTTTTTGTGAGGAACCCCGACACAACACCAGTGGGAGTCTATGTAGATTAGCAACGGGGTTTCAGGCCGAGGTATTTGCCATTCTAGCCTGCTCTCAATTCTTACTGAGGGAGACACGCTCTGGCTCACAGATCTATATCCGTTCTGACAGTCTAGGGGCTAAAAAAACCTCTGCATCTTTGTGCTCGTCTAAACTTGTCCATAGACTCTCTTAACACTCTAGGACATACAAACGAGATCCAACTACTATGGGTCCCAGGACATTGTGATGTTGAGGGCTCTGAGCAAGTTGACCAGCTAGCCAGGGTGGGGTCCAGCTCTGTCCCTTCCACCCCAAAGCCGGTAGTAGGTGTTGCACGTTGTGTTGTCAAGGGAGCGCTTAAATAATGTATGCTTACAGAGACTTAAATGATCTGTAGGTAAACACCAAAGAAATGAGGCAGTCCAACCTGCTCATTAACCTTCTAATAAACTTGCCAAGACAATTTTAGCCTTAAGCGGGGGTACTTGTCACTTATCACTTGTCACAACCGGTATTCAATAAAGAAACATATATCGCAGTTAGTGAGCTATTTCTCCTTGTTTTAACAAGGAGAAAGAAATCAATTTATTTATAAATTGATTTCTTTCACCCCATATTATATAGAATTTGTTAGTTTACTAGAGCTTAAGTTATAATCAACAGGACATACAGGTTTTAATTGCTTTTATTACATATTAATACAGTTAATTATATTGATCAAAGTTTGTAATTGTTAGGCAACGCTATGAGTCTGACTGGACCGCCGGTTCCGTTGGCAATTTTCATTGGAGCTACAATCAAATTAAATATAGGTGGCAAACTAATTTCATCGGTGATAGCTACGTTTTCTAGAATGTAGATCCAGCTTTCAGCAAAATGACATGGGTTGAAAATCCATTAAACATTGCATATCCTGGCTCTACAGACGGTCCGTCCGCTCCGGCACCAACCACCTAGAAATAGTTTATAAAAAAAAGTACTAACATATAGACAAAGGTTGTATAGCTAAATATAAGGGCTAAATAGTAAAGCATTTCAACAATAGATTTTTCATTCCATATTTTTGATCTACAAAAATTTGATTTCTATTTTTGTTTCGTGACTTTTTTGAAAATTACAATTCTTGCTTTAAGTAATTAAGATAATCATTGCAGTGACATGATACAAGGAGTCTGCCCTGTGGTAGATTAAAATATCAGAATACGGCACTGAAAATTATTGGGATCATTTTAAACTTTGATTCGATTAGTTCGTAAATCTGAGCAACAATTAAGCGCCAAGTTTCACTTTATTATCGGGAATATTATTATTTATATGACACGTAGATGTTATTATTAAAAGACTTTACACTCGATGTACCCCTTCGTTATATATGAGTATACTAAGTTCCAAAACAGGTCCTTAGCATTGGATCCCTAACTTAATGATAAGAACCATTGAGTGAGGTCAGAACCTGCATGGGAGACTGCTAGGAATAAAACGGATATTAGGATATGATATATATATATTATAATATATATATAATATATATATATATATAATATATTATATATATTATATATATATATATATATATATATATATATATATATATAATATATATATATATATATATAATTATATATAATATATACATATATATATATATATATATATATATATATATATATATTATATATTATATATATATATATATAATCTATATATATTATATATTATATATATATATATATATATAATATTATATATATTATATATATTAGTGTGTATGTGTAGGCATACTCCCGTATGAATTAAGTGATGTCCTATTTTTAAAGACTAACAAAGCGAGTCTGGAGTGGCGAAGATGATTGTAGGGAATCCGATATGAAACCTGGCCCAACGGTCAGGTTTCATAAGATACTTTCCAAAGTACGTGCAATAACTGTTTCCTTTGTTTCACATATAAAATAACTAATGTGATCTAAATTGACGAGACATTTTTAAAGCTTCTTTGATATCAGAAAGAACATAATATTGATTTATCTGCTCACGGCAGGAAAAGAAAGTATTATTCAACTAATTTTAGGACAGAAAGTAGCATTTCCCAGATCTATGAAGTACAGCTACTTTACCCGCAAAACTACTCGGCAGTCAAATTGTAAATTATCTGTTTCAGCTTCGCCTCAGGAGGTTATTTCTGTAGCCAACCCTCGCCTTGGGCTCGGAGGTAGAATTTTAAACTAGTCAATAATATTTCATTTTCCTGCTTAATTAAAAAAATAACTCTTGTTTTCTCGAGGCGTCATAATTTGCTTGATGTTCTACAGATTGTAGTTTGTATTAGAGTGCTTGATGTACAGGCACTCTAGTTTGTATTAGAGTGCTTGATATACAGGCACTCTAGTTTGTATTAGAGTGCTGTGCACTCTTGATATACAGGCACTCTAGTTTGTATTAGAGTGCTTGATATACAGGCACTCTAGTTTGTATTAGAGTGCTTGATATACAGGCACTCTAGTTTGTATTAGAGTGCTTGATATACAGGCACTCTAGTTGTATTAGAGTGCTTTGATATACAGGCACTCTAGTTTGAGTGCTTGATATACAGGCACTCTAGTTTGTATTAGAGTGCTGATATACAGCACTCTAGTTTATTGTGCTGATATAACAGGCACTATAGCTTGTATTAGAGTGCTTGATATACAGGCACTATAGCTTGTATTAGAGTGCTTGATATACAGGCACTATAGCTTGTATTAGAGTGCTTGATATACAGGCACTCTAGTTTGTATTAGGTGCTTGATATACAGGCTTAGAGTGCTTATACAGGCACTATAGCTTGTATTAGAGTGCTTGATATACAGGCACTAGCGAGGCTTGCAGCTATAGCTAGAGTGCTTGATTACAGGCACTATAGCTTGTATAGAGTGCTTGATATACAGGCACTATAGCTTGTATTAGAGTGCTTGATGTACAGGCACTCTAGTTTGTATTAGAGTGCTTGATGTACAGGCACTCTAGTTAGTATTAGAGTGCTTGATATACAGGCACTATAGCTTGTATTAGAGTGCTTGATATACAGGCACTCTAGTTTGTATTAGAGTGCTTGATATACAGGCACTCAGTTTGTATTAGACTTGATGTACAGGCACTCTAGTTTGTATTAGAGTGCTTGATGTGTATTAGAGTGCTTGATGTACAGGCACTCTAGTTAGTATTAGAGTGTTGATGTCAGGCACTCTAGTTTGTATTAAGTGCTTGATGTACAGCACTCTATAGTATTAGAGTGCTTGATTACAGCACTCTAGTTAGTATTAGAGTGCTTGATGTACAGCACTCTTTGTATTAGAGTGTTTGATTACAGGCACTCTAGTTTGTATTAGAGTGCTTGATGTACAGGCACTCTAGTTTGTATTAGAGTGCTTGATATACAGGCACTATAGCTTGTATTAGAGTGCTTGATATACAGGCACTATAGCTTGTATTAGAGTGCTTGATATACAGGCACTCTAGTTTGTATTAGAGTGCTTGATATACAGGCACTCTAGTTTGTATTAGGTGCTTGATATACAGGAGTTAGAGGCTTGATATACAGTGCACTCTAGTTTTATTAAGTGCAGGCACTTATTTTATTAGTGCTTGATATACAGGCACTATAGCTTGTATTAGAGTGCTTGATATACAGGAACTCTAGTTATGTATTAAGTGCTATGTACAGACTCTAGTTAGTATTAGAGTGCTTGATGTACAGGCACTCTAGTTAGTATTAGAGTGCTTGATATACAGGCACTCTAGCTTGTATTAGAGTGCTTGATATACAGGCACTAGCTTGTATTAGAGTGCTTGATTACAGCACTCTAGTTGTATTAGAGTGCTTGATATACAGGCACTATAGCTTGTATTAGAGTGCTTGATGTACAGGCACTCACTTGATGTACTACAGCACTTGTATTAGAGTGCTTGATGTACAGGCACTCTAGTTAGTATTAGAGTGCTTGATATACAGGAGCTTGTATTAGAGTGCTTGATGTACAGGCACTCTAGTTAGTATTAGAGTGCTTGATGTACAGGTAGTTTGATTAGAGTGCTTGATACACAGGCACTATAGCTTGTATTAGGTGCTTGATATGCACTATAGCTTGTATTAGAGTGCTTGATACACACTCTAGTTTGTATTAGAGTGCTTGATATACAGGCACTCTAGTTTGTATTAGAGTGCTTGGCACTAGCAGATACAGGCACTCTAGTTAGTATTAGAGTGCTTGATGTACAGGCACAGTGCTTGAGTCTAGGTATTAGAGTGCTTGATATACAGGCACTATAGCTTGTATTAGAGTGCTTGATATACAGGCACTCTAGTTTGTATTAGAGTGCTTGAATACAGCACTCTAGTTTGTATTAGAGTGCTTGATATACAGGCACTCTAGTTTGTATTAGAGTGCTTGATGTACAGGCTTGATATACAGGCCAGATTGCACCTTGTATTAGAGTGCTTGATATACAGGCACTCTAGTTGTATTAGATGCTTGATACAGGGCTTGTATTAGAGTGCTTGATATACAGGCACTCTAGTTGTATTAGAGTGCTTGTACGGCACTATAGCTTGTATTAGTGACAAGGATATGCTGATTAAGAAGCTCAAGCCTAGCACGTGTTTTTTAAAATTTTGATTGACTTATCAAACCTTTTTAGTATCGACAAGATACTGAGAGACTTCTGTAGAAATTCCTGGCCATCTATAAACACCATCTTTCATAAGGTATTCCTCTTTGTTTTTATACTTGGAAGCCCAACCAAATTTAACTATGATCACGCTATTGTTGGGAATCGGGCCGTTTATATTTTCCCACTCCTTTATTTTCGTCAGAGGCATTGTGTAGTTGGCGTCGTCCCCTGTTTCTGCTGACACATCGATAAGAATTGCTAAAAAATAAGTGAACATGAATTACAACTTATAATTTTCCTCACCTACAAACGTAAATATGTTGGAAAAGTAAAACTCCGACCTCGAGGTTAAACAAATTATCAATTTTGATGATGTTTTTTATGTGGTTTTCATAATGCTGTCGTCTCTGTGCGAGACAATCACGCATAACTCTCGCTGTGTAAATGCTATAAAAATTGAAATCTTGGCACAAAAATCAGACTTAAGGTCTGGACGTGCAAGGGTATTGATTATTGAATTATTAACCCCAAATCAATCAATTATTGATTGGGGTGGAGTCTAGGTTAGACCCCATTTGCACTGCGACAGGAAGTATATTGTACAATATTTCATAGTATAACACACTGCTAAAATTAGTTGACAGCGTGGGAAAATAATATGAGGTTACTACTAGATTTACGCCCATTTATGGCCACAATTTCATATTAGACTACCCTCATTTTTTTTGTGGTATTTGTTTTTGTTCCTCTACTCTATATTCCCACGCTGTCAACTGATTTTAACCGTGTGCTGTACTAAAATCAGAAATCGACGATTATGACGTTATCCTCTGAGTTACAGTGCACCCTTAATACAGCTGAACCTTACCATTCACAAGGAGATTACAAAGCGGGATTTTATCTACTGTTAAACCGTTCTGATCAAAGTGATATGGAGCGTCAATATGAGTTCCACAGTGCTCTGCTACAGCGAACGTATTGTAGGAGAACCTGTAACACAAATCTCTTTTAAGCTTTAAATTGTCAAATAATATTGCCCAGGAACTGTTACATAATTGTCCTTGCAAGCATAATTGTGTTCACAGCGAACACCTTGTCTTGCAGAAAAAATAGCAAAAAAAATCCAAATATATATATATATATATATATATATATATATATATTTGTACATCGCTACAAATTTACACGGCAAAATGCCATGCAACGACAAATAATACAAACAACAACGAGGCCGTGGAGCGGCCACAGGGAGATACTCGGAGGCTGCGTTGGCAGCCTGAGGAGCCAACGCAGTAGCGACTACGCCCCGTATTTTTGGACTGATGGCTTTTGTTTTATTTGGTACTCTAATACGAAACTAGTCTAAACCAATTAGTGTAAATGATTTAGAGAACGGTCTCTACTCCATAACTATCATTGTGTAGAAGGAGCCACCCGTGGTGTAGAGGTACGCGGTCAATACACGGAATGAATGGACTTTAAACTTCCGAGTTTATTTAGTCATGGGTTCAATCCCAGCAAGGGCCTCTGGGATTTTTATGACGGAAACAAATTCTGCGTACCACGTCCTTCAGAAGGGACATAAAGACGGTGGTCTCGAGCCTGTGCGTTGTCAGGTACTCTGTAAGATCCCTTACCGTAGGCAAAATTTAGGACCCTCATAGTAGATTCATTTTAATACTATAGTGTGTCTTGTAGTTTAAAGTGTATGAAGGTTTGGTTTAACAACGAGGGCACGTGTTGGTCCTAGTTTTCCCTAGACTATATGAGT
>JACMZG010000022.1:51782875-51795375 GCA_018340805.1 Microvelia longipes | reverse complement strand
TCTAAATGGATCCCCCGATACGCTGTCTTTTTGTGTGTGTAACTTAAGAGACGATCGTATTAACGGATAACCTTCTCGTCGAACTTTTATTTTACCTTAATTCACTTCTATATAACCGTTTTTGATCAAATAACTTTTGGAATATTATTTTTTTAGTGAAACTTTATTATTACGCAAAGAAATCACAATTTAATTAAATATACTTTTTGTTTTAAACTTCCTTATAACCAAAAGTGAAGGTTCACTATACCAGACGCCATGTTTTGGCGGGATCAGTTATCACTCAATCGACTAAACAAATACGCTGCAAGAAATAAGTGACCGTAAAATTAGTTGACCGTATTGTATACGTATTCTATACGATCCGCGGATCTAGAGTGTGTGTGAACGTACTAAGTAATACCCATTTAAAGCCTTGTTAAGGTATTATCAGCGGGAGCAACCTCAGGTGCTATTGGCAACCGCTATCCTCCAAGTGTATTCTAAAGTTATATAAACTAAGAGCGTAACCTGGGATGCGAACCCCAGACCTCTGTGGTGTCAAATGTCAATATAATTACTGACGCTTTATCGACCTCTGCCACAGAGGAGGCCTATCAATTTATAGTAGTATCTACATTATTATTTTAGACTTACTTTTTTAGAATCGATTAAATACTGAGCAACCTCGGGTTCAATACCGGGGTGTTGGAAGCCCTCCTCCGTCTTGCCCAGGTAAGCTTGTTTATCAGCGTATCGCGATGACCAACCAAATTTAATGATAACGACTGATTTGTCAGGCAAGGGTCCGTTCTGCTTTTCCCATTCTTCTATTTTAGTTAAAGGCATAGAGTAATTGACATTATCTCCTGTTTCTTTAGATGCGTCTATTAATATACCTGAAACCAATTTTAAATATATGAACTGTCCAGTAAAATATATAATCTCTTGAAATGTTTCGAAGCTAGCTCCTTAGTATATTTTATTAATACTTACAAGTAGTATGTCCTTTCTTACAATTAATTATGATAAAAATTAGCAATCTATCCAGGAAACCAGCTTACTTCATCAGATTATTAATACATACAATTAAGGCAAGTACAGAAAGGTTTTTTACTTCTCCTAATTTATACCCTAGGTATGATTTCGTTCCGTCGACAAATCACTCCGTCGACAGTCGACGGAACGAAACGGAGCCTATACCCTATAGTTAAAGTATGGTATACATTTAAAATCCGAAACCGGGATGTCACCTGAATTATCCGTTTCAGGCGGGTTTCAACATTGTGAAAACCTCCTGAGTGGTTTTCTCAATGTTGTCTGTGTGCATGTGTAAGTGTGTGTGTTTCTGTTATCATCGTAGCACTCACTGTGTTCATGCTAGAGAGTTGAAACTTAGTACATAAATTGATCATGATTGGATTAACAGCTAGCGCTCGTTGGTTATCTTTGGAACTAATCAGTTTTTTAGTACCATAACCCGCTACTAGATGCCACTGTGAGCGATACCCGAGAACCAAAATTTTAAGTTTATTCACCCTGGTAAGAACATATTAACGTCCGTTACATAAAAAATTTAAAATTGCAAACTTTAATCAGACTTAATAAAAAGACTTAAATAATAAGATTGACTTTAAACAAATTAAACACTCTGACTTTAATAATTTAACAATAAATTAAGCTGACTAACATTTTTCTCAGGACTTCCCAAATACGACTGACTTTTAATCTAGACTTTTTGATGCATGAAAATATTTGAATCACAGGTAGACATCAAAGTTGCCAGCTTGTCAGCTGTCAACTCAGCTATCAACCTGTTCATTCTTAAATTGTCATGCGTCTTACTTTCAAACAAGACATGATTGATTTAACATATTTTTGCGAATCCACAAAGGTAAAAAGTTTTGATTTAAGGTAAAAGATAGTGTTGGATTTTTTCATCCTTATTGTATGATAAAAGCTATCAGAGTGGTACCTGTGACAAGCAGATCTTCTAAAGGTATCTTATCAACAGTGATTCCATCAGGATTAAAGTGATAAGGAGCATCAATGTGGGTGCCACAGTGTTCAGCCACCGCGAATGTGTTCAGAGCATACCTGACGATAATACACAATTTTAATTATACAGATACCTTACTAAAGGGGAGGGGGTACCCTATCTCAATACATTAAGAGTTTTAAAACATATTTTTGGGCTCTGTGTAACCTCTGTGTATTAAGATATGATAACCTCCTTCAAGAGAGAAAGGAGTTTATATAACTACAAGAGATTGTTCAGGTTAGTAAATCATTTATTAACTGCTCGATAAAAAGTTACAAATAGTCATAAGTAATATTAATCATTTTAAACTATTTTATAATTTGGCATTATAAACAGATAATTACTCCTTTCTAGTAATCTCTATGATTGTAATTCTCAAGATTTATTTGCTCCCAGAGTGCAATAAACGTATTGTTTCTCATAGTCTTTTCTCTAGCCTGGTTTCATAAGCCACTTGAGAAGGAATCGGTGTCATTCGATTTAGCACGTCATAACCTTTAAATTTCACGCCTGTTAAATTTTGACACCAACAAAGTCTTTGTTGGTTAGGCACTGATGATGATCTGTTAAGATTGAAAGCGGGCTATGTCAAATATATGTCATTAGGAGAGAGACTCAGTTCTATTTCATTTCTTGAAACTCCACAACTCATTTTCCTCATTACCCTATTTAAGTAACGTAATAAAATATTAGGTCTAATTTATTTCTTCTTTCAAGATAGTATCACCCAACTCACCAATATATCGACACTGATTATAATTTATAAGATGAAGGACTATAGAAAATAATCTTACCAAATTCCATTAGTATTTTCAATGTGCTTTAAGTATTTAAAATCCTGATCGCCGGGACAGTTTCTAGCTGTACTATCATACGGCCATGATAGATCTACTGCCTTCTCCATCTTCTTAATAACATTTCCACTGCATAAAGCTCCCAAATATAGACTAGTCAACCTACAATTATTATTGTTCATGAAGATAAAAAAACAGGTGCAGAACTTTTATACACATATTACTATTTTTATATACATATACATATTTTATATACATATATACAATATACATACTTAGCGATAATTCGTTGAACCGTTTTGGCCCTAGAACCAATGGATGGTTTTTTTTTTTAGCTATATATGCTCTGGGAACAACAACATTTTCCCAAGCAATTGCACGAGTGCAATTGCTTTATATATATATATATATATATATATTATATATATATAATATATATATATATATATATATATATATATATATATATATATATATTTATTATATTTATAGGCCTTGATATATACAAGGCCCGGTCGCAAGTCCGTGGTCAGACACAACTCTTTTATCGTCTGTAGCTTCATATCTACTTTCAACTAGTCTCCATAGCCATCGCCTTACCGGTTTTAAGTAGAACTCTTCGGTAGCTGATCTTCGGTATCGTCCATTCCTTCTGTTTCCAAGTGTTTTTGTATATATTTTTGTCTTATGTAAAGAGTTATATATGTGTATATATATATATATATATATATATATATATATTATATATATATATATATATGCATTTCTATGCATCTATGCGGCTTCATCAAAGACACTATGTCAGTAACAATCGTTTATTTTAATCATTTGCAATTAATGTTAAAGTAGATTAAATGAATAATGTACTTACAATACATATTTCATTTTGACCAAATTAGATTTGAATAGTGTTATCTCTCTAAAATACTGATACAACAAGGTCCAGGTTAACTGGACCACTGATAGAGAGGAGATGAATTCTTCTATTGTAAGAAAGATAACGAAGAGATAGAAGGGGTACAGATTGTCAGTTTCTATTTGCGAATTTCCAAAAGGGAAATGAGCCGACGAGATTAGAGTCATGTTGGAGGGATTTATTTTATTTTAAATTTTGGACTATACTTTTCACTTCAGTAAGTGATCATTTAAGCGTGTTTTGTTATAACCTTCTGAAGCAATAAACCATGGGAAACCATTGAGAGGTAAGAGGTTTACCTCTAAATTTTAAGACCTGCGCTGCTATAAGAATTGTAAGCATCCGCAGTTTGTACCAAGCATGTGCAGTTCGTTTTTGACGTGTGTTTCGTGTTGAATTCTCTCTATTTTCTGGTTTTCGATGGGGTCACTTGTTTGTATGGCAAATCGACTTAGTGCGTCATCCTCTTTATTCAAGATCCTTGTTCAAGAATAATGGATAAGTTATAACCTAGGCAAAGATTTTATCGGGCGACCCTAATCTGCAGAACAAGGTTTTCTGCAACATTTTTTGCAGAATGAGATGTATTTTGCAGAACAGGTACTTCCAAGGAAGCTAAAGCGTTGAAATTTTGTATGATTGATACAATGCGCATAAAAATACATTTCTACAAATTTCTACTCATTCATACACAATCTACCGCCCCCAGAAGTATTGTGCAGAATAAGATCACTTTTGCAGAACGTGTACTTCCAAGGAAGCAAAAGCGTTGAAACTTTGTATAATTAATAAAATACACCTAAAAACACATCCCTATAAATTTTAACTCATTCGTACACTATCCGCCGCCCCCAAAGTAATTTGCAGAACGAGTTCTTCTAACGAAGCAAAAGTGTTGAAACTTCGTATAATTAATAAAAATTTGCCTAAAAACACATCCCTACAAATTCCAACTCATTCGTACACCATCTGCCGCCCCCAGAGTATTTTTCAGATTGAGATCTATTTTGCAGAACATGTACTTCCAAGAAAGCTAAAGCGTTGAAACTTTTTAAAATTATTAAAATTTGCCTAAATTATATTTTGTAGAATGAGATCTATTTTGCAAAACGGGTGCTTCCAAGGATGCTAAAGCGTTGAAACTTCGTATGATTAATATAATACGCCTAATAACATATCCCTACAAATTTCAGTATATTCATACGACATTTGCTCCCCAGAGTATTTTGGAGATTGAGATCTTTCTTGCAGAACGAGTGCTTCCAAGATAGCCTAAAGCATTGAAACTTTGTGTGATTGTAAATGACCACTGTCACTTTGGAAATGTTGCAAAAAAATATTTCGTTATTTTTTTTTTTAGTTAAATATGCTTTGAAATAATAAGTAATTTATATTATTTGTCACCCAATGCATAAAAGTAGTTATAGTTTTATCACTTGGATATATAACCATCCGAATATTACTCTAGTACCTAAAGTATATATGTAAATACTTTATATCTCCGAGTGACATGTAGTACGAAACGTTGCCAAGGTCTCTAAATAATAAGCACACTATACTATTGAATACCTAATTCCTAAAAAGTTACTATAGGGCTGTTACTCGCAGATATCACTATCCGAACATAACTCTTTTACCTATTAGACGAGTTGCAAAAATTAAAAGTATACCTGTATAAATGCTTATATCTCTAAGTGACATGAAGTACAAAACGTTAATGTTTGCAAATGTCGATAAATGTTTGCAAAGCAAATGTAAAAAATATAAATTTCGCTGATATTATTTTGAAGCATCTGACCGTGACGTGGTGAGGAGGCTTACGGACTGTAGTTAGACTTACTTTTATAATTTGTAAATATATTACTTTATAATTATTTGTTTTAGAAGAAAAATACGGGCCTTCAGCACGTAGCCGCTACGCGGCCTCGGCGCTTCGCGCCTAGTCCACTTCGTAGTTGTTTTGTTTTATGTATTGTTTCATTATTGTTCTTGTTACATGGCATTTTGCCATGTATCTAGCGAATTTTCACAGACTGGAGAGTCTGTGAATTTTCACAGACTGGAGAGCCTGTGTGGAGACACAGGCCCTCTTCGCGGGCCTGAGAGGCTTTTTCACAATTTTGATTTTACTAATTGAGATTTTATAAATATTCTATTATTAATAGTATGCTATAATATTAAAATAAGAAGCATTATAAACAAAAAAAAATATTTGATTTTTTGTTTTTAAATAAAAATGCCGTTTCCGTCACTTAAGATTGTCTGATTAAGCTGAAAGAGGTCGCAATCGTTTTAGAATGACTTCGACCATATAAAGACTACTTCGAGGTTCTTCCGCTTTACGGGCCTGCTTTGCTCGGTGTGGTTTAATGGAAGCCATTTTTGTCCTGTCTCTCAGGGACAGCAGGCTTACCAGGATGGAGCAAGAGGCAGAGTCCCCTCTTTTATACTATATCCCACCCTAACACTACTGAACCCAACAGATATCGTACGAGTCTTTGCCCTGGACTCAGTATATATGTATACTGTTTGCGCCATTTGTGATGGTTCGATTAAGCTAAAATTGTTCTTAATCGATTCAGCTAGCCGTCTACCTAAACACGAAATACCTTGTTTTAAAGCCATTTCAAGTTTCAAAAAATTTTTTTTTCATGACGTCATAACTTTCATTGATGAGGTCATAATGTTTTTATAAACAATAGCCTCGTAACCTCCTCGACATCTCGCGATTTGCAAAGTTTCGTTTCAATTTGAGAACGTCTTCGAGAGTTATCGTTTGCCATACGAAAGGGTAAACTCTTATACATTACATACATACATACATACTATATATATATATATATAATATATATATATATATATATATATATATATATAATATATATATATATATATATATATATATATATATATATATATATATATATATATATATATATATATATATATATATATATATATATATATATTATATATATATATATATATATAATATATATATATATATATAATTCGGACATATTTTTGTTATCAGGAAGCCAATAGGAACCGATTCCGCTCACTCCCACTTTCAACTTCCGTCATCCGAACAACCTCATAAGCGTCATTTTCATAATGAAAATGCGCTAATAGTTAAAAAACAAATGTTTAGTTTATGAAATATGTCGTTGGTATTTGAGGAATTATATTTATCAACTTAAAATGAATTCTCAGGGTGAATTCAGATCATGAAACTTCACTGAATTTCTTGAGGGTGATGTAAGAGAGAAGGTTAAATAATGAGTTTTGTCCAGGTTAACACTAAGTCATAACCTGCTCACCAATCAGCTACTAAAACTTACATTCTGATTAGTAATAACTAGAGTGCCTGTATAATCATTATACATTACAATCATTATACATTATACATCATTATACATTGATTATACAGGCACTCTAGTAATAACTAAAGGCCTTTTTTTGAAGTGTCATAAATCAGGGATGTAATGTCGTCAGTAAAAAGACTTATAATGACATTTGGTAACTTTATGGCAAAAGCAAGGTCATTGATGTAGAGCAGGCCTGGGCAAACTTTTCTAGCAGAGGGCCGCTTAGTCTTTTTACAGCCAGTGGCGGGCCGCATTTCTTAAATTTTAGAGTATGCTAAACCCGCGACAAATTACAGTTACGCTTGTGTTTTACTAAAGTCAAATTTATTCTCAAAGAATAGGAATTGGGGAACTTTAGCACTAAACGCAAAAAACAAAACGGAGTATCTTCGTCAGATCTTGAAATATAACTGAAGACAAATTTTTGCTAGAATACTAGTTGTAAAATAATATTATAAAGTATTCCTATGAAATAAAAAGATCAAAGGCATTGTATTTTATCAACTCCTTTTCGGCAATTCACAGAAGGCAAACTATCTTATTATTGTGAAAATAAAAATTCGCTGAAATAATTCAAATTCGCCAAATCCGACAATGAGAATTCCTATGAAAGGCGGCCGCTCTTTATGTAATTGTTTCTTATCTCACTAGTTTTTGTTTCTCCAAACATTAAAGTTAAAGTAGCAATCCATTATTTCCTTATCTTTTTATCTAACTTTTCATAATAATTTTGAATTAAATAATTTATTTGCTTATATTTTTATTTTATCTTTTTTCGAAACATTTTAATTTTGCCCGCGGGCCACATAAAAATGCTCCGCGGGCCGCATGTGGCCCGCGGGCCGTAGTTTGCCCAGGCCTGATGTAGAGTAAAAATAAGACTGGACTAAGATTAGAACCTTGTATACACCCGTTAGAATTTCTATTAGCTTGGGTACACACCCGTTATAATCGACAAACTAGAACCAACATGACAAGTAGTCTTCTATAAGTTTTTCATCAAAACCGTAGTAATCGAATTTATCTAGTAAAATAGGAATAATGACAAGGTCAAAAGCTTTAGATTATTCAAATAACCTTAGTGATAGTGATATGGGGGAGTGGTAGTAACTACCAGGCAAGTAGGCCACGTTGTTGGTCCTTTTTGCCAGCTCCCTAAGATAGTGTTCTACTCCTTTTAATTTCAAGTGTAGGTATATTTCATCTAATCTAGACAGAAGAGCCGTGAATTTCTCTCATGCTTTTTAAAGCAATCATACATATTTTCACTGACTCTTATAGTCTAGTGAAAACTGGGAACAACACGTGCTCTCACTGTTCAACCAAACCTCCACACACTTTAAACTACAAGGCAGAAACAGAATAGTATTATAATGAATCTACAATGAGGTTCCTAAATTTTGCCTATTCCCGGTTTCATTTAGGGCAAGGGATCTTTAATGAGTACCTGACAACGCACAGGCTTGAGACCACCGGCTTTACGTCCCTTCTGAAGGACGTGGTACGCAGAATTTTTATCCTTCTCATAAAAATCCTTGAGGCCCGTGCTAAGATTGAACCCATGACTTAAGTCCATTCATTCTGTGTATTGGCCGCGTACCTTAACCACTACACCACGGGTGACTCATTCAAATAACCTTATTGCAGCAGTTTTCATTAGCTCTGGAGTTAAGTTTTTTAATAACTTCTATAATTTCTTTGGCATTATAATACCAATTCTTCAGTGATGCTTATAATGTCATTGAAGAAAAGTTTAGAGGTGGGTTTAGGTGCACTGTTCAGACAATCTTTATGTGATCTGGAATCAGTGGGAGGTCTACCTTGACTGAAGACCGCAGCAAAAAAACAGTTAAATCCATCAGCATGAAGAGCTGTTTCAGAATGATCTTAATCCCTTAGATGCCTCAATGTTAAGTTCCTGTCTGTTTATAACCCTCATACATTAATTTCTCCTCCTAGGGAGTTTTGACTTTAAACCTATTTATTTAAATGTGATGTAACTTCCTAAGAGGTAATAAAATAATTAATTTTATTTTTGGCACTTGCACCGAAATTAAGAAGAATTCTTCTTCAACAATAAAAAGATATATTTTCAATGAATATTGAGAGACATGTAATGTCAATATTACGTATCAATTGTAGACTTAATTGCATTTTTACAGCTTAAAACAGTTGAGCAAACGCTAGTTTTGTTTAGGAACGAACATAAAAAATATTCATCCCACAATCTCAAAAAAGGGGTTAGAACTTAGATAAACATAACTCAAATAATACAAATCTTTAACAAATTTTTATTTATAAACTTCTTTGAACAATATTTTAAAAATTTGAACTTGGTTAGTTTTTGGTAACTAATATTTTTATAAAATAAATAATCAACAACGATGCAACATTGTTACGATATAACAAAAGTGTCAAAGTTAATTAAGTTATAGTCAAAACAAGGCATAAACAAGATTTACCATGAGTAAATTCTACAAAACGTATCTTTTATATCAACTCTTTTTAATATATTTTTTTATTTTAGAATTTGCTATAATAAATGCACATTTAGCAAAGTTCTAAAGAAAACTAGGCTTTTTTTAAAGTTACAGCTTTAAAATAGATGCAGTTATTGTGATACAGACCGGTGTTGTACTTGTTCAACACATACAGACAGTGTTGAAGCGGCAACACCATTTAGTCATGAGATTTGCATGATCATATAATAAGGTTTTATGGCCTTTTGGCCCTTCAGAGTATTCACCCTGCAGGAACAACCTCAGGTGGGTCACATCTACTATGCTCAAAGTAAAGCTAAAGTTGGTGAAATCTTTTTGTATCAAATTCTATTCATAAAAACTGAGAGCATAGCCCGGGCTGTGAACCCTGGACTTCTGGTGGCGAAGTCCAGTACTATACGACTGCGGCTACAGAGGCAGATATGACCAAATAGAGTAGGAGAATTACTTATCTGGCGTTCTATTCTGGGTCTGGGTTATATGGCGACTACTATTTCTTTTCAAAAACTATGAAAAAATAGAAATGAAAGTTGAAATAGTCAAAAAGAGAAAAGCATTATATATATTTTCTTAACTCATTAATTTCTGAGATATTTTCTCTTAAATCTCTGCTTCCATCCTACTTAACTACTACCTCTAACTCACTCACACTAATTACCAATTTTTTATAGCTTCAACCCTCTTCATAGTAAAAAAGTTCATTTTTTAAGAACATCGTAAAAAGTAGATAAAAAAAATCCGTCAAAGTGCTTGCTTTGCAAGCATTATAAGGGTTTCTCAGATATTTGCATAAATATAATGTATTAATACTATACAATCATACTTATACTTAATATTCTACGCCTCGCTTCAATAGCCTATATGTTAGTATTTGTCGATACCAATAGATATTGACAAACAAGCACATAAAGGCGAGCGATGTGCTTGTTTGTCAATATCTATTTTAAGAGAAACATTTTAAACAAGGCATAAAAATCATGGGCTCGCTGCGCTCGCCTTTTTGTTTATGTTTATCAGTACCTTCTTAAGAGTATAAAATAAAAATAACCATACAATACTAGGGCTCGCTTCGCTCGCCTTTATGTGCTTGTATGTCAATATCTATTATAAGAAACATTTTAAGCAAGGCATGAAAATCATAGGCTCGCTTCTCACCTTTTTGTATATGTTATCAGTACCTTCTTAAGAGTAAAATAAAAAAAACCATACAATACTAGGGCTCGCTTCGCTCGCCTTTATATGCTTATTTGTCAATATCTACTTTAAGAGAAACATTTTAAACAAGGCATAAAAATCATGGGCTCGCTTCGCTCGCCTTTTTGTATATGTTTATCAGTACCTTTTTAAGAGTATAAAAAAATAACCATACAATACTAGGGCTCGCTTCGCTCGCCTTTATGTGCTTGTTTGTCAATATCTATTATAAGAGAAACATTTTAAGCAAGGCATGAAAATCATGGGCTCGCTTCGCTCGCCTTTTTGTATATGTTTATTAGTACCTTCTTAAGAGTAAAAAAAAAAAAACCATACAATACTAGGGCTCGCTTCGCTCGCCTTTATATGCTTATTTGTCAATATCTACTTTAAGAGAAACATTTTAAACAAGGCATAAAATCATGGGCTCGCTTCGCTCGCCTTTTTGTATATGTTTATCAGTACCTTTTTAAGAGTATAAATAAAAAAAATAACCATACATACTAGGGCTCGCTTCGCTCGCCTTTATGTGCTTGTTTGTCAATATCTATTATAAGAGAAACATTTAAGCAAGGCATAAAAATCATGGGCTCGCTTCGCTCGCCTTTTGTATATGTTTATTAGTACCTTCTTAAGAGTAAAAATAAAAAAACCATACAATACTAGGGCTCGCTTCGCTCGCCTTTATATGCTTATTTGTCAATATCTACTTTAAGAGAAACATTTAAAACAAGGCATGAAAATCATGGGCTCGCTTCGCTCGCCTTTTTGTATATGTTTATCAGTACCTTCTTAAGAGTAAAAATAAAAAACCATACAATACTAGGGCTCGCTTCGCTCGCCTTTATGTGCTTGTTTGTCAATATCTACTTTAAGAGAAACATTTTAAAAAGGCATAAAAATCATGGGCTCGCTTCGCTCGCCTTTTTGTATATGTTTATCAGTACCTTCTTAAGAGTAAAAAATAAAAAAACCATACAATACTAGGGCTCGCTTCGCTCGCCTTTATGTGCTTGTTTGTCAATATCTATTTAAGAGAAACATTTTAAACAAGGCATAAAAATCATGGGCTCGCTTCGCTCGCCTTTTTGTATATGTTTATCAGTACCTTTTTAAGAGTATAAATAAAAATAACACAATACTAGGGCTCGCTTCGCTCGCCTTTATGTGCTTGTTTGTCAATATCTACTTTAAGAGAAACATTTAAGCAAGGCATGAAAATCATGGGCTCGCTTCGCTCGCCTTTTTGTATATGTTTATAGTACCTTCTTAAGAGTAAAAAATAAAAAAAACCATACAATACTAGGGCTCGCTTCGCTCGCCTTTATATGCTTATTTGACAATATCTACTTTAAGAGAAACATTTTAAAAAAGGCATAAAAATCATGGGCTCGCTTCGCTCGCCTTTTTGTATATGTTTATCAGTACTTTTTAAGAGTATAAATAATAAAAATAACCACGCAATACGAGGGCTCGCTTCGCTCGCCTTTATGTGCTTGTTTGACAATATCTACTTTAAGAGGAACATTTTAAACAAGGCATAAAAATCAGGGCTCGCTTTGCTCGCCTTTTTGTATATGTTTATCAGTAACTTTTTTAAGAGTATAAAATAAAAAATAACCATACAATACTGGGCTCGCTTCGCTCGCCTTTATGTGCTTGTTTGTCAATATCTATTTAAGAAACATTTTAAACAAGGCATAAAAT
>JACMZG010000022.1:51718237-51780005 GCA_018340805.1 Microvelia longipes | reverse complement strand
AATTTTCTCTAATGCACTGAGGACTTAGACAGACAGTTTCACCTTAACTTTTAAACATTTGAGTGTGGTAAGTCAAACTGAATATTTCCATTTAGGAACATTATACTTAAATAAACCGAAAAAATCGGATGAGAAGGTTCCCGGACTTTTCCTCACACATTGGATTCGCTAGCTCATCTGAGGCTTTGACTCACTTCGTCGTACTCAGGATATATAAACATTCGGCCAAATTTTATACTGCAACATGTCCTCGACTCTTTTCGCTTGTCCACAGAAAGTAAATGCATCCGTTTCATTCTCATCGGTCACCATACAGCACTGACTCGCTTCAATGTTGCTTAAGCTTTTATGATCCAACAAAAATAATAAAATATAATTGTCATATTGAAAACAAACTTAGTGTACTTATTAATAACATAAAGGTGTAATGAAACCAAATTTCAACTCAATTGGATTGTTTTCCAATGTTTTACAATTTAAAAAAAATACACAAGTCATTTCATAAAATTTAAACAAATGCTGATAAAGAGATGAAACTTGGCACATATGATAGTCTTATACTTGGCTACATGCTTCCCAAATTTCAATCCGTCACATTATTTTTCAAATTTTTGCTGAATCATTATTGCGGGTTTTTCAATTACGTCATAAAAAATAACTACAGCGGTAGACTGATTTTTGTACAAAGTTTCAACACTCTAGCATAAATACACTAGGAGTACGAGATAACACACACACACACCACACGCACGACATACAGACAGAAAACTTTGTAAAAACCACTCAGGAGGCCTTAACACCTAAAACTGATGATTCCATTGACATCATGGATTCAGATTTTTTTTGCAAACACAATACCCTTCCTATATACCTAGGGTATAAACGAGTAGAAGTAAAAAAATTGAATAATACCTAAATCCTCAAACCTTCTTTAAAAGCAATTTTAGATATTTTTTTTATATTTAAAGATTTGCTCTGCTAAATCTGTAAATACTACTGTCAGATTTATACCGGAAGAGTTAATCATATACCAGATGGAACATTTCACACCCTCCAACATTAAATCTTAAAAAACATGATTATTTCAATGGGCACTTCAAAATGATCACTAACCACAGATAGTTGACTTATCCAAGCTCAAATATAATAATAAATACTGTAATGTAATAAATACTACCCAAATATGGTAATATTGTTATCACTTTTGAACAGTGCCAAAAGATTGACTTTTATTCTAAGTTTCAACTCTCTAGCACAAATATGCTGGGAGCAATGATAATAACAGATACATACAAATAAAGACAGACAGCTTTGTGAAAATCACTCAGGAGGTCTTCAAACAACTGAAATAGATAATTAAGGAGAAATTCTGGTTATAGGTTTTTTTGCCAACACAATCACTTTCCTACATACCTAAGGTATAAAAGAGAAAAAGTAAAAATAATGTTGAATTTGAACTTGAAAGCAAAATAATGTTGAATTTGAACTGTTGAAGCACAAATCAGCTTATCAAGGTAAAGATCATTTTTGAAAAACTAAGACCATGTTTTCCTGATATTTTTAAGAATTTAATGTTGGTGCACCTAAAATACTCGACCTCATAAGTCAAGTAACAGTAGTTAATTAAACATTCTACAAAAATGCTATTATAATCTCATTCGGAGTCTAATTCATACATTGTCAAACACTAAACTTTACAGTAGTATCAAAACCAATTCTATGGCAACATTTTTAATAAAGATCTTACCAACAATACCTTAAAATTTTGCCCAAAATTGAGTATAACCACTTAACCAAAATGTTTAAGTCTATAACGTAGCTGCTGCAATAGAGACAGACACTTGTTGTAATGTTAACTTGATGAAGTTAACACGGATTAATACATTAAATAAATTTAATTTTAATTATTAAAAATATATCTGACAAAAAATATAATTAACAAAATACATACAAAACAATATAAAGCATTACAATGAAACTATAGTAATGATTTTCCTAAAATAAAAATAAAATCTATCTTTTCTACTGCTGATAAGTAGTGTTACAAATAACTACTTAATTTAAAAATACAACTTGAAAAGAAGCTGCTTAGGCCATAACTTAGTGGCTTCTATATATATTTTACCTACTTAATTTACTATTCTAAAAATAGTTCCCTAAAAAAATATTTTAATTAAATTTGTACAAAAAATATTTACAATTAAATTACAACAATTAGAAAAAATATGTTAGATATTAAAAGATTTCATAGATAATAATTTATAATTCATTTAATAATACGCTGGTACACAATGGCTATTTATTAATCCCCAGGTTACCACAATCTGGCTTATGGATCAAGCCTGGTACACAACAATAGCTTATGGATCAGGCCTGGTACACAATGGCTTATGGATCAGGCCCGGTACACAATAGCTTATGGATCAGGCTCGGTACACAATAGCTTATGGATCGGGCCTGGTACACAATGGCTTATGGATCAGGCCTGGTACACAATGGTTTATGATTCAAGTTCCTAGGTAAATTAAAATGCAGGGTTGTACAACTCAGATACATCAAGATTAAATCCTTAAAAGAAAGATGGTTATGATCCTAGAGTTTTGAAAATGATCCTTACCCCTAAAATGGACTCTTGCAAGTTCAAATTTACCATTATTGTTTTAGTAACTATTACCCAAATATGGTATTTTGTTACCAAGTGTGGTAACTTTACTTGAAATTTGGTGGTAAATTTAACTTTTCAAAGTTAAATCCACATATTTCGGAAACAGTTACCAAAATAATGATGGTAAATTTGAACTTGGAAGAGTCAATTGAGTGAGAGTAGAGATCATTTTCCAAAAGTGTAGGAACATTATTGGCCCATATTTTTAGAGGTTTAATGTTGGTGTATTTTAATATGTTCTATCTGGTAAATATTAAATAACATGATACTAAAATTATTATATTATCTTTTTTAAGCTATATTCTCATATATTGCTATGTGTATGAAAATATAAGCAATATATATGCTCATATATTGTATTATATGGTAAATAAATACTACCATAAATTAATGTTAATAAATAAATCTTATGTATCCATAGATGAAATACTTTTTATAACTTTCTAGGAAGGTTAAAATCATAAGTGAATGTGGACTAGGCCTGACAGAAAGCATTTCTTGTCAGGAGTGGGGGCTGGTATTTACAATTTTTTAAGAATTTGGTTTTTAATGAAAATGTCCTATAAAAAAATTGTTTAAAGGATTTTAACATAACTACATAAAGTGTAAGCCAAACTTATAAAAATTAATATTAAATGAATCAAATACTCATACACATCACACACAACACACACACCCACCACAACACACACGCACACACATATATATATTATGGGTATATTATATATATATAATATATATATATATATATATATATATATAATATATATATAATAATAAACTCTGCAATCCCTGCAATTTTGAATAAAGGCACAATTGCTAGTAATAATTCTAGTGTTAAAAGTTATATATTATACAGTAAAAATATTATATTGATATGTTTCCTGATAACACTTTATAGATTATTGTAAAGCGTTTGGACATAACAATCATGATTAAGCTAAATATTCTAATTATTTAATAATAAACGAATATATGACAGAATATTAAAACATATTTTTTTAAACAAACCATGATGTTTTTTTAAAATGGCTTGCAGCCACTGCAGAGACACTCATCGTTTAACCTTAGAGGAGGATTCAATAGGCATCAATTACATCTGGTGAATTATAGCTTGTAGTATAACTGTACATTGGTGATATAATTTTTATGATTTTTCATAATAATTACAATTTTATGTAAATATTACATTACTTTTTGAATACTTTGTCTTAGATTAAGGCCCGTATTCAAAGACGTTTTTCCTAACATTTTCTCTAACTTTTTCCTAACATTTTCCTAAATTTCCTAACATTCTCCTAACACCTAACTTTTTCCTAACATTCTCTTAACATTTTCCTAACATTTCCTAACACCTAACTTTTCCTAACATATTCCTAACATCTCCTAACACTCACCTTAGGTTTAGGTAAGGGAAATGTTTTTAAAGCCACGAAATTTAAATGATCGTTCCCGTGTTTTAAAGTCATTTAGAGGCTTCGCATGATTTTTTTTTGTAAGAACCTAAGATAGTTAAGTCAAAAGTGATACCATTGTAAATAACGTAATATATTCAAAATATCAATGTTTATTAACTTATTACCTTGATTTACGACACACTTTGTCGATAATAACTATCTACATTAAATTTACATAATATAAGTTACTGTTAATCCACTACCTTACTATTAAGGAGTTTACCCTGAAATTCTTTTAACACAATCAGTTTTTTATTTTCTATGTTCTGTTTGTGTGCGGGGCTATCGATTCAAAGAGGAAATTCAGTTTGTCCAGTGTGAATAATTCAGCATTATTATACCAAAAAAAAATGTACACAAACAAAAATGAATTTGATGACAATATACGAAAAACAAAATTGTGTATATGATTTAGGCAAAATGACAACAGTGTTGCACTGATTAACAGGTCTTCATTTAGACACCTTTGGATTCGTACAACCTGGTCCACGTTCAAACTCAAAACGCTTGATACTGCTTTATTTATGAAAGCTGTTGCAATAAATTGAACATTGTATTTGTATTAAACTCACTGTTTTACTGAAAAACATATTGTAAATAAAGTTTCTAATATATTAAACATTCGCCAAAGCAAGCGGCCATTGTTGTTTATGACAAAGGTGGTCGTAAATCCAGGTAATAAGTTAATAACATTGATATTTTGCGATATATTACGTTACTTACAATGGTTATCACTTTTTGACGTAACTACCTTAGGTTCTTACTAAATAAAATTATTGCGAAGCCTCTAAAAAGACTTTTAAAACACGATAGGAGAATGTTAGGAGTTAGGAAAATGTTAGGAAAAAGTTAGGAGAATGTTAGGAAAATGTTAGGAAACGTCTTTGAATACGGCCTAAGTAAATTGAAGTAAAAATAAGTTTAAATTATATTTCTATCGTACAATGCCCACAATTTCATATCAGGCAACATTGGTTCCTTAACACTATTTTTCCACGCTGTTAACTGATTTTAAGGAACTCCCCACACTTCCACAACCCCAATTGGGTCACAAATTTAAAATGCATCCTTTATGCAGTGGGCAATTTCAGGGCACTTTAAATTATTTTATACGAACAGATAATTTAAAGAATATATGCAATAGATAATAATTAAAACTTATTTTTAAATACATTTACTTAATTTAAGGCAAAAATTCTTTACATTATATTACTATAATGTAATGTTAACATGAAGTTCATAATAAATTAGAAGTCAAAAAATGATGTCACCAAAGTACCGTTAAGGTACCAGGTCCATGATAAGAACTGTTGTATCCTCCCTCTAGTAGTATATGTCTATTTGAAAAAGCATCATCCAACTGTAATCACTATTAAAAATAAACTCTAGCCAATTTCAATTTGCAAACAAGAAATCATTACCATTACGACTCCAAGTAGCATTGTGCTTTAACACCAATCAATGAATTTTTGGTAAAATTTTTTTGGTAAAAATATTTGTTAAAATTAAAAACGTTTCTTTTTGTGGACTTTATAAAAAAATATATAAATAAAAAACAGGTTAATTACACTAAAGTCCTTTTATTGTTTTAATATATAATAATAACTAAGCTTTCGACTAAAAATTAGTCATCATCAGAGGTTAAACAAATATAAAATAAAATACAATTTTACAAACTACTTCATATTGCACCTTGGTATGGTTTGGTAAACTATGTTTAAAAAAAACCATTAAAAACTGTTACATTAAAGAATTTTTTTAAAACAAAAATCAGTGTTACCAATCATTTTAGTTGTAAAACAATATTTTAAACTAAATTAAGGATTTTCAAGATTTAAGAGTTCCTTATTAAATTTGAGTAAATGGAGCTTAATTCTTCTACATTTTTTTCAAAATTAACATTATTATCAAATTTGATATATATCATTTCTTTATCTTTCCTTTTTGCCAATTAGGTTCATTTTGTAGAATTCTTCAATGTAACAGATTTTAACGGATTTTTAAAACATAGCTTACCAAACCATACCAAGGTGCAATATGAAGTGTTTGTAAATTGTATTTTTATTTTATATTTTTTTAAACTCTGATGATGACTAATTTTTAGTCGAAAGCTTAGTTATTACTATATATTAAAAAATAAAAGACTTTTGTGTAATTAACCTGTTTTTATTTAAAAATATTTGTATTTTTAACTCCTACATTATTGTAAAAATATTTTTTGGTTTTTAGTTCTATACAATACAACTACCATCTCGACTAACTCTGTAGCCATCTCTAGGTACTGATTTGTTTTGTTTATATTTCAATTTCAATCAGACCATGTTAAAATTTATGATTTGAACTAGTTTTTAAGTATCTATTTAAATTGTTACCTTTGTTTAGAGTTTGTTGTTATTTTTTTTTTTGATATGTTGCATGTATTGTTAAGCTTAGTTTTGCATTTAATGTCTGAAGATGACCACAGAGTTAGTCGAAATATACAGGCTGGTACATGTCAAAAACATCACTCTCATTACTCAGATTTGAACACATAGAGATATACTAGAGGGGGCATAGCCTACCTTAGTACATTAAGAAGCCTAAAAAATCTTTGTGGGGCTCCTAGAGGGTCTGTATAACCTCATTGAAATCTCCTTTAAGAGTAAGTTAAGGTTAAAGTAAATAAATTTATTTCAGTTTCCCACACATTGTTTGTGTATTAGTAGTATTTTTAACATTCTACTGTGTAATTATTGTAATTTTGTACTGAATATTTGATTGGATTCAAAAGCGAAGGTGGTCAGGTTACTTTTTCAATGTTTCAAAATTTAACCTATAGGGTACCTCTAGTAATATATCTCTATGTTTGTGCGAAGCTATAGGGATAAAATTGCTATCTACCCCCACTAAGTTGACCACTGGGAATTTAAATACCTAATTATTGTTTTGTTAATTGTCTAGCATCTATAAGAATTTGGTTACCAAGGTGTGTTTTTCCTCGGTAACTTACCAATCAAATAATTAAGTATTTGTACGTCCAGTGGACAACTTAGTAGGGGTAGATATTTATTTGTACATATACGGACCTTGGCCCTTTTATAAAGTACAATAAAATATTACACAAGTCTGATTCACTATTCTTAACATACACAAAATACAAAGATAACTATATCCATAATCAAGGAAATAAATAAAAAATAGTATTTTAAATAAAAATCATTAAAAGGCCAAGATTTTATTAAAAAATAAAATGATATAATGTCTAAAAATAAACTTAGCTGTTCAAAATAAAAATGTTATGTATAATAATACAAAGTAATGTCTAAAACAAAACAAAAAATGAATAAAACTATTTTCAATGAAAAATTTATGTTTTTATTTATTTATTTATATTTTTATTTTATTTTTTTATTTAAAGAAGATAGCAATTTTATCACTATAGCTCCACATGAATCAGGGTCAATCAAGGTGATGTATTCGAAATGTACCACCCTGTATATGGCAATTAACAATATATTCGTGTCAGTACTATTGTGGAGAACAATAAACCAACAAATATTTGTCCTTTAAACAGTTTTCCAGAGCTAAAGACAACGCAGCGAAGAAACACTCCAAAACTAGGGTTTTCAAAAATAGTGTTTTATTTTTACTTTTAACATAGTTGGAATTTCGAGGTGACTTTTTTTTGAATACCTTTAATTAAAAATGTGTACTTTCAAATTATTACCAAATTGTTCAAATATTCTATGAAATTTTATTTACAGAACATTTGTTATATTTTGTACAATTGTGAAACAAATACATTTTTTACCCCTTTTTAATATGACTATAATAAATATAAAATAAAAGCTAAGTAGTCCAGAATTCTTATCTACTCTTCTCTATTCTTATGATTTATCACATAATTACATAAAATTAATCATAGAACAACAGAGTTATGGACTATCATTGATAAGTTTGATAGTTTGTTAGAAGTATTATGTTAGGCAACTAAAGGAAAGAAGTAGGAACAGAGTGTTGTTGACGGTAGACTTTGAGAGCGAAGGAGTCAAGCCATGTTTTACCTCCAGTATCCTTGATATTGTTTTTAAGGCAAGTAGACTGGGATGATCGGAGGTAGAGTCCCTTCGCTCTCTTCTCCTGTAATAAATAAACAGACAAACATTTATTTAATGAATCATTGGATTAATTTTATTACCTTATTCCTTCTTTAACTATAAGACCGCCAAATAAGCTGGCAAAAGATGGCAAAAAAGAGTCTGAGTCAAATATTCACGAATCCTGTAAAGTCTGGTGTATAAAATAAAACGACGTCTAATTGCCAATTTCATAAAAATATAGTTGTTTTTTTATTTCTTGTTTTATTTAACAAAAAACAAATGCCAAATCCTATTAATTAGAATCGCATTTATTTTGTTTTTATTTCATACGTCAAACTTTGATGTGATAGTTATAGTAGTTAGGGGAGGTGATAGATCACCTTGCATGTAGTCTAGGTTGTTGGGCCCTTTCTCTTGACTGCCTTAGATAGAAGATAATGCTAAGAGTCCTAATGCAGGCATTTTGCCCAATCTACAGAAGAGTCTTGAATTTACAACAAGTTTCTATATAGCTTTAACTATAAACTAATGTTCTGCACTACTAGACTAACTTTCCCGCTACATGTACACACACACACACACACAGTAACAGAGGCCAATGGGCTGAATGCCTTTTGTTATATATTGAGGGATCTATAATTACCGTGTCAGAGAGCTCGATCAGAGTGAGGCCTATGATGAGCAGCCAATGAGGACAAGAAGTCGTTATTCCTTTTCCTCATAATTGTGCCTGAAGTAATGAGTCTACCGAAACCTTCTTGGTGATCAAATGCATAACCTGATCTGATAGATCTTCTAGTTTTACGACTGCTAGGTGTTCGTAGCACAGTGTGACTGCTGCGAGATCTGGGAAGAATGAAAAAAATATATGGGCACTGATGATGACCATAACATGGTAATTGTAATGAATTATTATTTTATTTATGATTCTAGAGCAATCTTTTTGTCAACTTTTATTATACTCTTCGCATTGTATCTTTCGACATGAATAAAACAACTTAATATTAATAAAACACCAAGTCTCTCCACATATAATATTTATTGACAGAGGCAGCTTTCAACCTTTCGGTCATCATCAGTGCCGGCGAACCATGTATAAAAGTAGTAAGGAGTCACTTGTTAGCTTTGACAAATCGCACTTCTTCTTTGTCTAATAAAACAACTGTTTTAATAGAAGCAGCAGGTGTCCAACTTTGTAAAAAAATACCTACAGGTACTTGGGTGACACCACAGGATAACCTTAGTTCAACCCCCAGGTGGGCGTGCTCTAAACACATGTGTCCTTTTTTAGGACGTGTTTTGATAAGATTTAAAAATCTTATCACTTGAACTTTGAACTTTGAACTTTGTTTATTCGGGGACTCCCTAAAACACAGAATGGCACCAGAATCAAATTGATTCATTCCCATCACTTTATGTTTACCTACCAGATGAAGGGGTGTAAATTAGATTTGTTTGTGAATTTTTGACAATATTTGATGAGTCATATCTGTGGTTCTATATCACCAATTCTGATGGTTAAAACATTGATTTGCCACAAATTTAATATACTTACAAATAAGAGCCGTTTAACTTTTTTTTTTATAAAACCAATAGGAACAGCGATACAGGGAAAAAACTGATTTCTGGGAACACAGCTGTGCTGTTATAACAAAATTGTTGTCACGATTTATGTTTGGATTTTAAATGCGGTTTCCAATAAGATCTACTCTATTTAATAATTTTATTTTATAATGCGTACATTATGTCAAAATGTCTCATTTATTGTAGGTCAATACATTTTGTCTTGGACTCGGTATGAATATGACTGCCACAAATATTTTGAGATTAGAGAAAAATTGATATCCAACTTTCTCACATCATAACATTTATTGTTAATAATTATTATTAATTATAGTTCCTCCGGGTAGAAATAAAATAATAATAATGTCATTTCGATTGAGTATTCAAGAATATTAAGTGACACCGTAGTAAAAAGAAATGATAAAAAATCTAGTTATAATATAGTTTGTTTTGAATAGAAGAGATAAGATAAGCAGCGATTGAGATCACAAGTGCAGCAGAGGGGGGGGGGGGGGTAAAATAACCTCTGACTCACCTCCACCTACACATTGCTCCCCCTTGCAGCTGTAGGGACTTTCTTCTTCCCTTTTTCTGTGTTACAAGAGTTAAATTTTCTCCTTTCCAGCTGATTTGAGTCACATGACAATGTAGAAAGATATAGCGCAAGGGGTATAGCAAAGCAGTTTTAATAAATTAATTGACAACAGGTGAAATCTCGGATCAATGTTTTTAGGCTCAACATTGCTGACAAAAGTTGAATAAAGATTTAGGTGTTCTGGTGGTAATTAAATCAATGCATCTGATGAATCTGACCATTCCCTACCACTGTGAGAGCCATCTTCAGGTATATAAGACATCATGGATGAAAACATAATGCTCTAGTGTAATAATGTAACCATGTATGGTTACAAAAAGAGAGATTCGTGCAAGGAACTATTCAAAGAAAAACAAATGCTTACTATGACGTCTATCTATATTCTAGAGCTTATGAAATTCTTTGTGCAAAATCAGAATCTATTTACTGATAATATTATTAATCATGATTATAGTACTAGAAGACAAAATCAGCATAGAACCAGATTTTATGAGAACACAGTTCACTATAAATGTGTTCAAGTTTTTACCCATTTACCAGATAATATTAAACAGTTAAGAGCTGAACCAGAAAACTTCATTGAAACTTTAAAAGTCTACGTCACACAAGAGGCATTTTATTGTCTCAAAGATTTTATCAGTAAAATTTGATGAATGATTTTATTCAGTGGATTTAGTGTTGTAAATTTGTAAATATTTTATTTATGTACATATCTGACGTTTACAATTTCCCAATCTAGGGATCACTGTAATGAATATCTTTATCTTATCTTATCTTATCTCTACAAAACGGAGCAGTTTAGTTTCACGGAGCATTGTGTTTTTATCTATGTTGTCCTACATCCCTGAAGATGCCTCCCACAGTGGAAGCGAAATGTCAGATTCTTCAACTACAATCCATTGAAAGACCTAAATTTTTATGACAATTACTGTGGAAGCTTACACAGTTTATTAAAAATAAAATAGCAGTGTTACCTGATTCCTGAAACTCTTTGTTTCAGTCTGACTCTGTCAGATAGATTTGGAAAGACGTCTTTAAAGAAGAATCTCCAAGCCAAACAGGGAACTAGCAGTATAACAACTGTTAGTAGAGTTGTTAACCAAAATGTTATCTCCTGCATTCCCTGCAAGTTGAATAGTAAATAAATGAAGAAAACTATTTAGAAGTAAAAGAACAACCATGTAGTTATAGGTACTTACTACCTGAAGAGAAAAGTTGATGTTTACTAACATCAACTTTGTTATGTTATCCACTTAACACCAAAGTTGTTAAGTGGATTTTTAGTCAAAGAAAAAAAATGTTTTTATAGCATCAATAAAAACAATATTATTGCTTTTAGGAATAAAAATATTTGTTAACTAACAACTCAAGAAATTCATTAGGTTTTGATAAGTAGCAACCTGGTCTGTAACATTCACAGGACCAAGTTGGTTCTTATCTTAGAATAATACTATATATAGAAGGAGCACTACTGATAACACGAAAGCCAGTTCACTGGTGGTCTTAAGTAATGCTGCCACCCTAACAATATACAATTTTCTTAACAAGTTGGCAATACTTCCAGTTGCTGAATTATTATGTTCTATTATTAATTAATGATTGATTATTCATAAAATACTAATACAAATATCGGTGTATTACAATATTTTAAACATTTTAAATTGTAGTTTAACGTTTTTTAATTAAAATTATATTAAGAATAGTCCTCGTGAACTAAATGTAGATTCTTGTATTCCGCTTTGCTTTTGCCATCTAAGACCGGTTTTATTAAATACTCAGCAGGTGTTTTAAGTTATTATATTTGTTCTTTACAATCTTTCTTCATTACTGCATATTTATGATACATATTTAAAATAATGTTTTGTTGTTAGGATGGCACCCCTACTTATGACCACCAGTCAACCAGCTTTCGTGTTATCAGTATAATTACATTGTGTATACGATCATATGCTCCTTCTATATTAGTTTTATTCTAAGGTACTCATAGAAACCTATTATACAACTAATCACTCATAAGTTCTATCAGCCATAAGTTAGAAAAAATGAAAAAGGTTATCCAGTGATTTCCCTTCAAAGAGACTAATACTATTAGAGTAAGATACAACAGTTCTTATCATTCCTTCAGTAGCTAGGTGCCGTAACGGTACATTGGTGACATCATTTTTTTATTTTTCATAATAATTACATTTTCACGTATATATTACATTATTTTTCGACTATTTTGTTTTAAATCAAGTTAAATGAATTTTAAATAAATTTAATTATTATCTATTGCATGGATTCATTAATTGTCTGTGTTGAATAAAGTGGTTTAATGTGGCATCACTGAAAAATGTCCGCCGTTTGTAGCGTGTGTGCCTTAAAAGGGGTTGTAGAGTGGTGGGGGAGTATCTAGTATCTCTCTCTTGGGAGACTATAGTAGGGGTAAGTACAGTTACGGCACCTATGGAAACTGTCTCACTTCCAGACCCCTTATCACTGTGTTAATCTGGTTCTGTACTCCCTCTAATAGTATTAGTCTCTTTGTTTCCCTTAGACCCTGTAGGTATTTTTCCTCCTGAAGTTGGTTGATATTCCTTTGTAGAAAGAAGATTTAAACCCTCTTATCATAAGGTAAATGAACTGAAAAAACTATACTAAACAAAGTTTCAAAAGAAAACATAGAAAATGTATTACCTTTGTAAGTGAACCAACGTAAGGTCCTCCAATAATATAATTGTAAAAGTAATCTAATATAAAATACCAGGCCAGAGAGCCCCATATAGTAATATGATTGAATACAGTCCAGTATGATGTGTCCAGCACCACCTCAACAGAAAGTTTCAAATAAATCCAGTGTCCAATAAATCAAATAAAAAATATTTGTTGAAACTTCTTTCTCACCAAATGTGATTTGCTACACTAAGCTCGTTCTGCTTTTATGCTCAGACTCACTTTGCTTGTACTCAGACGAGAATAAAATGGGAATAAAACAAAAAAATAGTATCATTTCCAGAGGTGACACATACAAATAATCAGGTTCTACAATGCTTCAATACAATACATATTATCAAACCAGGACAGAGATATTGTATTCTTTATAAAATACAGAATTATTACAATCACCATTAACAGAAATACAATGTTTTTGTAGAATTTCTCTAGAGGTGTACTGTACAAACACAATAACCAGTGGCTTCATTGTGCAATGGCACATGGCAGAATTACGAGCCATTAATCATGGAGAATGTCAAATTTTCTAAATTTATAACCTTTTCGATCTCAAAAACAGGACAACCTACGCAGACTAATAAACTAAAAATACACGACTGTAAGTGCAGCCGACTAAATAACCATACGGATTCAAATTGCAACTGCACTTCAATAGACAGAGTTTCGTCCATCAAATACTTAGGAGTAACCATAGACCAGAATCTGACATGGAAATCGCACATCAAAAATATTACTAACAAAATTCGAAAATTCATTTACTATTTCAGATCCCTAAGAGAATTCTGCGACAACATCTTGATGAAAAGGATTTACCACGCTTTAGTGGAATCTGTTCTCAGCTACGGTATAATTGGGTGGGGTTCTGCTAACCCTACACACTTATACTCATTAGAAATAGCACAGAAAGCCGTGATAAAAACTATTCTCAAAAAACCAAGACTTTACCCCACGGACCAGTTATTTAGAGACTTTCCAGTCCTCACAGTAAAAAAATTATTTACTAAACAAGTGCTACTAAAAATATTTAATGAAAAAAAAGATTATATTAATCACGATCATAGTACAAGAAATAAACAAAAAGAAAAGTAAAAACAGTTAAATGTAGAACATTATTGTTGCAGCGTCAGGCTTTTGTGAGGGGACCTATTCTTTTTAATACGCTACCCGATCATATTAAAACTAACTTATACTATAAAGATTACAAAAAAGAAAAAATAGAATGGATTAACCCTCCACCACTAGACAAACTTATTAAAAAATAATTATATGTTTCCATCTTATTTATTAACTTTAAATTTTATTCAGTTTACTTTATTTTTATGTATAGTATATATACATTATTTTTTTTATTTATTTTATTATTTATTTATTTTTTATTATTTTATTTATTGTTATTTATTTATTATTATTTTATTTTATTTATGTATTTATTTATTTTTATTTTTATTTTTATTTATTTTTTTTTTCTTTTTTCTTTTTTTTTTTTTTTTTTTTTTAGCTTCTTTTAGAAATATTTCATATGAATTAAAGAAGAAAACGATTTTATAAAAACTATTTTTTCTCTTATACTTAATTTCATTATAAAGTACTAACAAGAAGTAGCTTGAGAAAAAAATCTAAACGAAAAGCTAGCCACGCACAAGCCCTAAGCTTATGTGGCTAGTAAGATCTTATTTATAAACAAATGTCATTAGGAATAGATGTAATAAGACTTTTAGAGCCTTTTGTAGGATTGTATTGCGTATTACTTTGTATATTATTTTTTAAATAAATTATTATTATATTATAAATGATAGAACATTAGCCCAATGTGGCAAGTGCAAATATAGCATTTTATATTCCTAGTTGTCTCAGAACAATTACATAGCGATAAAATAAACCAATTGTTTGACTCATGTAGTTAAAATAGTTACCTGTGCAGTTACAATAATAACTAATATAGTTGCTAAGACGCTACTGAGCAGCATTAAATCTGATATAACTGTACCATCTGGAGCTATAGCATCTCTGTAGGCCCCTGAAACAATCAATAATTACTAATTGAAATAGATTAGTGTAGTCTTTTAATCTAATGACAACATTTATATATATATATATATATTATATATATATATATATATATATATAATTACTGTTACTTATATTACCCTTCCCTTTTAGCGAATTTCCTTTAAAATTCGCCTAATGGGATAGGCGTCATGGCGGAATTTGAACCTCGGACCACGACACAAATCCGTTTCAGAGGTCCCTTATGACAAAAAAAATTTTCGCGAGACTTTATATATATTATATAATATATATATATATATATATATATATATATATATATATATATATATATATATATATATATATGTATTTCTAGACACTTTCTTGTAAACACTCTATCTTTCGAACGGATTATTATTTTTTTAACCAAACTTGGTACAAAAATCAACCTTTGGGAGGACACGAACCCTATTGAAAACCAGGTTTTTGTGACGTCATTAACCCGGTTTGCTGAGTCAGCGAAATTTTCAAAAAATCAGCAAAATTCAGAGTTAATATTTTTTGCCGCGAAAAAGGTCAACATTTATGTTTTTTGAGACGCTGAATCGAATGAAACCGGTCCGAAGTCGATACGACCACTCTAAGTGACCTAAAAATCGAAAAAAACCATTGTAAATGACCGAAAACCAAAATTTAGGTCAATAAAAAATAAATTTCGAGTTGGGTGTCGTTTTCTATGTAATTTTGGGCGCTGAATCGAATGAAACCGGTCCGAAGTCGATACGACCACTTTAAGTGACCAAAAAGTCGAAAAAACCACAAAAAATTATAGAAAACCAAAATTATGGTCGTTGAAAATTAAATTTCGAGTAGGGTGTCGTTTTCTATGTTTTTTGGGCCTCTGAGTTGAATACCAGTGGTCCGGAGTCAATACGACCACTCAAACTCAGGGTACCTGGGTTCAAATCCTAGTAGGGACAATAATTTTTTATTGTTTTTTTACCTAATATAAGTTTACAACTAGAAAATAATTCTGGCGCGGTGGTCCGCATGTCGGGCGAATTTCCTTTGGATGCGTGTTTCCGTGCTTTTTACATTATATAAGTTTTCAACTACTAAATAAATAATTCCGGCGCGGTGGTCCGCTGTCGGGCGAATTTCATTTATTATGCGTGTTTCCTGTGCTAAACAACCCATTTCTTGCTTATGCAAGAACCATGCCCATTGCGTGGTTCCGGTTCATGCTTTAGAACCTAAGCAGTTACTCAATCGTCAAGCACTGCTCGTAACTCATTTTGTCTGTATTTTTCAAAGGAAATGCGCTAAATCCTTTGAAGATAACTGACTAAGCTTAAAGATAAGTAACTATGCTTTAAACTTGTGCAAATAATAGTGCGTACATCTAATTTTAGAGGCATAGTTTTGTACAACCAACTGGATAATTATGCGCATTTCCTTTGGAAAATACCAAAGGAACCCATTGCAAGAAATGGGTTGTTTAGCACGGAAACACGCATAATAAATGAAATTCGCCCGACAGCGGACCACCGCGCCGGAATTATTTATTTAGTAGTTGAAAACTTATATAATGTAAAAAGCACGGAAACACGCATCCAAAGGAAATTCGCCCGACATGCGGACCACCGCGCCAGAATTTTTTACTATTTTTGTCAATTACAAATTTATTATTTAATATTCTTTCTACAATATATATAGTATCCTGTTAAGAAATTATTCCATTTTTATTTAGTGTAATATCCTGTTTAAAAAAAATTAAACAATAATAATTAATCAAGGTTAGGACTAACCTCATTGGCTACCTTGCATTATTTTCCCACGCTGTCAACTGATTATAACCATGTTTTATGCTATAGGAGTCAATCAAATAAGTAAATTTAATTCCATATCATTCTTTCCAAATTTCTCTGGTTAAATTTTAATTTGTATTTTTAAATTTATTATACTTTGATTTATATTCAGCCTTAGTTGTTCTTATTAACAATTAAAATTAAATTTTTAAATAAAGATATAATATATAACAAAAAAATTCCCTACTCTGGCAACGCTGTAAGTCAGGTTAAGTTTTGGATTTTAATTTTTTATTTGATATCGTATTTTTATTTGATATCGTATTTTTTGGTTTTTTAAAAAATTATTTATTTACTGCTTAAGTAGGAATATTTTGTATCTTAAAAATTTACCAACTAAGTGTTGCTTTAAATTTGTTCGGGAAGTGGAGTTAAAGTTGTTAATTACGTAATGCAGTGGATCATAATAGTTCTATGATAAAAGTTTGACGATTTAAACAAATCGTCATCTATAATTACTTTTTTCCAAAACAAACTGCTTTTTTATTGTTTCATATTATAGAAATAATATGACACAATATGCATTCATGACTTAAAAAAGTCAAGACTGTCATCTATTGAGAGACATAGCATTTTTCAAAAAAAAATGTTGTCTTTTGGTTGCCAGACCACAGACCCTGGCTGTACTTAAATAGCAAGAAATGCTTGAAGAAAATGTCAATGTCCAAGCGTCAAATAATGGCACTCAAATCATATTACACCTTCGCAATAATTGAATGAGTAGAACAGATTGGAATGAAATGAAACCAACTCAAACAGATCAATATGCACAATGAGGGAAATAGAAGCGACGCGAGGTTACAAATAATTACAACCAGTGTTTCCTTTTTATGATTTTATTTACGAAAAAGGTATTTTTTATACAGAGGTTGGCATGAGGTGGAGGGGAAGGAGCGTGGTGTGTTTGGTCGAACCAATAGAATTCTTTCCCTCACAGATTTTTGGCGCCCTGTCAATTGATTTTAGCCGTGTGACGTATTATAATACAAAAGAAACTATATATTTACCATAAGGTACAAAGAATAACACAAAAGAAGTATAAAAGCCATAGAAAGCACTCCTTAGGAATTCGTTCTTGTTGAAGAAGAGATTAGTGTGCCCTGGGGTATAGAGCTTAGGGTAAGCTAAACTATTCTTATCATTAACATCCTGGTCAAATACTCCAATAGCAAGCACTGGTAACGATGTATAGAACAAGTTATATACAGCTATGAACATAGGGTCGAATATCGTCTGCAAAAATCAAAAAATAATTATAATTAAATAATTATAAATTCTATTTAAATACAATAGAAAATAATAAAAATTGTTAATAATTTAAAAAGTTTTCTTAATTTAAAGTCTGTTTTTTAGTAACGGACCATTCGTTAATTTTTTGTGTTTTTTTTAGGTATATAGGAAAAGTATTGTCAGCAAAATCCGAAACCAGGATGTCATCTGAATTATCAGTTTCAGGTGTTTTAAAGGCCTCCTAAGTGGTTTTCACAAAGTTGTCTGTGTGTGAGTGTATGGATGTGTCTGCTATCATTGAAGCTCACACTTTATTTATGTTAGAGAGATGAAACTTGCTACCAAAATCAATCTATAGGTGTAGTGGTGCTATCTGGAGAATAATTCATAACCCAAAATAATGACTCAGCAAAAATATTGTGATCACATTGAGATTTAGTATGCATGTAGCCGTGTATAAGACTAACTTATGCGCTAAGTTTCATCTTATTATCATCTCATGTGATGAAAAAAAATCTGAGATACCCCGTACCCGTCTTTTTTATAATTACATTACTTCCTCATATCAAAATAAAATGAAAAATATAAAAAAATTAAATTACCTGTGCTGAAAATCCACAGAAAAACCCGTACCAGAAATGTACAAGAGTAAATGCGAAATTCTTAAAGAAGAAATATCTAAGAAATTTAGACATCCTATAGTAAGACCACCTTCCATGTACGAGCAGCAGTCTTTCTAGAAATCTAAACTGACATATTGAATAATCAGAGGAGAGCATCGCTTGGTTTCCCTCCATACCACTGATACCAACTCCGATGTGAGCCGCTGAAAACAAATCAATCCGTTGGCAACATTGAATTTTAGAAAATATCTCTTTAGCTTATAATAGGTATACGGAAAAAGCATTATTTTTTTATTGTTTATTGTTTTTTATTGTTATTCAGGTATTGTGATCAAACACAATACAATTTTGCTAGAGACTCCTAGGAAACAAGCTACATCTGGCAACTGTTCCATCATTTAACATGGGTCATCATTCATGGCTCAACATAATGTCATGTCCCACTTTTTTTGGTTACGTCTAACTCATCAGGAAGCCTAAACATGTTTGACATAACATAACAGAGTGGAACATGACACTACAGTCTATCGTTTAGTTTAAAAATCCCCAAGGTCATAAGTATTTTGGGGAATGACCAATCAGAGAAGCCGCTGCCAACCTCTCACTTAAAAAGAGAAAAAAATCCCTACCACCATAACCACTGTAGGAAAAAAACTTCTTCTTGGCAATCATTCACTTTGTTTGTGGTTCTTCTTTTGATTATATCGTTTTGAAAACTACTTTCAAATTAATATTAAAAATGATATTTTAAAATTAAACTACACAAAAGAAATGTAAAAAAACATCGCCTAGAAAATACGGGTAAAATAACCTGATTTGTTTACATAGTTTTTTCCCGCTTCCTTCTTGCAGGGATTTTTTTCTCAAGATTCAGTGGTGTCTAAACTGACCTGTCAAGATTTTTAAACTAAACGATAGACTGTATGTCAAGCCATCAATGATGACAAATGTCAAATGGCAGAACAAAGGAATTTAAGTAGTGACACCATTTTTATTTCTACAGTATTTAAGTATAAATGATACATTTTTTCTAGTTAAGACCTTGCAATTTTATCAAAACACACAAAAACAGTAGCAAATATCTTAAAAATATATTCATGTGTTGTTAAAATTAGTAATACATGCAGTAGTATAAAGTAAATACATAAAAACAAAGGTTCCTGGCTTAGATTTGAACATTGAATATTAAGTTTTTCAGGTAAGTGACTAATCGATTGCACCAAACAGTAGGATGGAAAGTAAATCACTTTCCGCCCTGATTTTACTTTCATCCTCCCTGATTTTTGTTCCCTCTCTTATTTTCACAAACATGCTGTATACAGTTTTCCCTCCCTGAAAATAAGGGTGTAAAGTTAATGATTTCTCCCTTCTAGAGGAAAAATGATTTGATTACCTTTTATCATGGAGACGTCGTTAGCCCCGTCTCCTATAGCCAGAGTGACAGCTTTCTTAGTTTTTTTAATTAGCTCGACAACCATTGCTTTTTGCAACGGCGTCACACGACAGCATATCACAGATTTACCTACAGTAACACAGTAAATGAGACTTAGTTAAGATCTTTAGCATAAGAAAGTAGAGTCCGTTAACAAAAGATTGGGTAAAGTATCAATGCCTAAGGTTCTAAGCATAATGAATTAAGGTTATTAAAACATAAAATATACAACGGCATACAATCATAAAATATGAAGATAGAAAGATGAATTTTATTATGAATTGTTAGTCAGTCAAAATAATTCCTTCAGCCAAAATTAACCACCTTCAACTAAAAATAACGATCATCAACTAAAATTAACACCTTTAACCAAAAATAAGTCCCCAATAACCAGTGATAACCCAAAAATATATGCTTAAGCTTAGGGCTAAATAAACAAAGGTCGGGCTATTACTAGTTTATGGTGCTTAATATTGGTAATTGAAAGTTAGTATTAGTCAATAAAGCCAGAAGTCACCAGCGATGAATGGTGATGGTTGCTTAAACATCTGAAGTTAAAATACACCTTGAAACTACAAATTTGAAGGGGAAGGGGGGGGGGGGTATACCAAGTGTGAAATTTCATACGGTGAAAATTGTAGAAAAGAAGATAAGGCAACAAAATTAATGATCCAAGGTCTAACATTTAAATGAGATTGAGCACAAGTGGAGGGGAGTGGTTTATACAAGGAAACCAAGTCTTACTCAACCCATGGAGCTGTTACCATCTCGAAAAAGAAAATAGTTTTATACATTTTTAATCTTTATTTTAGGTTAGGCTCATTAGGTTAAAAGTGCTAAATAATAATAATAACAAAGATTATAAACTATTATTGTTTTAGAGAGAGAGAGACACTTTTTATCACTTCTTAGATACAAGGTCAATTTAAAAAAATAAAAACTCATTGTAATCAAAAATACAAATTTTGCTTCAAGTGTTCAGGTTTTTTTTCTATAAGTGACATTACAACCTTAAAAAGATACGCAAAGCTCTTTCAAGCGACCATCATCAGTGGCTGACAAACCAATAAGAACAAAGATAAAAAGTGAATTTCAACTCGTTAATTCAAACATTAATAATTCAAGTCTACTCACACATAGTACTGATTTCAAGGAATAATTTCTCCACTTGTGGATTGAAAACATGAACCAACGAATGTCCATTGATAACTAAAGCAAATAATCCGCTCGTGTCCTCCTCTATGGCAACCTCTACAGGCTCTTTATAGTCCGACTCACTAGAACAATCAAATAGACTCAATCATATAACTAATTTATTTATTTATAAACAAAATTAACATAGAGTCAAATTTGAACATTTGGCTATTTTCCTCCAGATAAATCTTATAGTGCTCAATTCGTATCCTTAAAACCACCTCCAGGACATTCAAGTGGATTATGTCATACTGTTAACGCTACTATCCCTTCTCATGACTATAATCTTGGTCCTCGAAGGCAAGGTCTGAGACAGATATAAATAGCACAACCCTCGTCCTCATCTTCAGGTCAGTTTAGCAGATCAATGTATTTTCATCTATGATATCCTACGTCCCTAAAGATGACTTCTACAGTGCAAACAAAACTTTAGGTTTCTCGTCAACACGACGGTATTATGTTATGTTAAAATTACGCTCCAACGGTAAACTCCAAAGGTAGGTTGGCTACACTGATAGTGGTCCTATGTCTCACCGTTTACTTTTTATTAATTATTGATCCTGTATCTTGTTTATTTTTCAATAAACTTATATTTCTGTGAGTCGTTGTTTTATTTAACAAACATTATAAACAGAAGACCTAAATATTGATAACAATAATCACGGAAGCCTACAAACTTTATTACTCTCATAATGTAAATATAAAAGTAAAACTCACTTAAAAGTAATAATGCTAACAGCTCCCAAATGATTATTAGGAGGCTGTGCCATGGGGTGTCCTCCTAATTTCAAAGTATCCCTACATCTCTGCAGCTGCTTAGATACCTCATCCAAAGTGTGTCCATCCACTATCAATATTTCCATCTCATCCGACAATAATTGACACGAATATCCGATATTTATAGCAGTCTCTAAAAACAGAACAAATGAATTACAAAACATTAATAACATCAAAAGAAGGAAATAATAGGTAATGACTGTCTTGTATTGAGCAGATTTTATCTTAAGAATATAATCTACCAAAACTCAATCAGTATGTCCATTTAACTGAACCAGTATGTCCGTTTAACTAAAACCACACACACACACACACACACACACACACACACACACACACACATATATATATATATATATATATATATATATATATATATATAAATACTGGTTTATTGAAGGAGAGTATATGTAAGGATTGCCATCCCTCACATGAAAATTATAGAGGCCCTGACTGGAATTGAACCCGCACTGTCTGAGAGGCAGGCACATGTGCTAACCATTACACCATGGGAATACCCCCTTGCATGTATGACCTTAAGGCAATAAAACATAATTAATATTAAATAAATACATAAAGTATCACCTTGTTTATCACCAGTTAAAACCCATATTTTGATGCCAGCCAGTCCCAAGTTAGCGATAGTCTGAGGAACGCCTTCTTGAAGTTTGTCTTCTATAGCCGTGGCACCGATGAGAATTAAGTCAGTTTCTATCTCATCGTAAACTGAGTCCAGTCTGTCCTCTCTGTTTTTTATACTCACAGCAGCCTCATGGTGTTTCTCTTTCCATTTGTTGAAAAAATTTTCATCTAAATCTCTTACGGCTAAGCATAATGTTCTCAAACCATCCCCAGCAAAATTCTACAAAACATCCAATGAAAATATAATACCAAGAAGAAGAAAATAGACCAAACCATTGAGTATTATAGTACAACTAATATCAGTGGACCCACATAATAAAAATGATATAAACTAACAAACAAGCTAAAAATAAACTTTATAGACCAAGAGCCCAGGGGGGTTTGTAAATAAAAAGTGTACTGGATGGAACTAGTCTCAATTTTTCATAAATACCTTCCTGAACAAGGATCTGCAATTCTGCCGACTCGTATTGGATGGGTGTCCCAGGCGGAACGCACTTTACAGGTCAAATTTACCACCCAAGTTAATAAAAAGTGTAATGGCTGGAAACAGGTTTAATTTTTCGTAAATACCTTCCTGAACAAGGATCTGCAATTCTGCCGACTCGTATCAGATGGGTGTCCCAGGCAGAACCTTTGACCCCTAAAGTGCGTTCTGCCTGGGACACCCATCCGATACAAGTCGGCAGAATTGCAGATCCTTGTTCAGGAAGGTATTTATTAAAAATTGAGACTGGTTCCAGCCATTACAGTTTTTATTAACAAAACACCCCTGGGCTCTTGGTCTATAAAGAAAAACAACAAAAATTTAAAAAAAATATATTACATATTTTTAAGCTTATAAAGTATAAGTATATTTATTTATTATAATTATGTAAAAAATAAATAACACCAAAGTGGCCCTATACTCTTAGATGTGCCTAAAGAGCTCCTAGAGACGTTTTTAAGTACTAACAAATATTGTTATTACAACTTGTTATTGTTACCTCAATCTACTGTCTTAAAGGCTCCTATTTATTTTAATAATTGGACTTTTAAGGGCCTGATACAGAAAATTAGGGCCAAAAAGGGCCCTATCATACTCTATCATGGCCCTAAAGCAGCATAAAAGGGCTCTAGGTATTTGTTTTTAATGCAATTAAAAATATATAGGTGTGGGGCATTTTAGGACAAAGCCTCTTCAGGGCATTTTTGGCTCAGTCCACCACTGTCGTTTTTGATGGATCGATAGAGAGTCAATTCATCTTTAAATTTTTAAACATGACTATAATATTCTTTTCTTTTTTTAACAATGTAATAAAATAAAATTAAAAATAAGTAAATAATTAATACAGTCTATAATTAAATAAGGAAAAATAATAGATTAGTGAAATATCTATACAGCCACACACAAGCTTTAGCTTTTGCAGATATTAAAAATTAATTTATTGTTTACTTTTTTAATTTATTTATTTTAGATCAGCTTGTATTTTCTTTATAATATTATAAATAACTTTATAATACTGAAAAATACGATAAATAAATATATAAAATTTTGATGAAATTATAGGCAACACTGATAATTGCAGTTTGTTTTTTATTTCTTAACAGCAGTTTATGAATCGTCACATTTTTATAGTTTGTTTTATCAGTTATTTTATTTTTGTTGATTTATTTCGTTTCAATAAAGTTACAATTCTAAGCCTTAGAATAATACTATATATAGAAGGAGCACTACTGGTAACACTAAAGCCGTTTCACTGGTGGACTTAATTCTACTAAAGTAATTCTGCCACCCTACCAATATACAATTTTCTTATAAAAAAAGTTGGCAATACTTCCGGTTGCTGAATTATTATGTTCTATTATTAATTAATGATTGATTATTCATAAATAAATATCAGTGCATTACAATATTTTAAGCATTTTAAATTGTAGATTAACGTTTTTTATTAAAATTATATTATTAAAATTATGTAAATTATTAATTTTTAAATTGATATAATATTATTTTATAAGTATTTTATTTTAATTGCTAGATCTTGCATGCCACCACCCTTTTGCCATCTAAGACCGATTTTATTAAATACTCAGCAGGTGTTTTAAGTTATTATTATTGTTCTTTACGATCTTTCTTCATTAATGGATTTGACACATATTTAAAATAATGTATTGTTGTTGGTTGGGGTGGTCCCCTACTTATGACCACCAGTCGGCTTTCGTGTTATCAGTAGAATTACATTGTGTTTACGGTCCTCTTGTATTTATTATTTAAGTCTAAACGTTGTCTAAAGGATCGGTAAAAATGAAAACAAGGTACATTTTGCAAACAAATATGATAAATCAGAATAAAGATAAAGAGAATGGACTTAGAAATATTTTTAATGAATGACTTGACCAAACTCTTACTGACATAGTGAAGTTGCAACAACTTCAAACCAGTATTTACTTACTGCCTCCAAATTCTTTTAGCAAGCATTTAAAACCCATTTCTTCATGTTTATTTATTTATTAAATGAAGAGTTGATAGATTGTTGATCATAATCATCAACAATTTATTGAAGATTGCATCATTTTTTTTATTTAAAAACATGTAAAACGTTTGATCTGCATCATCAGTAAGCCTCTAACCAAAAAATGTTTCAAAGCTTCACTCTGCTCATTTAGTTTCATATGTTATAATGACATAATATATGTTATGATAGCCATTGCCGGAATCAGCTCTTTTAGTGCCTCGACCTCTGGGCAATTTACACCATTTGCCTAACTCTGCTTTTCCTCAGCAGTCAAATGGGTTAATGACCAGCCTTGGCAGGTAATTTCCATAGCCTGCTATCCCCCTCAACTCAGGGGATAATTTATAAAAAAAGTCTGTGAAATTCCATTTTGCTGCCTATTAGCACAATATAATATTTCCAACCTTACTTACTTATACTTTTTCCATATTTCTTGAAATGACATCTTATACCCCATCCTGTTTCTTACATTTGATTGTAAGTTTAATTTTTTTGGATATTTATTTTTTTATTTATAAAGTTTATTTATTTATTCATCCTTATTTCTGAAGTTATTTTCTAAGTCTTAAAAATAAATATTTAGACAAGTTGAAAACTTACATTTAAATGTTCCTCAGTCATGATTTTAATTTCATTGTCGATTAGATTTGAGTCTAAATAAATAACATTATCAGCACCCTTACAATATAACCTAATTTTACCTTCACGTCTTAATATCACAGACATACGTTTTCGAATATTATTAAAATCTAAAATACACAGTACTTCGTACACTTCCTTCTGCCCATTAACCTGCAACGTAAAAATATGCAACATCATCATTTCACACAGAATCATTAAACAAAAACCAATTTATGAGGAAAGTGTACAAATAAATTGAATGCTTGGCTAAAGAAAGTAAAACATTAGCACAGAGAATCTAATTTTAAAAAACAAATTTAAAATTTTTAATAGTTATTTATGCAGAAAGTTTAAGAAAAAAGGTTTTAAAGCCCAAGTTTAAGTTTTTTCTTACAAAGATGATTAAGAAAACTTCAATAACTCCTGAGGCCAATAGGCTGAGGGAGATAAACTAGGAAACTCCTTAAGAAGATTGCTGACAGTTTTGCTTCTGAGTCTCTGCCGAGGGATACCACGAGAGCTGAGATCTTTCATTCCTCTTGCCAATTAAATTTTGTTGATGACTTGACAACTAATATGGTATTAAATATATTTGATTATGTTAAATTTTAATGAAAGCTGTTTACAAAAAGAAAATTAAACAAAGCTTGGGAAATCATAATGTAGCCTGACTATTTAGTGTTACTAACCTTTTGGATTGTGTTGGCAATTCTACAATTATTTAGACTCAAATATAGCACAAGATACCAAAAATTACTACATTTACTACGAAGCTCTTTTAGAATTAATTACATAATTCTTTGTAAAGAAATAATTTACAGTTGCAACTACAGCACAACACATGATTAAAATCAGTTGACAGCGTGGAAAATAGTGTTGAGGAACCAATGAGGTTGGCCTGATATGAAATCGTGGGTGTTCATTGGCTCCCTTACATTATTTCCCACACTGTCAACTAGTTTTAACCGAGGGTCAAATACAATGACAAATAAAGAATATAAAAACAATTCAGGTGGGAATCCTTGTTTCAGATTTCAGAGCAAATACAATACTTGTTCTCTATACCTGCAGTATAAAACAGAAAAAGTAAAATACAGTGGGAAAAACAGCTAAATAAAACTTAAAGAATACATAATAAGTAATAAACACCTCTATAGTAATACTGTTAGGAGTTCTACCCCGGAAAACAAAACCAAAATTTCTCGCCGCAGACACCAAAGCTGCTTCATCAGGTGACTGTGCTTGATATGTCAGTTTACCTACAAAATAAATGTCAAGTTCATTTCACTTACAATGTCAAATTCATTATATTTATTTTATTTTTTATTATTTTATTTTATTGTTATTTATTTATTATTATTTTATTTATTTATGTATTTATTAATTTTATTTATTTATTTTATTTTTTTTAACATATTCTTTTCTTAATATTTAAATTTTTATGTATGTATGTGTAGTATGTATGTGTGGATATGTGTATGTATGTGTATATGGACATGTATATGTATGAATGAACGTGTACATTGTACATGCATACATATTTAGATTACATATTATTATTATGTGTCTGTATATGTATTAGAAATTTAGCTTCTTTTAGAAATATTTCATATGAACTAAAAAAGAAAACGATTTATAAAAACTCATTTTCTCTTATACTTAATTTCATTATAAAGTACTAACAAGAAGTAGCTTGAGAATAAAAATTTAAACAAAAAACTAGCCACAAATAACATTATGAATATATGTAATAAGACTTTTAGAGCCTTTTGTATGATTGTATTGTGTATTACTCAGTAAATTATTTTTAAATAAATTATTATTATTATTATTATTAAAAAAAAGTTAGTCAACAGATTGAGAAACCTAAATAACTAGGATTGTTAGGTTTTATATTCTTAAACGGGTCACCTTGAATTATTACAGAAGGACTACTAGAAAACTAATATTATAGCTTTTAGCAATAGGGACTCAAAAATGCATCTAAGCAAGGAAGCCATTACTCATGGGCGTCCGCAAAAATTTTCAGGGGGAGGTTTAAAATGCCAAGATTAGTAATCAATAATGTACTGCGGGTTTAGTTTTCAGCACCCTTTGACAAAATTCAGAGATAGGAGTCCAGCAAACCACTGGAGTGGGGACTTACTAAACTAAATGTTAATGTATTGACAAAAACAATGTATTGTGCTTAAATAAATATTTTAATTTATTTAGACCTTTAGTGAGTCAAACGAGTTCCTTAAAACACATTACATAAGGGCTTTATCAATCTAGCAAGCAAAGCGAGATCCTTTTAACATATCTTATAACAAACTTTTGCAATCTTGAGAGCCACTTTTCCAACATTCACACATATATATTTATTGCAATCTAGTGAGCAAAACAAGCCCTTTTTAATAAACCTAATATGATATTTTAACAATTTTGTGAGCGAAGTGAGCCATTTTTCTCATTGCTAGGGAAGCGAGCCTCGTGTGTTTATTGCTAGCGAAGTGAGCCTTCATTACCTTTTTAGAGCCAAGCTATTCTTGTATAATTCTTATCTAGTCAGTGAAACGAGCCTGATGGCAATTAACTGAATTTGATGTATTCTTTTGATGTGAGTTCCTGATGCAATGCGTTACTACTTAAATTACTGTTTTTTCTTTTCTTCCATTTATTTTCCTCCTCTATGAATATGATATTTTATTTTTATTATTATAGTCTAGTCAATTTTTACTACCATTGATATATTATATTAATTTATATTGTAACTTATTTTATTTTTGATCTTAATTTTGTAAATTTTTGTATAATGGCTCACGCCGTAAATTATAAATAAATAAATTATATTTTACATTGATTTTTTTTTAAAAAATTAAATTATTTTTATAAAAAAATGCAGGATAGTAACAATTAAATTTTTACTAATTTGCAGTGGGGGTCAATCTAACTTTTCTAATTTTCGAGGGGGGGGGGGGGTCAACTAACCCCTTTGACCCCCTCTGCATTCGCCCATGACACTATGCTTCATCACTCTACTAAACAGATTTGAAATTTACAAAGGAAAAATGAGCTATTCAGGTTGGGGTCATTTTTTTTATGACCCAACCCCACTTTCTTCGCTGACCAATAAAAACATTTTAATGACAAGTTCCATATCATAAAGCAGAACAAGAACAATGGTCTCTCAAAACAAATCACATATTTATCATAAATAATTGTTTGTTAATTTGTAAAAAACACAGGAGGTTTACCATTTCTTTCGGCAGGCATGACAGTGTGGCACAGAGCTAATAAGCGAAAGAAAACAGCAACATCCTTGTCTTTATCATATCTTGCTGCATCTAATAATTCTTTGTCATAAAACTGGAAATTTTCTTCATGTTCTGGGTTCCACGAGAAGTCCAGCCTCTCCGTGAACTAAGACAACAAATACATAAATTAGAGGCTGATCAAAAATTAAAAAAAAATAAGAGAATGCTGAGTCACGTTGTAAAGTCAGTTTTCAATAGAATTCAGGTAAGTTTGTCCCATAACAAATATTTTTGAGTAAACAACATACTTGTTCAAAATTCCTGACAATTTGCTAAAAAACTACTAACAATAGATACTTAACTTCTAACATTAGATAGTGATACTTAACTTCTAACAATAGAGTGATACTTAACTTCTTAGATAGTGATACTTAACTTCTAACAATAGATAGTGATACTTAACTTCCAACATTAGATAGTGATACTTAACTTCTAACAATAGATAGTGATACTTAACTTCCAACATTAGATAGTGATACTTAACTTCTAACACAGATATACTTAACTTTTAGATAGTGATACTAACTTCTAACAATAGATAGTGATACTTAACTTCCAACATTAGATAGTGATACTTAGATAGTGATTAACTTCTAACAATAGATAGATGATAGTGATACTTAACTTCTAACATAGATAGTGATACTTAACTTCTAATAATAGTTACCAATAGCAGACTGGCAGAGCTAAAGGTAACTGTTTAGATTTTAAATATCCATCCAGATCCAGTGTATTATTAGTATTATAAATTGATTGATGCAAATTATTTTCATTATATTTTATTTTCATTGTACTTTTTCCCGTGTTTTTTTCCATTTGTATTTATTATCTATATAATTTTTTCCATTTGTAATTATTATCTGTATTTTTCCATTTGTAATTATTATCTGTATTTTTCCCTGTAATTATTTTCCTATAATTTTTTTCTTGTGTATTTATTTTCTAGATCCTCCACCCCTGAGTGATTTGAGTTAATGGAACCCACAAAGAAATGTGCATGCTAAAGCAGCTGCAGTCCAAACCCTCACATTTTTAACTTCACACTTAGCCTTTAGTAAATAGAGGCTAAGTAATAGTTTCGATATTTATACAAGCCCCCTATACATACATACACAAAAACAATTTCTACTAACCTCATCAATTTCAAGAACTTCTCCAGTTTTTCTATCATACAACTCACCATACTTCTTGCCGGCTATTGTGCATTTATTGAACGTCATTATATTCTAAAACAATAAAAAATGTATTAATAAATAATCAGGCACGGGGTACCTCAGAACGTTTCCTCATCACATTGGATTCCAGTTCTCAGAATATGGACTTCACCAAATTTTTTATTGCAGTACGTCTTTGGACTACATCGTTCAATCTATAATAGGGAACAACAAAAGAGTCTTAACATTACGCAACTTTACTAAAGAATGAGCAAATAAAATATTTCTTAGGTGAGTAAACAACATGAACAACATTTGGTTAATTGAAAATATACTTTTCAATTAACCAATCATAAAGCTGAGTCTAAGAACAATCAGCAGCTTTGAGTATTTCCTATGTTGAACATCTAAAGAACAAACCTGTGTGAGCGTTCCTGTCTTATCAGAAAAGATATACTCTATCTGGCCGAGTTCTTCATTAAGAGTAGTTGTTCTGGCTTTAGCCGGCATACCTCGCTTCTCATCATACATCTTCTCATCCCAATTAATTAAAAAACTTTGCATTAATCTTATAACTTCAACACTGAAAATTAGAAAAAAGCAAAATTAAAAAAAAAAAAAAAACAAAAACAAGAACAAGTCAGAGGTGTAGAGTCTAATTTTTATAAAAGAAAGTCTTACCTGACATATAAAGAGATTGGCACAACTGTATTGAGTACTATAGCATACGAGAAGAAGACTAGAAGAGAAATAATAGTAGCACCTCCTAAAGGTTCTTCAGGTATCAGTTTATCCCAGGGTAATATTGATAAGAAGTGACGGCCAAACAGTGTTTCCCAGACACCACAGGCCACCATACAGAATAAACATACTGATACTAAAAAGAAAACTATCTGAAAACAAACGAGAAAGTATAAATGAGTTAGGTATTTAGAAAAATTACAATATCTAGAATCAGGTAGAAAAGGAATTCTACTAACAACAAAGTATATAACCAAAACTAATTAGGCTTAAACTTTAATGGCAAAAGTATGACTTATGACTATTCCTGGCATTGTAATATATAACCATTTTAACTCCGTCCATAGGGAGCAACTAACATTGTTTTCAAATAATAACAAATACAATACCAGGTTTAATGAAAATTTATATTATTAGTATTTGTCACTATCATACACAATTTTTAATTTTTTTGTATAGTTTATTCTATAAACTATAGTTTGTTATTATTTATTATTCCAGTCCCATTGCTTGTTATAAAAAAATTGAAAATTTATAGATTTCACACCAGTTAAGGAAGACTAGAATGCCAGTAAATTGATCTACTGTAGGAAAGACCACACATCACAAACTTGGGAGACAGGATAAGAAGTTTCTTAGGTTAATTCAATAGTTATGTTCAAACTAACCAAGACTGAAACTCAGGAAATGCTGATATACCTCTTGTGGAATGTCCATCCATTTTCAAAACTGATTGACATTTTTACAGCTTAAAATTAGGTAGATAAATTACTTGTTTATTTATTTATTGTCAACGGTCATAGACCATGATACAAAATTTACAATTATAAAACAAATAATTATAAATACAAATATCACAATATAAAGTAAGAAATAAGCATTATATAAGTTATCTGCATAAAAAAGAATATATAATAAAAAAGTAATCAAAAAGAAAAAGTAATGAAATAAAAAACCAATATGTATAAGAACTGTAGAGAGTAATATATATCAGGGCTAAATATAATAAATAAATATAAAATAATATATATATATAATATATATATAATATATAATATATATATATATATATATATATATATATATATATATATAATATATCATACTATTACAGAAATAAATTATAGAGAACAAAAAAGTTAAAAAATAGAATATAAAGAATAGCCACAATATTTTTAAAAAAAGTTGGAGAAAAAAAAGTAATTAAGTATGTATTTAAAAGTCTTACATTAAATGCAAAGATTATGTAGTATACCACATAAGGTATGTGGTATACTACATAATTTTTGATTAAATGCAAAGTATAAGAGTTCTCAAACTAATGAACATTTTTTATGTATTATTTAACATAAAATAAAGTGCTCCATGTTTGGAGCACTGTCTTTGCTCCAAACAACTTCTTTTGATCTGAAACGGATTTTGAGCCAATACATTTTTTTTTTGTTTTTTGGTGGAGTCACTCTAATAAATTTTAGGGGTGCCGTAACAAATTAATTTATTTTTTTACGACAAACACCATTTTTACAAAGTAATATAACCAATTTAAATAAAATATAAAAAAGCATCGTTCAAGAAATAAATAAAATAAAATGAAGTCATATACAAAAAATTAGTTAACAAACTTTCTAAAGAAAATAATAAGAATTAATTATAATAATAATTCCTCCCCGGCAACTGCTGGGGGGTTTAACCCCCTTAGGTTGAAAATGGGATTGAACCCTCTGCCAAACCCTACCGTGAATGCAGTCAATATTAATTTTAAATGAATTAATATATGACAAAGTCAATTAATAATAGTTTTCAAATATTCATGAATTTTTATGAAAACAAGATAAAACACTCAAATCGTTAATTTATAGTCAAGATCAAGAATCAATTAATAATCAGGAAATTTCACAGCTAGTGAGTGCAAGTTTAAAATTAATCAAGTTATTTACAAATCAAGTTATGCTTACAAATTAATCAATAACTTATAATTATTGATAAATTAATAAGAAGAAATAAACAATTAGGAAAATACAGCTAACCATCTAAATATAAATAAATGACTTTTCGGGGGGAAAAAATGTCCTAGCGGGACAGCCTGGTGAGATTGCCAACACCTTTTTACAGACAAAAAGTGTTGGATTCATAAACTCAGCAACACTGAGTAGTTTAACACCGATAATTCTTTCAAAAAGGGACATTAATCTCTAGAAGTTTGTTACACCATTAGTAACGCTTAGCTTCATTGGTTAAAGGTAAAGCCTCATAACATTGATATCTCTATCAAGTCCCCTCAACTAGGGCAAATAATTTTGACAGCAAACAATAGTTGATAGCAGTGCATTCCCACCACAAATTACTGTTGAAATCCAAAGAGAATAATACTTAAAGGGAGGATACATCAGCTCTTATCATTCCTTGGGAAGCTTGGTACCATAACTGTACGTTGGTGACGTTATTTTTTTTATTTTTTATAATTCTTACAATTTTACGCAAATGTTACATAATTTTTCAACTATTTTATCTTAAATTAAGTAAAAATGAAATTAAAATAAGTTGTAATTATTATCTATGCCTTATATTCTTTAATTATCTGAGTTGTATAAAGTGATTTAATGTGACGTCACTGAAAAATGCCTGCCGTTTGTAAGGTACTCCTCTGATAAGGGTTGTAGAGGGATGGGGAGTCTCTAGTCTTCCACTAGGTCCACTCCAGTAGGGGTTGCCATAAGTATCATTCTTTGTCTTGAAGCTGCATCACTTCAAGACCCATGCATGTGTATTAATTCTCTACTCTCACTCTTTTTTTTATTTAAAAAACATATTTTGTCAATTTATTTTTATTAAATGTCTGTTTTTCTTTCTCCCATATTTAAGGATGGACAGAAGAACTAAGATTACTTAGAGTCCATCCTATTTTACACTTTTTATTGTGTTATTCTGCTCAAAAAATGTTTATAGTGTAAATAAACCATTTATTTATTTATTTATTTTTTAACCCAAGTCCTCTTGCTAAAGTATTAGTCTCTTTGGTGAGATCCAATTACAGCCCAGAGATCACTTGTTTAGAGACCAATTCTTGTGCAGAAAACTAATAGACATATACTTTGTTTATATGTGGGATTTAGCAGGGGGTTCAAACCCCCCCTCCCCCACTCATCAAGTGAACAGGATTAATTACGAGGTTTAACCCTGAAACTATCTAAACTATAGGTTAAAAAAGCAACCCCTTTCGTGTGAACAGTAGGCGTTAAACACAAGGTGAACTCCCTAGGAAACCCTGCATGTGAACAAAGTAATAATTTATCATTTAAACTAAAGAAATAAATGCGAATACTCTTTTGATAAGGCTCTCTCTTAAATATAAGGACTTGAGAGTTCGGCATCATAGGGAAAAATAATACAAATATACTTACTCCTATAATTATAAAATTAAGTAATTTATCTATAGAAGTTCTTTTAAATTTAGTTTTTCCAGAGTTCTGCATTAGCTTTGTGTCTTTGCCAGCAAAGACAACAACGCCATAGCACCAGTCAGTGTTTCTCAGAACACAGCCTCGAAGAACTATCTTATCGTTATCTAAACTATATCTGAAATCAAAAATATACGCATTCAAACTATTTCAAAAATATTAGATTGTAAACAGAGCAGTAAAATTATATTTTACGGCTGCGGAAATATTTTTATTGTAAAGCAATAAAATCACTTTACAGTCATGTTACATAGTAAACATGTACCATAGTCATGTTGCGGTAGTAAAGTAGGCACTTTACACGAGGCGATCAAAAGAAGTGTACTGGCAAATTTGTATACATTATACTGTCTTCCTTTTAAATAGTTGTTTTATTACTACACCTGAAAAAAATAGCATATGCAATTTTTAACGACAGGGAATGGCTTTTTTTACCTCGGCTCCCTTTACTGTCTCACTTCGCTGGACAGTAGATATAGTCGCCACTAAAGTGATGTAGAAATTCATACAGTAGGGGTCGGGGCGGGGGACACAGTGGTCTAACTCCCTGGTTTTAGTGGTTCAGATAAAAACAGGGATTAGTTGCATCAACTACCGCACCGAGCGCTAGTTTTCACCTTGTGCCCTTATCACTATTGTTATCAGTTTTAAATCGATACTTCTATTTATGTTTATAAAAATGTAAACAAGACAATTTTTATCTTATTCATTGACTTTTTTCTTTTTTAGTAGCTTATAAGATAATTTTTTTTAGAAAATAGGATAACGTGTGTTACGAAAAGGTGTGTTATAATGAGACAACGAAGACGTAATTAAATTTATAATTTACTGGTTTGATGTTTGTTTACAAACATTTTCGATGTTTGTCTACAAATCATGGTTATCAAGATATCAGGTCTACTTAAAATTAACACAGCGTTAATTATACCTTTAAAATAATTAATACAATTTTTAACATTGTTAAAGACCCTTTAAATAATTTTAATCTTGGAATTGAAGAAATAATCATCAATGTGAACCGACCTGCCACTAGTGGAGAAAGGGTGAACTCAGGGCAGGTCATCTAAAGCAGCTTATTTCGGAGGAGTTAGACCACTGTGTCCCGCGCCCCACCCCTACTGTATGAATTTCTACATCACTTTAGTCGCCACGGTAAAAAGACCTTCTCAGTCCAGTAACATAATATAATAAGTTTTACTTTCAAAGTAAAAGTAACTGTTTCATTACTTTAGCGATAAAATGGTTCTTTACTGACATTTTTGATGCTGCAAAGTAGAAAATGTACGCCGCTCTCAAAAAAGTAAATAAGCTTGTAATAATAATAATTTTATAATCTTATATTAACTTGCAAAATTTTAAGTTTAATAATCACATGCAAATCTTAGAGCTGTAAATAACAACATATATCTTCCTATTTTGCTTACTTCTCTTTCCAAGAGGAGTAAGAAAAATAGTCCGCCAGGTTTCAAATATGGTAGACAATAGTTCTTTAATATGTTATTTTCATCTCTAATAAGCTCGCGCACGGCGCAGTTAAAACTTACTATAAGTAAAAAGGATTTTTATAGTTTTTTTATTTTTTGAAAAATTTGAAATTTACTTGATGAGAAATTATTTTATTTATTTTTTATTTATTCGAGAGAAATTTACATAATACTCTTACTAAAAATCATGATTGTAAGAGTGCGAACTAATACTCTCAGGGGATTTGCACCCTTGATGATTACTGATTAAATTAATAAATCATTATTTTTATTCAAGAAAAACTGCATTGAAATGTAACAAAATAAAATAATCAAGTGTTATTCTTTATTACTTTTCCCCATTTACACCGTAGGTATAGAAAACAATTGTCTGTGTAAAAAAATCCGAAACCGGGAAGTCACCGGATTTATCAGTTTCAGGTGTTATTAAGACCTCCTGAGTTGTTTTCACAAAGTTGTCTATCTGTGTGTTTTTTTTGTTTCCTCTAGTAATCACTACTAGAGGCCGTTTATTGCCAGCACGTTCCACAACTGTATTTTTGTTTTTTAAGGCTACATGCCTTATAAAAACAAATGTGTATAAATCTGGGTTTCTTCTTAATATTTCTTTTCTTCTTTTAGTGGAAAAATGTTAAAAGTTTTCAATTAGATATTTTTATTCAAACTAAAATGTGGTATAAAATTTATTTTTCTTCTTTTGGTCAAAAATGTTGAACGTTTTCAATCTGATGTTTTCATTTAAATTAAAATACAAATAAATTGAATTTTAAAATTTCAATTTTTCACGTATGTCTCTTCATTTCTTCTAAACTGTTAATTTTTTAAAATTTTTGTAAAGGGTTTTAGTTTTCTTAGATAGTTTCAAAATTATACCATCAATAAAACGTATAAAATGTCCTTTTATATATTTCTGCCAAACTTTAGTAGCGGGTAGAGTCCAGCTGTGGCCGAATGTCAAAACATGTTGAATGAGTGGTTGTCTTTCTATGTCCAGCTTTGGTACCTTGCTGAATGAAGTTTGATCTTTGGGAGGATTACATTTGCAACTACTTGTATCGTTTATATTAAATCTTTCAAGGTAGTAATTACATTTTTCATGTCCTGTCATAAACATAGTTACTTTGAGAGAATTGTCCCAAGGTCCAACTTTTATCGATGATTAATGGTAGGGAAAAATAATTTTGTGATCGATCCATAGGAAGAATTCGTCCACATGTAGTTCCATTTTTCTAAATTTCGTTTTCCTGTCTTTTGAACTATATAAGATTTCGAGTATAATTTGTAGCTTTCTGCTAGGGTTTCATTTTTGATTGTATCTTTGGCCAAAGAGTCAGCTTTTTCATTTCCTTTTACTCCAATGGGCGCTTTTTTTACCCAACTAAATAGAATTTGGTTATAACAAAATATACTTACTAAATTTATTTTCCAAATACAATTTAGGCTTTCTAAAGTTGACCTGCTACCTATACTAATTATATATTTACTGTGTGCGTTATTTCTTTTAGCTAACTATTCTAACGCCTTCACAATTGCAAATTGTTCTGTTTGATAATTTGAGCAAAATGTCTAATACACGATTTTGGTATTAGAGCATGTTACAAAAGCACAACTTACTCCGTCAAAACTTAGTTTATTGGGCTTCCGAAGTTTTTCCTGCCAATCAAGTCAAAGTTTACTCCTATCTGAATGTTATAGAGATCACTAGCTTGATATGCTTCTCGGCAGATGGGACGAATTCCTGTCAAGATACACGAAGCATCATATGATATGATCCGGTAACCTTTGATCATCCTCAGAGCAATCAGGCGTTGACAAGTTTTAAAACGCCGCTGGTTAGCTTTGATTTGTAGATCATCTATCCAAACAGGCGCAGCGTACAGAATCGTAGGAAGGAAGGCTCCTTATAAAACATTTGCAAGGCTTTGCATCCTAAACCCCAGTGCAGTTTCGCCGATCTGGATAAAATGTGAATAAAAGATTGAATTTTAGCTGTAGTGTTTCGAATATGCGTGCCCCAGGTCCAGTTATCAGTCAAGTAGACACCTAGATATTTAATGTAATTTTAATTTAGTTGTGTCCTAAAAGTTAAGGTGTAGTTAGTTAAGTTATAGTTAAGTTCACTTTTTCTTTTTATTTACAGATATTGAGAATTGTCTTTACTAAAGTTTAACTTATTTTGGATGTCCCAGTTATTAACACGTCTTAATGCTTCATTAATTGTTACATCTAACTCCACCTCTGTTCTTATTGTTACTAGAAGTAAACAGTCGTCTGCAAATGCTATACAACAACAATTGATGGGAATAGAAGATGTAATAGACTATCGTATTGAATATTCAAGAATGTGTGTGTGTGTGTGTTTGTTATCATTGCAAGTCCTAGTGTATTTATGCTAGAGATGAAACTTAGTAAAAACCAGTCCATAGCTGTAATTGTGATATTTGAAAAATATTTTTATGACGTCATTAACCCGCAAAAACGACTCAGCAAAAAATTAGACAAATCATAAAACGCAGAAACATTTTACGATCGAATAGAGACTTGGCACGAATGTAGCCATGCGTAAGATTATCATATTTAACCCAAGTTTCATCTCATTATCAGCATTAGTTCAATTTTTATTAAATGGCTTTAACCTTAAACAATACGTTTTTAAAAAAATTGTAAAAAGTCGGAAAAGAACCCAATCGAGTTGAAATTTGGTGCAAGTATATACCTTAACGTTATAAGAAGTGCACTGATTTATAACGTTTCGTTTCAATACAACAAGTATATCCATAATTTGTTTGGATCATAAAAGTTAAGCAGTATTGAGTGAGGCCAGAGCTGATTTGGTTGAGAATGAAACGGATGCATTTACTGTCTGAGGACGAGCGGAGCGAGTTCGAAGACAAGCTGCAGTATAAATTTGGCAAATTGTATATTTTGAGGACGAGCGAAGCAAGTCGGAAGTAGGAAGGATGAGCGTAGCGAATCCGATGTGATGAGGAAAAGTTGCAAAGTACGCCATACCAGATTTTTTATTTAAGGATTGTTGGATTCAGCCTTGAGGCTAGCTTGTCTTAATATTGACATGATATGTCATTTTAAATATTGTGTTAAATTGTATAAATAATATTAATATATCATTTTATCTAGTTTATTACAGTGTTCTAATATTAGAAAATTAAAGGGTATGGGCCAAGCTCGCTTTCACTTTGAAATATATGCATCCAATAATAATAATAATAATAATAATAATAATAATAATAGCATATTGAAAGCTCTCAGTTCAGTAGCATAGTAATATTGACAGAAATGCACTACACATTGCTACTGGTGGCAACAGTTAGACAACCAACTACTATTTTACTTTAGACTTAGGCTACATTTACAATAAGCATATTTTCTACAAGAATAAAAAAACACTTATAAATTTGTTACCTATTGTCTTTCCATATTAAAGTTCCGTCGAATTTATTGAGCAAATTATTAGGAGGTTCGCAAATGATTTCACCGTCGAATTTCCCCAGGAGCGCGTCGTCCTGTCCCATGACTGCTGTTTCCATCAAACACTGTTTACTTTTTAGATTCGTCTCTCTGAAAAGATTGCAACAGGTATAATAAAATGACCAACATAGACATTTCTTTAGGGTGAGCATAGCGAGCCTTTTTGTACATAGGTTTGAACATTTTCCTCATTATTAGCCTCATTACGGCATGTGAAGCGAGCTCCAGTAATCACGTTTCATCTCTAATAATCTCTTTAGGCTAGCGTAGCGAACCCAAGCATTTTCGTTTTCCACACTCTATTAATCACTTTAGGGGAGCGCTTAAATGAGGACCGAAGGGCAGCCGTGAAAGTGCGTTATCGCAATAGGGCAAAAAAGGAATATCGTGCGTTAAAGATATTTTTTTTTCGCTGAAACCCGTAAGTTTTTGGACAAACGAAGGCTCAGTATATCTTTCCGACCTTCATATCCATCAGTCCGCTGAACCTAGACTTTTCGTGAGCTGGAGACAACGGAAACGTGGATCCAGACTTGTCTCGGATGAAATAGGAACCAACACCGCATCTGCGAATGAGAAACCAAGGATACCACGTAAAACCCTGGCTGGGTTGGCAGGCCTTGAATTTAAGACCCCCCGTGAGGACGAAGGGATGGATAACCTCATATTAAGGTCGTCCCCGGCTGGATTTGAACCCTCGACCTCCAGGTCGAAAGCCGAGTGCTCTATCACTGAGCTATCGGACTCGGTTGTTGAGGATATTGACGAGTTATTGTCTAATGATAATCTACCGTCTTCGTTAATTGAAAGAGAAGCATAAACTTTAAAAATTAACATGTTTCTATAATTTAAATAAATAAGACATAGTTATTTCTTTGTTTTATAAGTATTGTTCTTCCTTTTGGAGAAGTATTGTATGTCCCACGTGAATAATACCACCTTATAACTTTCATGCAGATTATCTTCCTCGGCAAGCCTCCGGAGCTAATTCTAATTAACCCTTAATTCCCGGGGCTGACGTCTTGGGATTTATGAATCATGATATCTCCGGGTTAGCTTTATAGAAATCAGGATATCTACGGGTTAGCTTTATAGAAATCATTCAGTCACTCAGGATGTATTGCATTATTTGTATTATTATCAATTTATGCACAATGTGGATATATAAATATCAAATCTGTCTCAATTTTTAATTTTCATTTGATCACGATTAACAAAGATTTAAAAATATTTTTTCATTACCCGTCAAGCTCAGCAGTTTCGATGAAACAAAGTCCACTAGGTTCACTGGTAGATAAAATAAGAACGTCAGCGGCGACAAACTGATCGTTTTCCATTCTGATGATGTCCCCTACTTTGACTTCAGACCATTTTTCCTGAACTAGTTTCCCATCGCGGATCAGTTTACTTTTCCTATTGTTTACTTGATTGTCGTTTAAGTGCCTCTCCTGAAACAATGCGATAAGCAACATCAAACAATAACATCTAATTACTAAGCCTCAACTACAACAACAAATTAATAAGCCTCAACTACAACAACAAATTAATAAAAAGGTCAAATAGCTTTCAGTGAACCCTAGGCTCCTGCCAACACAATAGTGAAAGCAGACAAGATTGATGGGACGTAATTGCTAAACGAAATATACTGTGAATTTCGAAAGGCCCCATATGGTGTTACGATTCCTCTTTCTTCGCCTTCCTAAAGGTAAAAAAGCATGATGATAAAGAGGCAAACCCTTAAAGGGGACTTTCCAATCAGATATGGGAGAAGGGAAGGTTTTATCATCCAATCTCGGAAGAGAAAAGGCAGTCTTCTTTAATAAAATTTGGGGTTAACGTAATACTTGGGAGATTTTAAGCCCCTTCTTAGTTCTTCTCTGAGCCAGCCTAATCCAGTAATTTTGATTCTACTCTCGCAAGCCTCAATAGGTTATGAACCATCTAAAAGACTTTTATATGGAAAAACGGTTATTTTCTTGAGGAATTTGGTTGGCACTTATTAAAATTTGGATTGTAGATTTGAAATCTATAACCCAATTCCAGTTATCCCTAATGCAATAATGGGATAACTGAACAATCATGTTTCTAAACAATCATTGCTGGTTAGCAGTCAGTTTTTTGTAGGCGATTTTTTAGAACAAGGAGGGAAATGAAAATGGGCGAAAAAGTTTCTAGAGATAACTAAGAATTTAAAAAAATTCCAGCTAGGACTATATCCCAGCTTGGATTATATTCCAGCTTGGACCATGAATCCCAGCTTGAACCATATATCCCAGCTAGGACTATATCCCAGCTTGGATTATATTCCAGCTTGAACGTTGAATGCCAGCTTGAACCATATCTCAGCTTAGACTATAGCTAATCCATTATTCATCCTGTAACAATCTTAAACCAATTACAATTTTAACATTTGATACGAATAAATAGCCATTATGGAGTACCAGTGAATTAATGATTATAGATTTACTCACAATAACTCTTCTGCTAATGATTAGTAATGATGTAACATTTAAATCAATTAAGTAATCAATAAATCAATAAAGTAATCAATAAGACAAAATCATATTATTTATTTATAATACATTTATTTTTATATAAAATCAATCTAGTGCCTTGTTTTTTGTATTTAATTATTAAATCATGGAAGAACCTGATAGGCTAACAATGATAGGCTGATTGGGTTTACACGGAGACAGAGAAAGAGCAATGAATGGATAAGAGGCATATCCAAATTAGAAGATGCGGGGGAAACAGTGCTAGCTAGAGAGTGGAAGTGGGCAGGCCATATAATGAGCGTTAAAGTGAGAGGTGGTCTAAGAGAATAATAGAATGGTGGCCAGTAAATACGAAAAGAAAGTGGGAGACCTGTCAGAAAGTGGGACGAGGAAATGAGAAAGACGTGTGAAGGTGATAATTGGATGCAAATGTCATCCAATATGCATGTATGTTTAATATAAAATATGTAAATGTAAAAAAATATATGAAAATTAATGGTTTATTTACTTAATTAAATTTAATTCATTAAATCAAAAGTCAGCAATCGAAGAGGGTTTTTTTAGTCACTTATGTTAATATTTTGATGTTAGTTCCTGAGGCAACGCATCACTAATTATACATTAGGGATCTAATTATCTTACCACATCATCGTAGGCGTCTTTGATAGCCGTCAGGCATAATACTCCTATGAGAGGAACAGCCGTAGTGACCGGTGTTAGAGATGATATGACAGTGATCATCTGGAGCACCATGAGACACAGGAAGTAAAAGTTAGCTAATCGTTGAAACTGTTCGAAGAGGTTCAGAGGAAGAAATGTTATAACTGAGTATTTCGATGTTTTGATGTAGTTGTTCTGAAACATAAGAGAGCATGTCAAGAAATTAAACCATAACATAATGATTAAAGAGTAAACCATAAAGGATTAAATCTTTGACTAGACGAGTAAATGGTAGATAGATACACACGTCGCATCTTTGGAACCATATTACCATAAGCAAAATATTTTAGTAAAACTCTTACTGTTTCTCAATCAACAAAGGAATGTTGACCTCTCGGGATAAAACCTTCATATGTCTCTAGTTGGAGGTTGTATTTCTCTATTAATAGAGGAGCAGTAATGAAGTTTGAAATTCCTCTGTAAATAGAGAACCAGTCATAAAGTTTAAGTTTACTACTCATGAGTGCTTCTCAATTAAGAGATGAATTTCAAACTTCAAAACAGCCTCTCTATCAATAGAGAAGTACAGCCTCGAACTAGGGACAGAAGAAGGGTTTATCACGCCATTTCAAGTTTTTTTCGGTAAGGGAAAACTTTAAAAGGTCCCAATGTCGTAAGGCCAAGATATTTAAAATAGTTAGCTTCCGAGGCTAGCTGAGGAAGTTAACAACGACTTTGGCAACCGAGAGTTGGAATTTTCCCTTCACGTTTTTAATTAAATTTGTTCACGAATATTTATTTCAATGGATGTTTTAATAATCAATAGAAGTGGAGAATTTAATTAAACAAATAAATAATAATTAATTCATTTGTAACAAGTATGACAAGAACTATTACAAAGAGCAAAGGTTATAAAAACAATTTTTCAGTTCGTTTATTTTTGTCCCTCATTTTCTCAAACAAGGTTCCAGGAGTAAGAGATGGATTTGAAGGTAATCGGAAGCGGATATGCGATATTTGTAAACTCATAGGATTGCTTTGTCATCAGCAAAGGTAGCTAGGGTTGTATTTGGATGTCGTGCGTGTTACAACATAGGACCCAGAAAGCTTTTCTGAAGTACCTCAGCTCTCACATGATAAACTGAAGAAAGGAAAAGCGAAGGTTTACTTGGGAAGTATCTATTGCTGAGAAAAGATTAAAGGATGAGACAGTAAGTGAAAGGAAGGGTGGTTTTGAGTAGCCAAAGCAGCTGATATGAGCTGCGTAGGCAACTCAAGCAGGTTCGCAGAGTATCGCAGTATCGTAGGCCTTGGACCGAGTACCGCAGTATCGTAGACCTTGGACCGAGTATCGCATATCGTAGGCCTTGGATATCGCAGTATCGTTGGACGAGTATGCCGTAGGCCTTGGACCGAGTATCGCAGTATCGTAGGCCTTGGACCGAGTATCGCAGTATCGTAGGCCTTGGACCGAGTATCGCAGTATCGTAGGCCTTGGACCGAGTATCGCAGTATCGTAGGCCTTGGACCGAGTACCGCAGTATCGTAGTCTTGGACCGAGTATCGCAGTTCGTAGGCCTGGATCGAGCAGTATCGTAGTCCTTGGACCGAGTATCGCAGTATCGTATACCGAGTATCGCAGTATCCTAGGCCTTGGACCGAGTATCGCATGATGATGTGACACTCGGTCCAAGGCATGTAGTAAGAATTTCTCTGCCATGAAGAATTATATAAAATTTTAAAATACTATTTAAGCACGCAGAATAACGCGTATAAAATTATTATTTATATTAATCAGTTATTTATATTACGTATAAAATTCAGTTATGGATTTATAATTTATAGGTTCGTTTTAGTACTTAAAGAAAGCCCTAATCTCTTCAGAAAATTAAATGTTTACTATGAACCAAGTTATATTTACATACAACCATGAATCGCATCATTGGGTAAATGTGCATATCGATGAATATAATCACGCTGATATAACTTTTACACATCCGCACTAAATCATATTAGTTAAGTACTAATTAAAAAAAATGTTATTCAATTTTCTGGAAATAATAATTTAATTTAAATGTATCTCATGACATTTATATTTTCCTGACACCAAAATGAACGTTTTTAAGCAAAATAGCAAAACAACGTGAGATCTCATTGAGATTGTTTTGATGAAAGGAAAGAAAACATTGCGTGTTCTGTTGGTAGCACTGGGTCAGAAAGAGCACGCACTCGCTGTAAATCACGGTAGTTTCCCGCCTTTATTCTTCGTTTATTGACCTCTCATTGGCCAGTAAGATCTCATGTAATTTACCCAGTTCTTTATTACCAACACACCTTGATCCCTTTATAATGTTTCAACTTATCTTTAACCATCGACCTATAAACACTTTATTTTTCATTTATTTAAAACTTCGCATTTCACATTTTGTTATCTCAAAGTAATTCATTATACATATATCATTTGATACTACCGAGTTTTGCAAAACACGAATAGTTGACACAATATAATTGTGCGAGAGACACCTAGGAAATGTAACAAGCAAAATGCAATGCTACATCTGGGAACTGTCCCATCATTCGACATTCGTCATCATCGATGGCTCGACATAATTAGTACGTTCACACACACTCTAGATCCGCGGATCGTATAGAATACGTATACAATACGGTCAACTAACTTCACGGTTCTTGCAGCGTATTTGTTGTATCAGTTATCACTCGATCGACTAGAGTGATAACTGATCCCGCCAAATCATTGCGTCTTTTATAGTCTTAGAATAATACTTTATATAGAAGAAGCACTACTGATAACACAAAAGCCGGTTGACTGGTGCAACTAAGTAATGCTGCCACCCTAACAATATACAATTTTATAAAAAAAAGTTGGCAATACTTCCGGTAGCTGAATTATTATGTTCTATTATTAATTAATGATTGATTATTTCATAAAATACTAATATAAATATCGGTGCATTACAACATTTAAAGCATTTTAAATTGTAGTTTAACGTATTTATTAAAATTATATATAATAAGTAGTCCTCGTCAACTAAATGTAGATTCTTGTATTCCGCCACCCTTTTGCCACCTAAGACCAGTTTTATTAAATACTCAGCAGGTGTTTTAAGTTATTATATTTGTTCTTTACGATCTTTCTTCATTAATGGATATTTATGACAAATATTTAAAATAATGTTTTGTTGTCAGGTTGGCAGCATTACTTAGTTGCACCAGTCAACCGGCTTTCGTGTTATCAGTGGAATTACATTGTGTTTACGGCCCTGTGCTCCTTCTATATATAGTATTATTCTAAGTTTATAGTGAAGGTTCACTTTTGGTTATAAGGAAGTTTTAAAACAAAAAAAATATATTTAATTAAATTGTGATTTCTTTTGCATAATAATAAAGTTACACTAAAAAAAATAATATTCCAAAAGTTATTTGATAAAAAACGGTTATATAGAAGTGATATGAAGTAATTTCTCTTTTGTAGCACTATATATTTTATAGAACTCCCACATCTTGATAGGAAATTTAAACACAACAGCTTAAAGTTCTATAATAACAACAAAGACTAATTATTTAGCTATATATTTCACCTAACATTGTAGGCATCTTCAGGCATCACAGGTAATTTTTTTTTACAAAATCATAGCTGACTAGATAATTACACAAACACACAAAAACTTAAAACTAATATCACAGTTAATTAAAAATATTAACACAGTCAAATAACAATTAAAATAAATAAATTAATAAAAACCGAAGTGAGATAAACAAAAATTGATAAGAGATAAGAACAAGAAGATTAAATAGTAAAATAAAATATGTCAGGCCATAATAAAAAAAAGAGAAAAAATAGCACAAAATAATAAATAGATAAGTAGACAAATAATACGGCCTTCGGACCGTAGCCGCTACGCGGCCTCGGCGCTTCGCGCCTCGTCCACTCCGAGGCATCGGCCCACCGGGCCGCTTCGCGGCCCGGGGGCCTCCCTGTGGCCGCTTTGCGCCACATTGTTGTTGTTTTGTATTATGTGTTGTTTCATTATTATTCTTGTTACATGGCATTTTGCCATGTATCTAGCGAATTTTCACAGCCTCTCCACACAGGCCCGCTTCGCGGGCCTGATAGGCTTTCTCACAAATTTGATTTTACTAATTAAGATTTTATTAATACTCTATATTAATAGTATGCTATAATATTAAATTAAGAACATTTATAAACAAAATATATTATTCATGATTTTGTTTTTTAAATAAAAATACCGTTTCCGTCACTAAAGATTGTCTGATTGAGCTGAAACCGGTCGCAATGGTTTTAGAATGACTTCGACCAAAGACAATTTCAACACTTACTTACATTTATGATTGTTTATAAAATTTAAAGAAAGATGTCAATTTTTTTTTGTAAACAAATTGTTTGTTTGAGTAAAATCTTAAGGTTGAAAAAAATATTCATGATTATTTAAAATAAAAATACCGTTTGCGTCACTTAGGATTGTCCGATTGAGCTGAAACTGGTCGCATTCGTTTTAGAATAACATCGACCATATAAAGACTACTTCGATGTTCTTCCTCTTTACGGGTCTGCTTAGCTCGGCGTGGTTCAGTGGAAGCCATTTTTGCCCTGTCTCTCTGGGACAGTAGGCTTACCATGATGGAGCAAGAGGTAGAGGTCTCTCTTTTATACTATACCCCCCACCCTCTAACACTACTGAACCCAACAGATATCGTACGAGTCTTTGACCTAGACGTATACATATATACAAGATTATATATATATTATACAATTGCGCCATTTGTGATGGTTCGATAGAAGCTGAAATTGGTCTTAATCGATTCAGCTAGCCGTCTACCTAAATACTAGATACCTTGTTTTAAAGCCATTTTAAGTTTCAATAATTTTTTTTTCATGACGTCATAAACTTTGTTGATGACGTCATAATTTTTTATAAACAATAGGCTCGTAACCTCCACAACATCTCGCGATTTGCAAAGTTTCGTTTCAATCTGAGAACGCCTTCGAGAGTTATCGTTCGCCATACGAAAGGGTAGAAACTCTTACATACATATATATATATATATATATATATATATATATATATATATATATATTATATATATATATATATATATATATATATATAATATATATATATATATATATATATATATATATATATATATATATATACATATATATAAACTTTTTTCGGACATATATTTTTTGTTATCAGGAAGCCAATAGGAACCGATTCCACTCACTCCCACCCTCAAACTTCCGTCATCCGAACAACCTCATAAGCGTCATTTTCATTATGAAATTCGCTAAAATAGGTATTAAGTTATATCGATATGGTATTTTTACATAATGATTTATAAAATACGGGCCTTCGGCCGTAGCCGCTACGCGGTCTCGGCGCTTCGCGCCTCGTCCGCTCCGCGGCGTCGGCCCACCGGGCCGCTTCGCGGCCACATTGTTGTTGTTTTGTATTATGTATGGTTTCATTATCGTTTTTTATTACATGGCATTTTGCCACGTATTTAGCGAATTTTCACAGCCTCTCCACACAGGCCCGCTTCGCGGGCCTGAGAGGCTTTCTTGCAATTTGATTTTATTAATCCTCTATTATTAATAGTAAGCAATGATATTACAGTTAACAAGCAATATAAAACAATAATAAGTATATTTAATACATAACTAATACGTTTTTATAGAGGTATAAAGAATAAAAAAAAATCCACACGTAGCAACTGATGAAGTAACCTTGTATAAAGGGTAAGAAAAGATTTTATTTCATCTTTCATCAGTTTTAGTTATCGTCCACCATACAAAAGGGTATTAACTCTTACATACATTTATGATTGTTTATGCAATTTAAAGAAAAATGTCAAATTTTTTTGTAAACAAATTGTTTATTTGAGTATAATCTTTAGGTTGAAAAAAATATATTCATGATTTCTAAAATAAAAATACCGTTTTCGTCACTTAGGATTGTCCGATTGAGCTGAAACCGGTCGCAATCGTTTTAGAATGACTTCGACCATATAAAGACTACCTCGAGGTTCTTCCTCTTTACAGGCCTGCTTAGCCAGGCGTGGATCAGTGGAAGCCATTTTTGTCCTGTCTCTCTGGGACAGTTGGCTTACCAGGATGGAGCAAGGGGTAGAGGCCCCTCTTTTATACTATATCCCCACCCTCTAATACTACTGAACCCAAGATATATCGTACGAGTCTTTGACCTAGACGTATACATATATACAAGATTATATATATATGTATACCATTTGCGCCATTTGTGATGGTTCGATTCAGCTGAAATTGGTCTTAATCGATTCAGCTAGTCGTCTACCTAAATACGAAATACCTTGTTTTAAAGCCATTTTCAAGTTTCAAAAATTTTTTTTTTCATGACGTCATAACTTTGATTGATGACGTCATAATGTTTTTATAAACAATAGGCCTCGTAACCTCCACAACATCTCGCGATTTGCAATGTTTCGTTTCAATCTGAGAAACGCCTTCGAGAGTTATCGTTCGCCATACGAAAGGGTAGAAACTCTTACATACATATATATATATATATATATATATATATATATATATATATATATATATATGTATAATATATATATATATATATATATATATATATATATATATATATATATATATATATACATATATATATACACTTTTTTGGGACATATATTTTTGTTATCAGGAAGCCAATAGGAACCGATTCCGCTCACTCCCACCTCAACTTCCGCCATCCGAACAACCTCATAAGCGTCATTTTCATAATGAAAATTCGCTAAAAGTCTTAAAAATAGGAGAATTAACAACATCTTTCTTTTATTTCACTTCATGATATAAAGTGAAGTAAAAGTTCGACGAGAAGGTTATCCGTTAAATACGATCGTCTCTTAAGGTACACACACAAAAAGACAGCGTATCGGGGGATCCATTTAGATTCCATCTCCCTAGTTCTAGCGTATGCGATCGGATCCCCTCCGCATGGTTCATACAGCTTAAATTACCATATTGAGAGATCGTACACTATACGATACACGGATCTAAAGTGTGTGTGAACGTACTTACTGTCATGTTATGTTTTTACGCCTACATTGTGTTTAAACGTATAATTGCGATTCTCGCAAATTATGTTGTGTTGTTGACTATCTTTATTTTAATTTTATTAAGTGACTTTACTTTTCATTTTATTATTTAAAGTATTAAATGCAATGCCTATTAAAAGTTAAGTTTCGTTTCTTAATAAATCTTTAAAAATCATTATCAAATAGCTCAAGTCAGCCAGAGTGAGAGTGCAATAGTTCAATATACCAAACAGAGATATAGTAAAACGATTTGATAAGTATTTTAAATTGACCTTTGTGTTTAAAATCACCCTTAATCCATCAAAACAATTATAATATTACTAAGATATTTTGCATACAAGCTAGTACATCTTTAAACTCAATATTGGCAAGTTTCTCAGTTCTGTGATCACAAACAGTGGCGGACTGAGCCAAAAAGCCCTGAGGAAGGTTTGACCTAAAAGGGCCCAAACCTTCCCTGAAAAGGGTCCCAAAAAGTCCCTGAAAAGGGGCTTCTGAAACAAAATTTTCGGACCAGACCCGTAGCTTCCCTTAAAGGTGAGTCATACATCGCCCTCTCTGAGATTGGTTTTGTTGTTCCCCCTTCCTACAAGTTTTGGCTGACTACGGCTCTGTTTGGGACCCTCTGTTATAGGAGGTTATTTAGTACTTTTCACCTCCGAGGACAATAATGAATGTAAAAAAACTCCTAGGACGTAAAAGTAATTCATATGTTGCCGCCATTACTGTAATGTAGCGTGTTCAAAAAAACAATCTGTGATAAAACCTTCATGAGGTTTCTTTAAAAACGTTCATTTTGTTTCTGTTTTTGTTCGTAGACTAATTTTTGTTTCGTTTTTAAAAGGTGTTCTAATTGACAATTTTTGTGTGTTTATTAGTAAAGCTTTTACATTTTTGATTAAAAGTGTGAAGCTATGGATGAATTCAATGACGACGATAATATGGAGTTAATTGGACGTTTGTTTTTTTTCAATTAAGTATATAGCGCAGTTTATTTAATGAGTGCTACCTCAAAAAAAATAGTGTATGCCATCCGGCTGAGAATGTCTTTATGTCTTGGCAATTTTTTCCCGACTCGCTTGGCTCGTCGTAAATCTAATTGCCGTGACATAAAGACACACTTCTCAGCCTTATGGCATAAATAGCTATTATCGTTTTAATGTATTCGTTTTAAACAGTTTCTAGCTTTTAAAGTTTGTATTTATCTATAGATAAGTGTATGAATTATCCATATTCAATATATATTGCATTTCTTTATTTCTCTCTTTATTTTCTTCTATTTGAAAACATTAGCAACCAGATGATGCCAGAAAATGAGATGCGGTAAAGTATATCTAATATTAGTTAACAAAAGAGTTAATTACAACAAAAACGTAGAACAGAGATAATGAAAACTATAATTTTACAAAAATAGTAACGTAATGAAAGCAGAAGAAGAGCGAGATTATTTTATAATATATTTGAGTTTAAGCTTGTGGGCGGAAAAGACCGAAATTGAATACCAAGGAAAACATTTACCCCCCCCCCTCTTTCCTGAAAGGAGAAGGGGCTTGTTTCCTTGGAAAAATGAAGTGGAGAAAGCTCATGTATCTTTATTTCACGGCACGTACGGTATGTTTAGTATCTCACATATTCGAGTTAGAAAACACATATAAACATAATATATATTTAACCCAAATATATTAATATTAAAATATTCCTCCTTCTCTAAGTAAATATAAAAAGTTAATAATGGTGAAACAATAGACCCCTTCCTTTTTTCAATGAATCAGAAAATGAGGCTTGTGTGGTTGTTACAATAACGGCATTGGAGGAGGATTGATTCAAATTAGTATCTTATTGATAAACTTAACTATATCACAAATGTGCTAAGTTTTGGCTGGCTTTAACTCTTGATAGCTCTATACATTTTCGCTAGTAAATTTTCGAATAATAATTGTATTAACGAAAGTTTTGGACATTATAATTTTTAGTAAATTTTCTTAATATGAATATGACGATTATAAACTTCACATTGGCTTCCTGATACCAAAAATAAATTTATATATATATATATATATATATATATATATATATATATATATATATAATATATATATATATATATATATATATATATAATTATATATATTACACGAATAAAAGAGAAAAAATAAAGACCAACGAAGACAAAAAGGAAGCTAATTCGATTCAGACTCGTTTCACCTGAATTGGGCTGTTTCATTCAGATCCTAAAAGGTGTTGGGATATATAGGTGTCTTCTTAATCTCCCTCCTCCACTCCATGATGCATCCTCATTTGCTAATTTTTCCTTTGGCAATTTGGTATAATGAACCAGTATATACATAAGTTTAAATGACTAATTGAACATTAATTAATAATATAACTTAATATTCCAGCAACTGGAAGTATTGCCAACTTTGTTAAAACATTTTATATTGTTAGGGTGGCAGCAACACTTGACACCACCAGTAAACCGGCTTTGCAGCTATCAGTTAAGCTCATTCTATTTATTTAGTATTATTCTAACACTTTCTTTTTCCCGCCATTGATATTGCCAACCTTACAACTATCTCATTGAATGGCTAGGTTTTGAAATATCTTAGATAATGGCAAACCTTCTGCTCTATTTCTTACAGGTATCCGGAATGAACTTTGATTTATGATTGGGCTAAGAAAGCTAAACCCTTTTCAAACATCGGATTTATTTACTCTGTATACAGAATTTAAAATCAGAATTCCAAATAACATTAATATAACAGTAATACGGAATGCTAAATGTAAATTATATGGTTTACGTGTTTTGAATTGATTCTCCCAAAAAATGAATAACTCACGGAATATTAGTTGATATTTTTTTGATTCTTTAAATCAATGTTTGAATTATTGAAGATATTTTATCATGAAATAGAATTAGTTATTGGTATTGCATTGCAGAGTTTTTTTTACGAATTTCCAAAAGAAAAATAAGCTAATGAGATTAAGGTCACAAAGTTCAAGGGGAAGTGTCCCGAACTATACTCAACACGAAGATGTTAGATATTTATAAGGTAATTCAATTCGATGTAAGCAAACCCAACGTATTCGTTTAAATATCTTTATCTTTCTCTCGTCCGTCCTAGTCTTGAATACGCTTCTCCAGTGTGGTCTCCTCATCTAACGACTTATAAAGAAAGTTGGCATCTATATATTTAAAAATTTCTTAGAATGTGTTGTTATCGTCTTACATACATACATCCTCGGCGTACAGCTCACGTAGAGCCTCAGCCTGCAACACTACGCTCCTCCAAAGGTCTCTATCCTGCGCTAAGGCCCTCCATCTCCTGACTCCAAGGCGTCTGAGGTCATCTTCAACCTGGTCTTGCCAACGCAGTCTTGGACGTCCTCTCATCCTTCTACCTCCAGGTTTTCCTTCAAAGACCTTCTTTACCGCTCTATCAGCTGCCATCCTTTCTAAATGGCCAAGCCATCTTAATCGTCCCTTTCGGATTTCACACACAATGTCTGGTCTGCCAAATAGATGGTAAACCTCGACATTGTGCCGCATTTGCCATATACCATTCTCAAAAAATGGTCCAAAAATACTATAATGGCTCGTTCTAACACCAAGTTAAAAAGCAAAGCTGATAAGACATCACCCTGTCTAAGCCCTTGATTAATCTTGAAAGAAGCTGACAGGTATCCATCAATTTTAACCTTACAACTCGTCCCCCTTAAGGTAAGCATTATCAGTCTGATTAACTTCTCCGGTATTTGAATTCTCTTAAGGTTTCTTCAGTTTTCCTCTAATGACACTATCATAAGCTTTCTTAAATCGATATAGAGCTGATGAACATCTATATTGAACTCATAGCACTTTTCAAGGATTGTCTCAAAGTAAAGATTTGATCAGTCGTTGAACGGTCCTTCCGAAATCCACACTGGTACTCTCCAATCAAGTCTTCTGCAAGTGGAGTAAGTCGCTTTTTTAATATTTAATATACGCTTCTCCAGTGTGGTCTCCTCATCTAACGACTTATAAAGAAAAGTTGGCATCTATATATTTACAATTTCTTAGAATGTGTTGTTATCGTCTTGGTTTGGATTATAATAATACTTCATATCTTGAAATCCAAATCTTTTCTTAATCTCATCCTCCTTCTGTTCGCCGCTCTTCTCTTGATCTCTCCTTCCTCTATCGTTTAATAAATTATTTTTGTCGATTTTCCTTTTCTCTCTTCCTTAATTTCCTACCATGAACCGTATTCAATAAATCTTCGAAATCAAAATATTTTTTACGTCCCTTTCCTTCGAACAAACTACCTCTTAAACTCTCCTATTTCTCGTATGATGCGCTTAGCAAATTCTATTTCTAATTCTGATATTATTTTCTCCTTTTTATTTCTAAATTTAAATCTATTGTATCTTCTCAACGTCAATTCCGAACTATAACCTAACATGTCGATTGAATCACCTTATCAATTCTATCAGCTTGACCCCACACTCCGCCAGTTTCATATGACTTCATTAACGTATTTTTTTTTGAAAATTCGCTAAAAGTATAAGCATAATCTAATAAAGAAAATTAAAAATCCTTTATTTCTTAACATTCTAGTCAAGTAATGAGACAAGATGACTCATCATTAATCATTATCAAACTTCTGAACTAGAGTTGATTAAAAAAATAATTTATCATAGTTAACACATTAAAGTTAACATGATTTGATTGCAGAACACAACTTTATCTGGAAGTTCTCAAACATCAATCAAGGCTACCAACCAAACTCAAATAAATTTAAAAATAAACTTTATCCACTTCCTTTTTACACAAAATATTACATCGTTATACATTTCATTTATGATAAGATTAATTTAAATTTTGCCTTCTTATCTCTTATGGATGAGGAAGTAAGGTCGTTGCGACCCTGAGGATAACAATCAGTAAACGTTTCTTCCTTTGTTAGGTTGGTAAAAGTAGTTTAAGATTTATTTATATAAATGGGTGAAGGTCATGTGTTGGTTAGAAGTTTGAATTGTATTTATTGTGTTTTTCATGTCTTGTTTAATTAGCATGCAATAAAGTACGAGTATAATAAACTTCAAAAGGTTATATTTACCGTAAGTTGAAGAAGCAATCGAAGAATCAGCTACCGTCGATACTTGCTGTTGGGTTTTTTTTTTTTTTTTTTTGGCATTTGTTGGTTGTACGTTTGCTGCCAGAAGTTTTTTGTTAATTATTATTTTAGCATAAGTAGGTATGACTCTATGTGTAAGACATTGTCTGTTAAACCAAATGTTTGCAAAGTGTTATGTAGTTTGAGAGATAGAAAGAAGAAGGGTGTTTTAACATGTTAGCATGACTAGCTATGTTAAAATTAAAAAGGTTATATTTACCGCAAGTTGAAGAAGGCAATCGAAGAATCAGCTACGTCGATACTGCTGTTGGTATCGACCAACAGCAAGTATCGACGGTAGCTGATTTCTTCGATAATAAACTTCGTTTGTTTTAAGACAGTAGTTTATTTACTATGAAACTATAAAGATTTTGTGGAAGAAGAGGAAACAAAGATGAAACCATTGAGATAAAAGGGTGTTTTTTTTTCTTTCTTTATAGCAAGAGCCGGACCTGAAAAAAATGTGGACTCATTTTGTACTATTTAAACCAAATTTTTCTGAAATATACCTTAAATTGTGAAGAAAAAAACAAAGTCTGCCTATCCAAAGTGGAGCCCTTCATTTGATTGCGCCTGCTCAAAATTTTATAAAATCGCACACATTTTAGTTTTCTTGAAATAAGTGGTTCCCTGTGGGTCGTGTGCAAATCATGACGAGAACATTATTTAAAGCCGATAAAATGTTATATAAAACGAGAGTTTAATCATCAAAATAGGATGACTACAACTAAAGTTATGGCTCCTTCAAAATACCAAAAACTGTTTAATTTATTAAACATTTTTAAAAAACACAGACTTATGTGCATTTTTTTTAGAATTTAAAAAATGTCATAACTTTAGTGTAGTTATACGATTTGATGAAAAATCAGTCGTTTAATAGTAAATTATAACAGCTTTAAATAATGGTATCTTCATGTTTTGCACACGACTAACAGGAAACCACTTATGGAAAGAAAACGGGAATTTGTGCGATTTTCTAATATTTTGAGCAAGCGCATTCATATGAAGAGCTCCACTCTGGACAGACAGACTATGCTTTTCCTTCATAATTTAATGTATATTTTCAGAAAAATTTGGTTTGAAGTACAAAATAAATCACATTTTTTAGGCCTTGCTCTTGGACTATTATTATTTCTAGAGATTTCTATGAGTTAGATTTTGAGCTTCCAAATAGTAACCCGAACGCCTTTGATTTTTAATGTAATCAAACATACAATATAATCAAAGAATTCACCAGACTTGTGGATCTCCGCGCCAGAATTGTTTTGGAGTTATAAACTTAAATACTGTAAATAAGACGATAAAAATTAGCACCGGTACCAAGATTCGAACCTGGGAACCCTAGCTTTGAGTAGTCTTATCGCCTACGGACCAGTTGTCTTAGATTCAGCACCTCAAAAAACATTGAAAACGACACCCTACTAGGAAAATTATTTTGCAACCACCGTTATTTTGGTTTCCTATTATTTTCCATGGTTTTTTCAACTTTTTGGTCACTTTTCGGTCTCCTGCACATTGTTTGAGTTTTGATTTGTATTCTAAACGTTTATAAGTTACACGATCCTGCTTTATTCAAAATCACATCAAATAAGTTACTGTGATTTTGTTCTGTACAAGGGCAGTTTATAAAATTGGTTTGTCTTTGCTCTAGTGTTACGGTTATCGTATTATGTCAGTTTTAGATTATGTTTCCCGTATTGAAGAAGCATTTGACAACACATCTTTCCAAACTATCCTCTCCTCTCTGAGAAAGCGTGGTGTAGAAGAATCTGTCTGTAGATGGATAGCCACTATGCTTCTCAGTAGAAGTGTTATAGCTTCTGTGGCTGGAGAGACGGCTGAACCCGAGTCACCAGAGAATGCCCGCAGGGTGGAGTCTTGTCTTCTTTACTGTGGAGCCTTGTGGTGAACGGCATACTCTGCTGTCTCAACAGTAAAGGCTTCTTTGCCATACGCTGATGACATAGTCATCCTTATTCCTGGCAAATTTATTAATACAGTCCTAGAGGTAATTCAAACACCGATAAGGCTGATTGAGAACTGGTGCAAACAGGTCAGACTTTTAATCAATCCTGCCAAAGCTCACTAGTAATTTTCATCAAAAAAACAAAACCTCACACTGTGACGCTTCCTATACTGTTTGGTGAACAACTACAGCTTTTAAACTAAGTCAAATATCTCAGAGTAATCCTTGATAAGAGGCTAAGTTGAAATCAACAGCTTTAATGGAATCAAACTGGGGACTTGAACCTCAAGCATTGCGATGGCTTTACTTAATAGTAGTCATACCTATTATTACCTATTGTGCCCTTGTGTGGGGGCCCAAGGTCAATCAAACCACCGCAATTATCAAACTGAACTCAGTTCAGCGCTTAGCCTGTTTGTCCATTACAAATAAATAAAATAAATAAATAACCATTTATTTGCACATATACACATGTTTTACACTTGTTTACATATTTATCAGTGAATCCTTTATGCGCAATTCGGCATTAAGCCGTGGTACCTCACATGGAGGGGGTAAGTTGGTATAACCTATTACTCCTTATAGAAATCTTAAAAACTACTCGTAATCTGAATGTTATATATTATGATATATAACATTTATATGACTTATGTCATATAACATAAGATATATGACATCTTACTACACAATTAATTACACACATGCTATAAATTATTAAACTATTAGAATTTTTAACAATAAATTTTATACTTTGAACCAACATGCTATATAGCTATACATTTCTACTTACAATCCATAATATACAATTTCTACTATACTTATATCTATTTACTATTATGCTTATAATACTATAAATAATTATCCCTAAATTTTATTTACACTAAGGTTACTTCAGAATAATTTTCATAAATAATACATATAATAATCAAATTATAAGAAATATTTATTTACATAAAAAACTACATTTGATACTATAATTTCCATTGTATACATAAAATAATTAACACAAACATATATATATACACATACATACACACACACACACACACATATATAATTATATATACATACATTACCACACATACCAATACATACACACACATACATATATAATATATACACATACATACATATATATATATATATATATACATAATATATATATATATACACACACACACATACATATATATAACATAATAATATATAACAAACATACATACATATATATATATATACATTATACATATATATATACATCATACATACACATACATACATACACATACATACATATACAATACATACATACACACATACACATACATATACATATATACATATATATACACATACACACACATAATATACATACATTATACTATACATACATATACATACACATACACATACATACATATATATATATACATATACATACTACACACACACATACACCATACATATACATATATACACATACATACACACATAACCACATACACACACACACATACATACATATACACATACATATATACATACATACACCACATATACTTACATACACACACACATTACATAATAATAATATATACATTATTGATTAATAATTATGTCTTATAAAGCCAAACATCTTTATAAACTTCTCCCATCCTAACCCATTCCTTTCTATCCCACGCTGTTCTCTGCCAAGTCTCCTGTCCACATGTTCTTCTCATCTCCTCATCCCATCTTGTTTTTGGCCTTCCTCTTTTTCTTTTACACTCTCTAGGATACCATTGTATCATTTTCTTTGTCCATCTTCCATCTTCTGTCCTGATAATGTGTCTTGCCTATCCCCACTTTCTTTCACTTATTGCCTCACCAATATCTTTCAAACCTGTTTGACTTCTAACCCACTCATTAGTCTTTCTCTCTCTCCTACTCACCTTTAGCATACTCCTTTCCATACCTCTCTGAGCTACTCTCATTCTATGTACCATATCTTTCGTAATAATCCATGTTTCTGCTCCATAGATCATGACTGGCAAGACACACATACTCCATAGTTTACGCTTCCATTCCATGTCTACATCCGATCTGAAAAGATGTCTATACTTATTAAAACTTAACCACCCTAAACCTATTCTTCTTCTTATCTCCTTGTCCTCTCCTTGTTTTGTTATTAGCTGTCCTAAGTACACATATTGATCTACTTGCTCTAACGATTCTTCTCCCACATTCAACTCGATATTGCCCTCAATGTTGAAACACATGAATTTTGACTTCTTGAATTTTTTTTTAAGACCTATTTTTCTCGTTTCTTCCTTTATTTCACTTAACATTTTTATAGCTTCATGTTTATTTTTGCATATCAATAAGTAATCGTCTACAAATGCCAGTCTGTTCAGCCATTCTCCATTTATATTTATTCCATGTCCTTGCCAATCTAACCTGTTTTACTGCTGCTTTCTATGGTGTTAACAAAATTTTTAGCTGAACTAACGTCTCCTGTCTAACACCTCTGTTAACTTAATATTCTTTTCTTGTTTCCCAATCTTATTTCTAAAGTTGTTCCTCCGAAGGTATTCTGAAACATTTGAATATACTCCTCATCAACTTGAGCTTCCTTTAAACATGTAATTATATCGTCTCTATATACACTATCATATGCCTTCTCATAATCTATAAAGATAATAATCAGTGGAAAATTATATTCTTGAGCACTTTTTATGAGTAGTTTTAAGGTTAATATGTTGTCCAGTGTAGAGAAATTTTTCTGAACCCTGTTTGATTGCAAGATATTCTTTGCTCTATTTTGTTACTTATTCTCTTAGTTATTATTGTCATGAAAATTTTATAAACCACAGGCAATAAACTAATGGGTCTATAGTTCCCGATATCCATTTTATCTCTTTTTTGTGCAGTAAAATTAACCTTGCCCTCAGCCAGGCTTGTGGATCTCTCTTTCCTTTAGGCATTCATTAAAAAGTATAAGTAATTGATCTATAATAGTTTCTCCACCATACTTAATTTTTTCATTCGATACATTATCTAATCCAGAAGCCTTCCCTTTCTTTAATTTTTTAACGACACATTCGATTTCTTCTCTCATTATTTCCAGACTTCCATTTTCTTCATTTATGTTATTTATATCTTTACTATTTTTACCTATAGACTTGTGAGCTAGTGATTCGTTATTAGAGTATAGTTTTTCATAAAACTCACATATAGCTTGCAATACTTCATCTTGCTTGTATTTAATTTTGCCTTTATGATCTTTAATCGCTGTTATCTGGTTTCTTCCTAATGCTTGAGATCTCCAGTATTCTTTCACACTCCCTCCTTTCTCCACAGTTTCTTTTAATTCTTTTATCTTTTTCTCACTACTCCATTTATTCAGTTCTTTCCTTAGCATTCTTGACACATCTCTTAACTCTAAGGGTTTCCCTCTCTTCTTGATTCTTCTTCTTTTTTCAAATAATTTCCTTATTTCTTTCGGTAAATTACTTTTGTTTGTTTCTTCTTGTTCTCCCCAGTTTGCTGATACATGTACTACTTGCTTTATGGATTGCACTAATTATCCTTTCTTCACACTCATCTACGCTTTCCTTTTTATCTTTCACTTTGGTTTCTTCCAGCTTAATTTTCAGGATATTCTCAAAATCTTCAATTTGCTTTGTATTAAGATCCAGCTTTGAATATTTTTTGTTGTATGTTTCCTTTTTCTCTTATTATTAACAATTATATTTAAAACCGCTTTTACTGGCTTATGATCACTTCCAATACTTATTTTATCTTCCGTCTCTACATCAGAAAATATTCTTCTATTGTTGGACAAAAAGTAATCAATCTCGTTTAAAGTGTTCCCATCCGGACTTATCCAAGTCCACTTCTTATCTGTTACTTTCTTGAAAAAGGTATTTAAAATTAGCAAATTATTATTTTCCGCGAATTCAACCAATCTCGTCCCTCTGTTGTTTCTTACCCCGTATCCATACTTTCCTACAACTTCCGAATCCTTCAGTCTCCCACTTTAGCGTTCATGTCGCCCATAATGATCGTATTACACATCTATCCTCATTCAAGGCCATCTGTAGGTTATCATAAAACTCTTCAACTTCTGTCTCCTCCGAACTTGAGGTAGGCGCATATACTTGTATCATTTTGATTCTTCCTCCTCCTTCTTCTTTTCTCAATGTCCAAATAAGCTTAGAGATCCGGTGACTGTAGGATTTATAGGTAGAAATATTTTTATGCTGCTATTGTTGACTAGGAACCCCGTACCTCCAACACCTCCTTCACCATTATAGTAGAAATCTACATCCTCGTCCATTTTTACTAGCTCCTCACCCGTCCTCCTTACCTCTCCTAGCCCTACTATATCCCATCAATGTACTTAAGCTCTTCAAGAAGTTCAAATAATTTCACATTGTCCTTAAGGTTTGTGTATTGTAAGTGTATATTTTGATGTTTCTTTTTCCTTTTCCTCTGTCATTTTATTAATTAATTGCTATTTATTATTTCTGCCTACTTGCTCTCTGATTTCCTCAACTGACTCCATTTTTGAACTCTGCACTTTCCCGGTATTATCAGCTTCATCCTCCCTTCTCGCATTTCTTTCTGGTTTTTTGAAGTTTCTATACTGCCGTTATCTTGGTTTTTAGTTGTAAAAAATAAATATTGACTGTTGCGAAGTAACATTATTTGGTCTTTGTGCTTCGTTGAGATTGAATTCCATTAGCATCCTGTTCTAATTACCGTTTACATTATCATATATCATTTTTTTAGGCCATTGCTCTTAACTTTGTAATTTTCTAGAGATT
>JACMZG010000022.1:51656765-51718227 GCA_018340805.1 Microvelia longipes | reverse complement strand
AAGTGACCTTAGAACAGTAACTGGACTACTGACTGGTCACTGTCACCTCCGAAAACACCTCTACACCATTGGCAATAGACTTCCAGTCGCAGTGCAAATGGGGTCTATCCTCGACTCCAACCCCAATCACACAATAATAATAACAATATTTCCCGTCGAATATTCTCATTAAGCACTGTTGTTGTAACATGTATTCTGTCTTTAGTATGGCTAGTTTGTCAAACAAAGGAGCGGTATGTTCGTACTTATTTTTAATATGATATTATTCTAATAATGGCTTTCGGTTGCATTAGAATAGATTTTTTAGTAGTTTTGTCGGCAGATCCCCAGGCTAGTATGCCATAGCTTATTATTGAATCCACTAATCCGTAGTAAACTGATCTTCTTTGTTCGATGGATAGATAGGGCCTTATTTTTATAAATACATATCTTAGTTTGCGTAGGTTTGAAGTCAATTGGTCAATATGTTTTTTCCAAGTAGTCAGTTTGTCAATAGTTGGGCTTAGCTATTTGGTTGAGTCTCCTCTTTATATAGCTGGACAGTCGTAGTCTTGTCATGATCATGATTTCTGTTTTTATTTATCTTTTTAAGTTTATTGTAAATTTCTTTTTTGTTCTTATAGTTTTTGATTTCTCAATTTATTCTTTTATTTTATTGGGTTCTAGGACACTGATGATGAGCGTTCAGGATGAAATCTGGCTTCTTTTTATAATAATAAATTATCTGTTCAAAGACTAACTTTATTTATTTTTAATGCAACCTTATGTCGAATAACAGGGAACTGTAGGTGTAACTGTAGGTGTAACCTAAAACTAGATAAAATTATTACCAAATCTAATAACTAATTAAAATGAGACACTTACAGCATAATTAAATTGTGAATTAAATTGTCTATCATTTGCCTTAATTCTTCTCTCAGTCTCTGAAACAATCCAATAAAATTATTATTATCTAAAAAAAAGTAATAAATTGAGGTTTTTTTATCGATATGAGATGTTAAGGTCGTTTAGGAGCATTAGATCCCAAAACCTTTCTGCTTTCATATTTTGATGTAAAGTACCACCAAAATTATGTCCGCTCAACTTACTTCAAACATCTTTGAGAACTGTATTTTTAATTATATCTAGATTTTACTAATGTAATCCTTTAAATATCTTCTAAGATTACTGGTGAAATAGGATCTTTACAGATGGATACTTACTATGATATTGCTAAGGGCATCAAGATAGACTTTACGTCCGCTACCCAACTTATCGGCTCTGCTTCAGCATAAATTTAAATTTGCCCTTCAATTAATGCAAAGAGTATTTGCACATGTTTTTAATGCTTAAATTTAAAGTATCGAGAAAATGGTTTACAAAAAAGAAGTCAGGAGTCCAGTTGGATTAATTTGTTCTTTTTGTAAATCTTTTTCTCGCTACTTTATTTAAAGTTTTTAAAAAAATCATAATAATCATTATTATATGAAGAATGTCTTATAAAATAACGCATGGTAACAGACTGTAACATTCTTGTAAAGAGAAATAAATACTGTAGAGTAGAAGATAACATTTTTGACAGAATTCTAAAGTTTTTAAATAAACATTTTAATAACTTTAGAGCTTTTGGACTGTTATAAATTGTAATATCAACTGAATTAATAAAGATTTCAGTTTTTTTTTATTAAAATTTATTGAAAATAAATTGAAGAACTTTCGCCCAGGGATGTTTTAGTTATTAATGACAAAAATGAGAAAGTTTAAAAATTGATGATAAAATTTTGATTGTTTTTAATGTCACGTGTCTTATTAAATAAATTTAAAATGAAATCTCTAAAGCTTTTGATAAAACGAAACTGATAAGTTGTGGTATTAGAAGACTTTCTCATGAGCTTATAATGTCTTACCTTATAAATAGGTTTCATCGGATCTAATTAAATGGCAAATCCTCTAAAGCTAAAGAATAAATCTATGGAGTACCACAGGGCTCTGTTCTTGGTCCCATACCCTTTCCATATATTGCAATGGTTTGCCAGATTACAACCATAAGTGCGTAAGGTTTGCTGACGATACAGCATAACTTGTAAGCGATGCCAATAAAGAACAAATTTTAATAAAACATATTGTAGTCATTGAACAAGCCAAGAATTGGTTTTTACTACTCTTAATAAACTCTAAAAGCCAAACTCTAATTTTCATTAAAAGACCCTGACAGAGGAAGTTCTTTAAAACTCCTTGGTATTACATTGGGATAAGCATATTGCTATTCTTGCAAGTAAACGCAAGAATAGCATCAGTTTACTTAGTGTTTATCAGTTTTATTTTTCTTAAAAAAGTTATCTTGGCCTTACGGGTTTGGGTGATAATGAAGTTTTCACCTGCGGCTTCGCATATGTGAAAACTTGGCCTTATACTGTAAAACATTCTTTTCCCCCTTGCCTTGTAAATAACTATTACAATTTTTACCGATTTCAACGAAATTCAACTAAGCTTAAATGGATCACTCATCCAACGTCTTCCCATCATTCTAGCGTTGAATAATAATAATGCCCGTTTTAGGGCCTTTCGGCCCTTCAGGGTATTCGCCCTGTTGAAACCTCACATCTACTATGCTCAAAGTGAAGCTAAAGTTGGCGAAATCTATTCACATCAAATTCTATCCAAAAAAAACTGAGAGCATAGCCCGAGTTGTGAACCCCGGACCGGTGCCGAAATCCAGTACTATACGACCGCGGCTACGGAGGCAGATAAATAGAGCGTTGAATTGAGGATGAAAAGACTTAATTACCCTCAACAGCTCGTTGTTTGATGAAAAAATATCTGACCTAGTTTCTCGCTTCCACCACTAGATTGCACCACTTGAGCCTTCTGCATCCCGTCAATTATTTTTTTCATTGAGCCATCTATGTTAATATTGTATATTTATGGTCTCAAGTTTCAGTGTTAGGAGCAAAGACTATAGATACTTAAGCAGTAAGACTGTCAACTCAATGGTGAGAAAATTTGGATTCCGGTCAACACTAGCGCGGCGAAGGACCTACCTTTCAATTGAGTGGGCGTGTCTTAATGTCCCGTTTTTTGCCCACCGTCAGTTTGAAATTAAATTTTTATACTTTGTATAGTTATACCAGAGACTATTAGAGACGAACCACCTCATGGGATTTTTTTTGTCTAGTTTAAAGGCGATATTTGTACCTCGGCACCAGGATGCAGCACAGTCGTTTTGGAGTAGTTGCGTACTTCTTCGATGGATTGCGCCACTGACTCATACTCCGTACACACACAAGCAAACTACACACCTCACACTGAGATATCTCCTGAAATGGTCAACAACCCTTGGTTCCATCCCTTATCTGCCATACTTCTCTGGTTAACATCTTATACCCCTAATTCTTAATCCCCTTACCTATGTCTATTGTAATTCATTTATTATTGCATATTGGTTTTTACCAATTTTTTAAGGATGGGAATTTTATCTATAATACCTTCCCACAAATATTATTGTAAAATAAAGATAAGAAGTGTTAGATCTAATCTTTTTAACTTATATCTCTAATTTTAATACTTTCAATAATAACTTGCATTTCTTTTAACCCTCTAACAGTTTTTAATCATAATTTCCTTACCTGTTTTTTACTAGGTTAATATTATTTGCTAAGTTATTGTTAAATAATAGATTTTCATCAAAAATATGTTGACACTAATATTTTTATTACAGAAAATCTGGTAATTATATATTATTATATCCAACAAAAAACTTAGGCCTTCATTAGCTTTTCACTACAAGATTGTATTTAAAAATAGGTCAACTGTTGCTGATGGTAATAAATGCATGCAAATTCCTATTTATATCCTTTGTGACGTTTAATTTTAAGATAATTTTTTAACTTTGATATCTAATATCAAGGTGTTATCAGGGGTTTCATTGCTTAAAAATGTTAGTATTTCACAACCTTGAAAACGTTTCAAGTGGACTGCGAAACACTTTCAGGTGGATAAATGAAATCAAATAAATTTTTCAGACATTAGGTAAAATTTAGACTTGATAGGAACCCTCTTTGCATTCACCCTATTAATAAATTCATATTTAACCAATTACTTACTGCTTAAGTTAAGCAGATTTCATTTCTTTGAAACAGTAATAAAAATAATTAATTATCAAATTTAAAAACATCGCGCTTTATTTCTAAGAATTTACGAAAATATAACATACTTTCCCGGTTTACATTATTATTATAGGTCAGAGTAGGAAAATGGAGTTTAAAAAATGAAAATGAATATGCAGAATATTTAGAGAACTTATTTGAATAAGTTAATTAAGCAGAAACATATTTGAAAAACACGCTTAACAGTCTAGTCAGCGATCGGTTTGTTTTGCAAAAAAATCAATATAGTTCACATTTTATTTTGGGAATCTGTTTGGACATGTTTAGGGATAACCCAAAGAAAAGCCCCTTAAATTTGCTGTGATCATAGTGGACCAAAACGTATCCCCTTTTTCATATATTTTCGTTAATATCTTGGTAGAAATACAAATATAAAAAAATTCTTGCAACTAAAGTTCAAAGCTTGGTATATTGTCTAAAAATTAATTTCTATTAGTTTACTTTCGATTTAAAATCATTAACAAAGGATTTGAAGTAAAAATGAGCCATATTTCATTTTTTTTAACGTAAACAATCTAAAAATTGTTTGAGATTTTGTTCTCAAAATCCTACAATGTATATGTTTTTCAAATGGTAAATGTAGTTTTATGGTAAATAAATAATCGATTTGCATATAAATAAACAATACCCTCCTATTTTTGCCTCATAGACTAAAATGTATTCATAGAACCTGCCGAAAATCTGCTATCTTAATAATCTATAACTTATATTATAGATTGTGTATATATTTAATAAACAATTACAAAATATATTCGGTTCAGAGGAACATGTTAATATTGTGTATAGATCACGTAATATTTACAATGGTTCACAATTTTCATGATTAAGAATAACATAATATCACATATAATTGAATCTAAAAAAAGTACACAGGAAAAAATACAGGGTTTTTCACTGTTTTTTTTCCTGTGTACTTTTTTCCTAGATTCGATTATAATGTATATATATATATATTTATATATATATATATATATATTATAATATATATATATATATATATATATATATATATATATATATATATATATATATATATATATATAATATATATATATATATATATATATATATATATATATATATATGTACATATATATATATATATATATATAAAAATATATATATATATATATATATATATATATATATATATATATTATATATATATATATCCTGTATTTTTTTTACACGGAAAAACAAAGAAAAAGTACTCGGAATAAATACACAGATTTAAAAAAATACGGCGAAAAATTATTCAAAATAAGTACACCTTAAACTTGCTAACAATTTACTGGATATATTTAGATTAAATCTAAGAATCAGTTACGCAGTGCTGTATAAGTAATCACTGAGAATAAAACGAAAACCAATCCTAGACAGAAATTTATATTATTTTGAGGGGGGGGGCGATATCTTTTCCAGGCCTGCTTGTAATGATTGTACTGAAAACGTATCATAAATTAGTTTAAACCCAGAGTACGATTTGAATATGAATATTTACATTTAAAAATTATTACTACAAGTGTCAATATGTACATATATTTTAGTGAATTGCCTTTTGGAATAAAATTCGCTAATAGGATAGATGTCATGGTGGAATTCGAACCTCGGACCACGATACAAATCTGTTTCAGAGGTCCCTAATGACGAAAAAATACGTTTCGCGAAACTTTTATATATATAATGCGTATATGTTTACAAGGAAGTGTCTAATATATATAATATATATATATATATATATATATATATATATATATATATATATATTTAGACACTTTCTTGTAAACACTCTATCTTTCGAACAGATTAATATTTTTTAATCAACTTGGTACAAAAATCATATTGAAAAGGTTCTTGTGGCGTCACTAACCCGGTTTGCTGAGTAAGCAAAATTTTGAAAAAATCGGCAAAATTCAGGTGAATATTTTTCTCTTCTTTATCTCTTCTTCGGTCTGTATTTTCTTAAGGAAATGCGCTAAAACCTTAAAAGATAACTGACTAAGCTTAAAGATAAGTAACTAAGCTTTAAACTAGTGCAAATAATAGTGCGTACTTCTAATTTTAGACGCATAGTTTTCTACAATTAACTGGATTATGCACTTTTCCTTTGGAAAATACAGACAAAATGAGTTAAGAGCAGTGCTTGACAATTGAGTAACTACTTAGGTTCTAAAGCATGAACCGGAACCACGCAATGGGCATGGTTCTTGCATAAACAAGAAATGGGTTGTTTAACACGCATTCTAAATAAAATTCGCCCGACAGCGGACCACCGCGCCGGAATTATTTATTTAGTAGTTGTAAACTTATATAATGTGAGAAACTATAAAAATGATCATTCCAACATTATAGTTGTTAAGCACGGAAACACGCATCCAAAGGAAATTCGCCCGACATGCGGACCACCGCGCCAGAATTATTTTAAAATTATTATTATGATTTTTTTAACAATAAATATTGGAGGAGGATTAATTGCAACATTAATATCATAGTATATATAACATTATGATAAAAAGAAAATAATATCACCATCTCTTAGGTTTGTGGAACTTTAAAAGTAAATCCATTTAAATGCTATTGTGAAAATTGTCAAGTTAGGGTTGGGTCAGGTAGAAGAAAGTAGTTGATGTGATAAACATCTAAAGACAAAGATGGATATATCGCAAAATTGGTTGTCTCTTTCTATTATCCAAAGTTAAAGATGTTGCTACCTGAGAGCGACACTGTACAGAAAAATTTTCTAGAAATGTGAGGGTGGGTAGAACTAGCCTTACCCAAAATCTCCCATATAGGTGGGGCCTCTGGTTCTAAGTACTCCGTGGTTATACTTCTAACTAGCCGTACCGCTTTGGACGGCCTTCGTCGTCTTTAAACTTACACAGAACGCTTCTGATTACTTTCAAGTTTTTCATTCAAAGTATTTATTAATTTAATGATTCAATCAGTAATAATAAAATAGTGGCTCAAGTTTACATGTCTGGAAGATAGATTTTGGCATTTGATGCAGCCTGTTTTTAATTACATCGTCAAGATGCTGTGCACATATTATTTAATGTAAAAACTTAATAAAATCGACTAAATCAATGAATTAATTAAATGAAATTTTCACTTACTGGCCATCAGTAGCGTTTAAGTTTTAAAAAGACTTCTTTTTTACTTTTAGTGTCTGAATTTTGTAATACAGAACAAGACAACGGCGAACCGTTTTTGTGAAAAATAAATAAAGAAAATAATAATTTATATAAAAATAAATCTCTTAACCAAAAATTGCTGTGGTATTCATAAATTTAAATATAAAAATATAATCGGTCATTTTTGGAAAGCTATTGGGGTTAGTTCATGAGTTGTCCGCCGGGTCCCGCAGCACTAACTTTTAGTAGCTTGCGATAATCGAATCCAAACTTTTCCTCAATTTAGTTAACCCCCCCTGGTTAGTAGTGTCCAGGAGGACAACTCATGAACTAATAGCTTTCCAAAAATGACTGATTATATTTTTATATTTAAATTTATGAATACCATGACAATTCTTGGCTATGACAGCTACATTCATTATTATTATAAAATTGATTGTTTTCTGTGTGTATTTTTCACAAAAACGGTTCGCCGTTGCATGTTCTGTATTTCCAAAATTCAGAAACTAAAAGTAAATAGAAACCATTTTAAAACTTCCAGAGAACGCTACTGATGGCAGATAGGTGTAAATTTCATTTAATTAATTTATTGATTTAGTCAATTTTATCAGGTAATTACATTAAATCACATGCGCGCATCTTGCCGATGTAATTAAAATACAGGCTGCATTAAATGCCAAAATCTATCTTCTACCACGTGTAAACTTTAGCCACTATTTCATTATTACCTGATTGAATCAATTAATTTAATAAATTACTTGAATGAAAAACTTAAAAATAATCAGAAGCGTTCTGTGTAAGATTAAAGTGGTAGGGTTAGTTAGAAGTATAACTATACAGAGTATAAAAATTAAATTTCAAACTGACTGTGGGCAAAAAGCAGGAAATCAAGACACGCCCACTCAATTGAAAGGCAGGTCCCCCGCCGTGCTAGTGTCGACCGGAATCCAAATTTTCTCACCATTATTGAGTCGACAGTCTTACTGTTTAAGTATCTATAGTCTCTGGTAGTGTCATTTATTTATACAAAACATGACGTATGACAAAATTTTATGTCATAAAAAATAATAATACACTACAAAAAACATCAAATACACAACGGACTTCTTCTGTGCATGCCGAGGGCATCACAGAAGAACGCTCCTAGCCCGGGAATCGGCTAGGAGCGTTTATTTTACTGAACATATAACTATTGCCAAAATCTCTATTATTAGGTAGCTGCCATGTCCTTTCTTTAAAATATTATTAAGAATGAGTTTTAACTCTACCCATACAGTACCTGACTAACTAGATATCCTATAGAGAACACTTTTTGAGAAGGACTTATGAGACTTACTTAGGTAGTTTCTTAAATAAACTAATGCCACAGAAATGTATTCTTAGCTCGTATAGCTTTATTGCAATGTAGTTATGATTATAATAACTAATGTATGATAAAAAATAATGTATAAATATAGAACTTTATGATTAACTTGTTATCAAAGTAGGTAACTGATAATTTATTGTCAACATTACGAAGTTAAATAAATAGTTATCATGGAGTGTGTCGAGTGTAATTCATTTGCTTATTCGTCTTCTTTGGTACCAACAGAAAACCATTAAAAGCAAAATAACACATAGGCAAATTTGGTTTAAAAAAATCGATAATTAAGTATCTTCTATGATGTTTTTAGGGGCTCTGAGTTAAATAAAACCGATCATAGAGTCAATAAAAGCACTTTAAGTGCGAGAACCTAGGATTCACAGTTTCGAGTCTAGGCACTGGCGATTACTTGTTTTCGTTATATTTACGCTATTGAAGTTTATAACTACAAAATAATACGGACGCGGGGTTCCGCAGGCCGGGAGCGCTTTCTTGCTCTTCAAACTATTTCTTAATGTATGCTTAATAACCTGAGCAGTAGGATTTCTATACATGTGATAAAATGTTTCCGCATTTTTGAAAGGTGATGCCCTAAAGTTTTTTAAAAACCTAACTTTAAATACTGTACAGAGCCGAACTTGGAATGACCGTCATAGTTTTGTATAAGTTAGGGCAGTGGTTCATAAAGTAGGGGGCCGTGATCCCCAAGCCCAGGGGGGTCGCAAAATAATTTAAGGGGGTCGTGGAAATGTATGAAAAAATAATAAAATAAATATAAAGTAAATATAAAGTGCGATGGTTTCTTCTAACTACCTCCAACCACCTCTTTGCTTGTCCTCAGAATATACAAGTCCCAAATTTATACAACACCAAATTTTATTTAAAAAATAATGCACTTTTAACCATAATTATCTCGCGACACAAGGAAAGTGATGGCCAACCCAATTTTAGGTCGGGACCCAAAATTAACTTCAAGTTTATTTAGCATTAAGTTAAGTTATAACCCAAAATAAAGATTAGCATTTTATAAGTTCATTTTTCTTCTGAAAATTCACAACAAGAAAATCGTTAAAAAGTAAAAGTGGAAAATATGTTTCGTTATCGAATTAAGAAAAAGCTTAATTAATCACGAGACGCTTTAAATTTACTGCCTGAAAAACGAGGACTGCGGCCCTGTTTAAGACGGCTTCACTTTCTAACCTAAATATACTCTACTATTTTTAACCTTCATTAGCTTTTTTTACGATCGAGATAAACCCTGAGAAAGTGAGTCTTTAAGTAATAAAATTTAGGTTTAAACACCGTGTTTAACATAAACACATTTTAACATGATAAGCATGCAGACATGTATGATTAAAATTTTGATACATAAATAAAAAAAATCGGGTACGGGGTCCCTCGCAACTTTTCCTCATCACATCGGATTCGCTACGCTCATCCTCCCTGCTTCAAACTCGCTTTGCTCGTCCTCAGAATATACAACTCGTCAAATGTATGCTGCCACATCTCTTCGGACTCGTTTCGCTCGTCTTCAGATATTAAATACATGGTCACCAAGACAGCACTGACTCACTCAATGGTCAGGGCTCAACGTAAAAGCTTAACTTTTATGATCCAACGAAAACCATAGATACACTTATCATATAGAAACGAAACTTGGTGTACTTATTTATTACGTAACGTAATAAACTTGTACCGAATTTTATCTTAATTGTATTATTTTCCAAATTTTTGAAAAACGTACTCAAGCCATTTGATGAAATTTGAAATAATGCGGATAATGAGATGAAACTTGACACATATGTAAGTCTTACACATGGCTACATGTGTGCCTAATCTCAATCCGATTCCATCATTTTTCTGCGTTTTATAATTTTTTTGAACTATTTGCGGTTAAAAAAAAAAAAAAAAAATGATGTCATAAAAAATTATTATCCGAATTGCACAACTACAGCGATAGACTGATATTAGTACAAAATTTAAGCTCTACAGCACACACACACATACCCACACACACACATAGAGACAGACAACTTTACAAAAACCACTCAGGAGACCTCAAAAATAATAAGCTAATTACACGTATGTGTGATGTTGATGATAATATTTACTTTTCTTCTGCTCACGTTATCATAAAGATATTGACTATATACACCGAAATACTGTAAATATAATCAAATAATAATATAAAAATTTGTAATAATTATCAATACAAAGATAATATATATATATATATATATATATATATATAATATAATATATATATATTATATATTATATATAGATGTAAGGAGTAATAGCAACTCCCTCTCTGCAGCGCTCAAAGCGCAATCTTTAGAGCAGAGGGTAGCTTTTTTTAAATAAAATAAAAATAAAAAACAACTAAAACGGATAATTCCGGCAACATTAACCCGGTTTGGATTTGTTTGCAAACACAATACTTTTCCTATATACCTACAGTACAAACAAGGAAAAGTAAAAGACATCTTTCTCTGATATTTTGATAGATGGCAATGCTTAATATACATTTCTATTTTTTTATTCTTTAATATATAATTTATAATAATTTTTGAACAAAATAATTCAAAAACTAGCAATTGGTCCGACCAGTGATTTTTTTTACAAAAGATAGTGCATATTAAAAATAATAACTATTTACTCAAATTCTAAGTAATTATATCATAATATGAACCAAAAAAGGTACACAGAACTTGATTTTCCCTGAATTTGCACGCATTGACTACTGATCTACTACTGGCTACTACTTGTCTACTACTGGCTACTACTGGCTACTACTTGTCGACTACTGTCTACTACTGGTATACTACTGGTCTACTACTGGCTACTTCTGGCTACTACTGGCTACTACTGGTCTACTACTATTTAAACGAGCCTGTCTTTGTAGTAGAAAGAAGTCAGTCTTTTCCTAATAGGCCTAGCAGGTTCTAAGATGTAATAATGTATGTATAATTAATATTGATATTGATAATGTCTATTAAAAGATCAAAACTCTCAATAGAGGCGAAGGGTCTCTTAGAGTGTAAGAGAGAATTACGTTTCCGCATATTTCAAGTACTTTTATGTGTGATTAATAATCAACAAAATAATCATTTTGGATCGAATCCCTGTGTAAATACAGATTATTTTATTTTTAAATTAAGTAAATAATGAGTAAATCATATTTTTAGAATTGTCTACTTTTCCTTCAAATTGATCACACTAATCCCTGTGAAATAAGCTCATTTTTTTTTTTGGAAATTGATTTCAAAATGGTACTAATATCGCCTCCCAATCCTGGTAAATGCGCAGGTCTCCGTGGTCGTAGTCGTAAAAGCATGTGATCCCGGCACCCGATGTCCGAGGTTCTCAGACCGGACTATACTCACAGCATAAAGAAATAATATTTTTAATAAAAGGATATGCTAACTTCAATTAATACCGAAAGTATAGCGACCCACAACATGGACTCTCTGAGGCAAGAGTGACCAACATGGTCTCTCTGGGGCAAGTAACCACTAACATGGTCTCTCTGAGACAAGAGTGACCAACATGGTCTCTCTGAGGCAAGTAACCACTAACATGGTCTCTCTGAGGCAAGAGTGACCAACATGGTCTCTCTGGGGCAAGTAACCACTAACATGGTCTCTCTGAGACAAGAGTGACCAACATGGTCTCTCTGAGGCAAGTGACCACTAACATGGTCTGTGAGGCAAGTGACCACAAAATTGGGGTCTAAAAATATTTAAAGTTTTAAACATGTAACAAATGTCGGAAACTTATAGCGTTTTTTTAAAACTCTTTGCTCACCATCTTTGTCCGGCGTTGAGCGATAGTCTCCACTTTTATCTTTTTTATGTCTCTTCGTTTTTAATCTACCTTTCTTAGTCGGATCATCTTCTTTCGAAATCACTACTTCACCAGGTTGCACATCTGATGTTTGCAAGTCATTCTCTACAGATAATACAGTAATGTCATCTTGATTTTCCAACGGTTGTTCAGTATTGTTACATCTAACATCTTTACGCTCGTCAATATTAGTTTCTAATTTATTATTTTCTTTGTCACTTTCAACAACCGGTCTCTCGTCAATGCGCGATAGTTCCATACCATCTTGTTCTAAATTCAAATCATCCTCAGTATTTTCCGGTACTTCATTAATTTCATCTTTTTGATCATTTTTTTCAAATTCACCATTTCTTTTATCATTATTAATCAGTTTTAAATCGATACAAGTCGGTAAATCTGAATCCGTGCTATCTGAAGCTACATCACTGTTCGTCAAATCGAGCCGTTTTTTAAAGAATTTCATTTAAACTAAATCGGAATTCACGAAATTTTTGTCCTGGGCTATACGACTTCAAAATAAACATATAGAGACCCGGATGAACACTGAAGTTATTTTTTTTAGAAAAATTAAATTGATAAAGTTGTTATCTGTTCTCAGGTAGATTATATTAAGGCGGGTCTTGTCATAAGTGCCACTTCACAGTGTTAAACTGATAATCGAATTACAATTTGGCGGAGTAGTGTTTTCTGTTTACTAAACTTTTGAGGCGTTCTAAAATTTTAGACGCGAAAGATGAACCAATTAAATTGCATAGCAAGTTGAATGTTATGGTTAATGGTCGCTCTATTAATTGGTGACTCATTTATCACAAATTAACTAACAATAATGAAATAAAAGAAAAATTTTTATCGGCTTCCATGCTAATACTATGATAAAAAAATTTGATCACCCTTTCGCTTTCCCGCCATAGGTACTGCCATCCTTACAACTATCTCTTTGAATCACGAATAGCTTTAGTAATAACTTCAGATTTCAAAAATTGGTAGACTCTACAACTCACCGGCGCTAAAGATGCCAGAAGAAAGCTGTAGAAAGACAGCTCTTTAGAAAGAGCTGCTTGTGGTTCTACTCAGAATAAGCGATCAAAGCTTATTTGTAAAAGCACGAAGTTTCAGACAAGTTCCTAGTATTCTCAAAGAGCTGGTACAGCCTGGGCCTTAACTCATCAATATAATGAGTTAAAGAAATGTCTAGACGTTAAGCTATAATGCGAAGCAAATAAGTATTATTTACCTATTTAGAAAAACTATTAACTAATATAAATAAATAAATATATATATATATAATATATATATAATATATATATATATATATATATATATATATAATATATATATATTATATAAATAAATATAATATAATTTATTAATGTATGGTTTATATTTAACTGAGTATTGGGTAATTTATATTTTTTTTTTATATTTTCTTAGATTTATCTTTTGTTCATTAAATAATAAGAACTAAAATCGAAAGTACTAAGAAAAATGACTTCACGTGTGCTTCAACCTGACTTATATAAAATGCATGTCATGGTCAAGTTTATGAGACTTAACAAGAAGAACACGAAAAATACTCAACCTTCCAATTAGTATTCTATTGCGACTTCAACTAAAGGACTTTAAACTAAGTCTTACAGTTAAAGATTAAACTTGTGTTAGTCTAGATTGTAAAAGAAATACATTTACATTATCCTCCGACAGATTTCCATAATGTTTGTCTAATCCTAGATCCTTTTCGATTCTTTTCTAAATCAAGGTTGCCAATATAAAAATTGTTGAGGTATAAGTCAGTAGATAATCAATAGAATGCTTCCGTGCGATCATAGAAATAGTTGTTTGAAGAAGCTGCTTTATTGATTTCTACGTCAAACCACTGATAATTCGACTTTATTAAGTCGAACAACTTCTTATAATAAGTTACCAGGCAAATATAAAGCTGTAAATTGACGTTTTATTGACAAGAAAGTTTCTTTACTGACGAGTGATTCAATTTTAACAGCAATACTGTATTAAACATTTTCACAGCAAAACTTTCAATTCTCCTAAGTAAAAAAAATGAAAATTCGCTAAAATAACATAGAGATGTTATTACTAGAGAGGCCCTATTGGTTGAATTTTGAAACATCTAATAAATATCCTGACGACTCTCGACTATCAATATAAACAGAACAAAATTGCAGTGACTTATTTAGTAGAACGTTTGAAATACAAATACAAACAATGAGCCAAAAAGAATTGATTGATTATAACTCACTCTTAGATGAGGTTTTAATCAGGTTTAACAGAGCCCCTTAGAGCGCCGGAGTCATGTTTCAGGCCTCTTAATCAACTGAAATAGGCTATGCCCCCTCTTGTAATATATTTTTATAAATAATGCGATAAATTATACATCGAATCATCAACGTAGGTTTTTTTCCCGGGCGAGAGAGGTATCTCAAAATTATAGGGGGTGTAGCTGTAAACATTTTTGACAACATAATTTACTGAGTCCTCAAAAATGTTAAAAAATTCGTTCAAAATCGTAAATTTTGCACACATGTAACTTGGCGGATCAAAGGTCAAAATTGAAATTTCGAAATTGGGTTGATCAAATTTTAGTACAGCTTTTTAAAGCTTTAATTAACCTTAATGACACCCTAAAAATTAGGTTACCTAATAATCCTCAGACCACTTAGTCAAAGTCCGTAGCCACCCGTGGCTGATAAAAAATTGTTAACGAAAGAGTGATCGTTGCTCAAGTCCTTATGGGAGTATATTGGTTTTATTTGTGACAATTATTTCTTTAAATTTTTTATCAAAGTGCTTTAATTTAAATAATTTTAGCAATTATGAACTCAGTAGAATCACTATTTCGTTGAAAAATAGGGTTTTAATGGGTTGTCACGAGTATTAAAATTAAGAGATAAGAAGGTGAAAATCACAATATAGTGTTTTATTTTTATTATTTTTAAATAATGTTACTTTTGAATAATTTTAGTTTGCACAAACACACAAAATTACCTTTTTATTGCATTAAATTGTTTAAATTAGTTGTAACAGGTATTTAAATTAACTGATAACAAGCTGATTTTCGTCGTTATAGCCAATTTTATTTAATCACTAAAATAGTTAATAACTCAATAGATTCACCTTTTTGTAAAATGTTTGTTTAAATTAATCGTTTAGGTTTTATTATTTTTGAGTTAAATCGCACAAATCCAAGTCAGTATTGATAAGAGTCTGATTGTATATTTAAAATCCTAGAATGGTCGAAGTATTTATCTATGAAATATTGGCCATTTTTTAGCAACGATAGTCGTTATATTAATTTTTAACTCATTTATCGCAAACTAACTAACAATAAAAAAAAACACAAAAGAAGAATTTTTATCGGCTCTCATGCTAATCATATGGTAAAAAATTGATCACCCTTTCGTTTTATCGCCATTGGTATTGCCAACCTTACAACTATCTCTTTGAATCGCGAATAGACCGAAGAAATAAGTCATAACACATTAAAATTTAGACTCTAACCACCTCTTTACTCGCGCGAGGTCGAGGATAGCGAGACCACATTTTTTAGGAAAAATACTCAGATACCACATACCTGATTTATACTTTTCCTCTATTATACCGTAGTTATATAGGAAAAGTATTGTGTTTGCAAAAAATCCGAAACCGGGATGTCACCGGAATTATCTGTTTCAGGCGTTTTCAAGGACTCCTGAGTGGTTTTTGCAAAGTAGTCTATCTGTATGTGTGTGTGTGTGTGTGTGTTATCATCGTAGTAATGTCCGAAAAAAGTAATGCCCGAACTGAAAGTAAGTTAAATAATAAAAGAAAAGAAGTCTCTCCACAAAACAAAACTTTATTGGCAAAGCGCTTTCAACCTAACTAGAGGCCATCATCAGTGCAAAACCGTTGAGATGTTAAAGAAGCGAGTATATGAAAAGTTTTGCTTTGTGGAGAGACTTCTTTTCTTTTATTATTTATGATGGACTCCATTCACGCTCATTCTACTAGTATAGTTGAAAGTAAGTTGTTCGTTAATAATCTTCGTCTTGTCAGTAATTCTGTGTTTGTATATTTCTAGTTTTTCAAGTATGTCAAGTTTAGGTCATTTGTTTGTCAAGTTTAGGTTGTTTGTGTAGCAGTTTCATTGAGTTGGTCATTGTATCTGGTTCGTGTCCGTGTGTGCGAAGGTGGTTGGCAAAGTTAGAATCTGATTTGTCTTTTATGAAGCGTAAGTGCTCTTTATACCTAGTGTTTAGTGTACGATATGGTCTAACTATATAATTTTGTTGACAATCTTTGCAAGTTATCTTGTAAACTCAACTTTGGTTATATAAATTTGAGTTATTTGGGTTGTTGGAGTTATGTGTTAATTTGTTACCTATGTTATTGTTTGTTTTGAATGCTGTTGTTAAGTTGTGTTTATTTAAGAAGTTTGCAAGTCTGTAAGTTTCTTTCCCTACGTAAGTTAAAGCTGTCCACTGTCTGTTAGTATCTGTCTCGTCTGTAGTGGTGTTGGCAGTGCCGTTTTTCCGTTTGTATTGTGTGATGAGTTTGTCGATGTCGGCCCTAGTGTATCCGTTCCTGTCTGCTATGTCGTATATCGTATCAATTTCTTTTTCGTAGTTGTCAGGTGTCATAGGTGAAGTCTATGTATCATGGATCTGTAGGCTGCTAGTTTGTGTTGCATTGAGTGGTTTGAAGTTGCGTGTATTGTGTGGTCGGTTGCTGTTGGTTTTCTGTATATGCTAAAGTCTAGTTTGTGATGCTTTCGCGTTATTGTCAAGTCCATGTAGTTAAGTTGTCCGTCAGTTTCTTTTTCTAATACAAATTGTATTTTTGGATGTACTGTGTTCATGAAGGTTAAAAGGTTATTGGTGTTATCTATTTCTGAATCAACGATGATAAATATATAAGATAACGTTTGTAACAGATCACCTTAAACATTTCTGTAATCTTTGGAATAATACATCATCAAGAGATTGTAAGAATACTTCAGACATCACAGCAGAAGTTGGATGACCCATTCCTAAACCGTCTGTCGCAACTGTAACTTACGTAGGGAAAGAAACTTACAGACTTGCAAACTTCTTAAACACAACTTAACAACAGCATTCAAAACAAACAATAACATAGGTAACAAATTAACACATAACTCCAATAACCCAAATAACTCAAATTTATACAACCACAGTGGAGTTGCAAGATAACTTGCAAAGATTGCCAACAAAATTATATAGGTAGAACATATCGTACACTAAACACTAGGTATAAAGAGCACTTACGCTCATTCATAAAAGATAAATCAGATTCTAACTTTGCCAACCACCTTCGCAATGACCAACTCAATGAAACTGCTACACAAACAACCTAAACTTGACAAACAAAGGACCTAAACTTGACGTACTTGAAAAACTAGAAATATACGAACACAGAATTACTGACAAGACAATTATTAACGAACAACTTACTTTCAATTCGGACATTACTTTTGCGGTACTCAAACCAGCACTTGACAAAAAAAGAATTGGGCTCTAGTACCGCCACTGCCAAGTATAAGTATATCATATGCGCTAAGTTTCATCTCATTATCAGCATTAGTTTAATTTTTAACGAATGATTTCTATACGTTTTTTGAAAATTGGAAAATAATTAAATTGAGTTAAACTTTGGTATAAGTGCATCCCTTGACGTAATAAATAAGTGTACAAAGTTTCGTTGTAATACAACAAGTCTCTCTATGATTTTGATGGATCATAAAAATTAAGCAGCATCAAGTGTGGTCAGTGCCTGGATAAATAACCACTGGGAATGAAATGAATATATTTACTATCTGAGGAGGAGCGAAGCGAGTCTGAAGACGTGTTGCAATATAAAATTATTTATACTGTAATACATATATTGGATATACAACAAAATAATAAATAGTGAGTTCGTTCTAGTGACAGTCAATAAGTTTTAAGCGAAATAATTATGTAAATAATTACTTAATTATAATTTAAATTAAGATATTTAGATTTATAAAAGTAAGCAAATATTAAATATTAATTTAAAGAAGTTAGCATGAGACAAAAGATAAACTGTTAAAAAAGTTAAACATAAATAAAATAATTAAAATCTAAATTAATGACTATAACACTCAGTAACTAGAATTTATTTCTTGGTGTTGGTACTTCCAGTTAAACCCACCAGTAATCTGGCTTCACTGTTAACCGTTTTTTTTAACCTGTTACCTATTAACCTGTTTACCGTTCACTGTTAACTTAGAATCATACAAATATAGAAGAAGCATATGACCGTAAGCCGGTTGACTGGTGGTCATAAGTAGGGGTACCACCCTAACAACAAAAAAATATTTTGTATATGTGTCATAAGTATCCATAATGAAGAAAGATCGTAAAGAACAAATATAATAACTTAAAACACCTGCTGAGTATTTAATAAAACCGGTCTTAGATGGCAAAAGAGTGGCGGAATACAAGAATCTACATTTAGGTGACGAGGGCTACTCTTAATATAATTTTAATTAAAAAACGTTAAACTACAATTTAAAATGTTTAAAATATTGTAATACACCGATATTTGTATTAGTATTTTATGAATAATCAATCAATAAGTAATAATAGAACATAATAATTTAGCAACCAGAAGTATTGCCAACTTGTCTATAAGAAAATTGTATATTGATAGGGTGGCAGCATTACTTAAGACCACCAGTGAACTGGCTTTCGTGTTATCAGTAGTGCTCCTTCTATATATAGTATTTTTCTAAGACTGTTAACCTGTTCACCGTTCACTATGAACAGTTAAATTTTATTATGATTGCGGCCTTATGGTCTTCCTTCACTGGTATTTTAAAATGATTTTGTATATTGTTAAATAAAATCCGTATAAAACAAATATCTATGCCTTGAAGCTTTTTAGATCCATGAATAAAAGGGATTTGCTAGTATGTCCTACCTCAAAGTTTATATAAATAATTCTTTTTAGGAAAAGCAAAACTAATGTCAAAGGTTTTAAGATTGATCCGATAAACTCATGTACTAGAAATAGATGAATTGGTCACAACCAGTTATACACAGACATATTGACTATGGTCAGCAGGGGAAGGGGTACTGTGAGAGGGGGGGGGGGGGTTGTTGTCTAGAGAAGTCTCTCGTTAAGTTGTTGTATCGATTAGAGAGACAAAACTAGAATGACTTGAGGTAAAAAGCCAACTTGACAGTTTCTCTTTTAATAGTGATAAACAGAAAAACAAACCAATAGAACATAATTAACTTAAGAACCGCTTTTAGAAAAACTTAAAATCTTAATCACTTTGTGAAACTTAATTAAACGTTTAGACAGTAGGAAAACAAGATTATAGTTTCAACCTTTGTAATAACTGTTATTTCTAGTTGAATCACTAGACTATTGTAGATTAAATAGACTATTGTATTTAATAGACTATTGTAGATTAAATAGACTATTGTAGATTAAATAGACTTTTGTAGAATAAATAGAAACTGTAAATTAAATAGGCTATTGTAGATTAAATAGGCTATTGTAGGGTAAATAGACTATTGTAGGGTAATAGATATTGTAGATAAATAGACTAGATAGACTATTGTATATTAAATAGACTATTGTTAGAGGTTAGACTATTGTAGATTAACTAGACTTTTGTAGATTAAATAGACTATTGTAGATTAAATAGACAACTGTAAATTAAATAGACTATTATAGATTAAATAGGCTATTGTGATTAAATAGGGTAGGTAAATAGACTATTGTAGAATAAATAGACTATTGTAGATTAAATAGACTATTGTATATTAAATTGACTATTGTAGATTAACTAGACTTTTGTAGATTAATAGACTATTGTAGATTAATAGACAAACTGTAAATTAAATAGACTAAATAATTAAATAGGCTATTGTAGGGTAAATAGACTATTGTAGAATAAATAGACTATTGTAGATTAAATAGACTATTGTATATTAAATTGACTATTGTAGATTAACTAGACTTTTGTAGATTAAATAGACTATTGTAGATTAAATAGACAACTGTAAATTAAATAACTATTATAGATTAAATAGGCTATTGTAGATTAAATAGGCTATTGTAGGGTAAATAGACTATTGTAAAATAAATAGACTATTAAAGATTAAATAGACCATTTCGGATTCACTACGCTAGCCTTCAACATGATAAAAGATGATATAACAATAAGGATGACCATAATTTGGTTGAAAACATTTTTAAAAATTAGTAAAAAATATAATTGTGCGAGAGACACCCAGGAAACGTAACAAGCAAAAAGTCTCAGGTAAATACTTCACATTTTATTCTTCGGAATTAATAGAAGGTCAGAGTGAGTTCAGGCTCTGTCGGCGCCCTGATGAGTTAGACGTAACGAAACAGAGTAGGACATGACATTATGTCGAGCCATCAATGATGACAAATGTCGAATGATGGAACAGTTCCCAGATGTAGCATTGCATCTTGCTTGTTACATTTCCTAGGTGTCTCTAGCACAATTATATTGTGTCAACTATTCATGTTTTTCAAAACTCGGTAGTATCAAATATTAGTAAAAAAATGTTAAAAATAATAAGAATTTTTGAAGCTTACCGTATTGATTAGAATATCTGTATTTAGGGGGAGAGAAGAATACATCCATAAGGTAGTTAAACGTTGAGGAGTTGGGACTGCCGAAGGCATCCTTACCATGAGGTATCTTAACGTCTGGTAACTGATCCACTCTCGAGACACTCGATCGTTGAGATTTGTTTCTGTATCCGTACAAACTCGGGGATGATATGTACGATATCTCGGCGGAACTAGCCGACTTCTTGCGCGTACGCAAAGTACCCAGTTCGTAAGCGGCATCTCCGAATTTAGGTACTGCTAAATAAGTCGCAGGTTCTTTATTGGTAATGTCTTTCGGTGAAGCTCGACCATTTTGAGGTCTGTTATGGTCCGAGTTTCCGGGCATCGCCCGTTAACAAGAAGATAAGTCACTTTTAACTTTCTTTCTTTTATCGAAGTCCGTAAAACACAGATGAAGCTCACGTGGCTCACCGCATGGCGTCACCCGCCTGACTCTTGCCGCATTTTATTTAGAATTTCAGTCACATTTTTACCATAAAAAGTTCATCACAAATAAATTTAATAAAGTCGACATGTTCTCAAAATTACTTTTGTTCCTCTTCTAAAAATGTTTAATCCTGAACAATTATTGACAATTAATAAATAACACTTCTATAATATTGGTCTTCATATAACAACTATGACGAAATTATTACTACTTTTATAATACTGGTAAATGAGGTATTTTACTTCCTTCTCCTATAATAATAATAATAATAATAATAATGATAAAATGTTTATTTATTATAAATACAAAATTAGATTCAAGATACATATGTTACAAAAATAATTTTATAATAGAGCAACTATCAAACTCTTTAAGAGAAAAAAATAAACTTTAAGCTGCAAAAGCATGAGCTTGTGCACGGCTTTAGTCTTCTTATTAAAAGTTTCTTTTTCCTTATTAATAGTTTCTTATAAATAGTTTAGTTTCTGTTATAATAGAAGGAGAAAGCAATGTAATTTAAAAAAAAAAGTCCACGTTTCAAGATCTGAAGATCCCAAAAAAAATAAAAACATTGACGCAAAAAGGTACACTCTTCTAGCGCACGCGATACAAGGCAACCCACGATACCGATTTTAATGAACTTTAATGCAAATAAAAAGTCCTATAAGAGCAAGAATTGGTAAGATTTTGCGAAAAAATAAACATGGCAAAACCCAAATTACACACACACACAAATATATATATATTATATGTGTGTGTAAATATATACGAATTTATAGACACTTTAAGTGACTAAAAAGTCGAGAAAACATGGTAAATTACGGTCGATAAAAAATAAATCTCGAGTAGGGTGTCGTTTTCAATGTTTTTTTTGAGGCGTTAAATCGATTATAACCGGTCTGAAGCCGATAAGACCACTTAAAGTGACCAACAAGTCGAAAAAACGGTGGTCAACTACCGGAAAACTTAAAACAAGGCCGATGAATACCATATTTCAAGTATAAAGTTGTTTTCGATGTTTTTTGGCTCTGCGAATTGCATGAGAATGCTCCGGAGTTGAGAAGAGCACTCAAAGTGAGGGAAGCAAGGGTTCGAATCCTGGTAAGGACCTGGATAATTTTGTATTGTTCATTTACTGATTCGATACTTAAACACATTATCGCTTGAAGAGTTGAAGGATGGACTATAATACCATACAATAATCTTAAACTATAATAATACTTAAATAATAATAGTCGCCTATTACAACTCAAATACTGCTTTTAGAGATTTTTCGTGAATGCTTTTGTTGTTAGTCATAAAACACATAAGTGTTCTAGTCTCAAGTGTTTTCTAGAATTATATGTTTACTAAAACCGTTTCCTAATAACTTACTCAAATATTTGTTCTATTAGACAAATAATATTTCTAAATTCTTGAGTAAAGTTGTGTCTACACACACAAGGTAAGTCTATTGTCTAAGTATTGGTTACGGACATGTGTGAGGAGGACATAATGAAAACTCAGGTACGGGGTACCTCGGGACTTTTCCTCATTAAATCGGATTTGCTACGCTCATTTTTCCTACTTATACCAACTTAACGTTTAGAGAATCACGACGTTCTGAAGACGAGCAAAGCGAGATTGGAGGAATATCACTTAAGCTTTGGATAATCACGACATTCTGAGGCTAGCGTAGCGAGTACGAAGTTGTGAGGAATACTAATACTCACTACCGAGGTACCCGATTTTTTAAGGTAATTTGTTAAAAGGGGAAGAAAAAATGGGAGAGAGAAGGTGCTTAATGAGGGACTTTGATCAAGACTTTTTTACTTTTCCCCATTTATACCGTAGGTATATAGGAAAAGTATTGTGTATGTAAAAAAATCTGAAACCGATATTTCACCTGAATTATATGTATCAGGTGTTTTGAAGACCTCCTGAGTGGTTTTTGCAAAGTTATTTGTCTTTATGTGTGTGTGTGTATCGTAGCGCCCAGTGTATTTATGCTAGAGATTTAAAACTTTGTACAAAAATCAGTCTATCGCTGTAGTTGGGCTATTCAGAAAATATATTTATTATGACGTCATTAACCCGCAATAATGATTCAGCAAAAATTTCGAAAAGTCATAAAACGGATTGAAATTTGACTCGCAAGTAGCCATTTATAAAACTAACATATGTGCTCAAGTTTCATCTCATTATCAGCATTAGTTCAGATTGTATAAAATGCATTGTGTACGTTTTAAAAAAATTGTAAAAAATCGAAAAATAATCAAATTGAGTTGAAATTGGTGCAAGTGTAAACCAATACTTAATAAATAAGTACAACAAGTTTCGTTTTAATATGACAAGTATATCTATTATTTTTGTTAGATCATATAAGTTAAGCAGCATCGAGCATGGTTAGTGCCTTGATGGGCGACCGTTGAGGATGAAACGAATGTATTTAATATCTGAGAACGAGGGAAGCGAGCCCGAAGATGTCTTGCAGTATAAATTTGGCGAATTGTATATTCTGAGGACGAGCGAAGCGAGTTCGCAGTAGGAGGATGAGCGTAGCAAATCCGATGTGATGAGGAAAGTTCCGAGGTACCCCGTACCCGACTTTATTTTCTCTTCCATTTTCTAAGCTTATTATATACATGACTTTAATTAATAATTACTTAGGATTTAATTGTAGTATTAATTTTTAATAGGTGGGCAATAAATTCTGTTAGAAAGCAGTGACACATGAAGTAGAATTTAAAAGGAAAATAGCTTTCTAGAGCCTTGACCAAATTTTAAGTTGATGTTTTCATTGTGACCCACATTAAACGTGAAATAAAGTTCGCGTGTAAAAATCATCTATCCCTTTTATTGCGTTTTTTTAGAAAACTCGACAAAGGGACAAGGCGCTGTAAAGAAAACTACACAAGATGGTATTAATATTTGATTATTATTATTATATGGGTTGTATTATAGGACATGATTCGCTCGTCCTCAGAAAGAAAATCCATTTATTTCAGTCTCAGCGGTCACCCATCTAGGTACTGACCAGGGTCTATGCAGCTTAAATCCAATGATCAAACAAAAATCATGGATGTCCTTATCGTATTAAAACGAACCATATTGTAAACATACTGTTTACTTAATTATTACGTAAAGGTATACACTTGTACCGAATTTCAACTCAATAAATTATTTTATATTATTTTTAAAAAACGTAGTCATTCGATAAAAATTGAATTAATGCTGATAATGAAATAAAACTTGGCACATAGATAGTCTCATACATGGCTACATGGGAGCCACATCTCAATCCGATCCCATCATTTTTCCGCTCTTTATACTTTTGGCACAGAATTATTTAGAAAATATATATTTAGAAAAAAAAACATATGTATGTATACAAAGCATATGAAGACTACTTTAAGATTCCTCTGCTTCGCGGGCCTGTTTAGCTCGCCGTGGTTAATTGCGAGTAGTTTTTGTCCTGTTAGTCAGGGACAGTAGGCTTACCAGGAAGTAGCAACAACAAGTAAGGGACCCTCCTTATTACTCTTCACTAGTACCAGTGAACCCAACAGATATATTAGAGGTCATCCATATAGACGTCTACGTAAAAGAATATATACATAAGAATGTAGGAGAAAAGTACACGGGAAAAAAATACATGGAAAAAAATTTGTTTGCTGTGATTTTTTTTGCGTGCACTTTTCCTGAATTTTTTTCCGGATACTATACATCCATACATACAGATATTATATATATATATATATATATATATATATATATATATATATATATATATATATATATATATATATATATATATTTGTGTGTGTGTGTATGCATACATTTTTTTTGGACATACATTTTTGATATCAGGAAGCCACATGGAAGTATATCTACACATCGCCACTTCCATCATCCGAACAGTCTTATAAGCCTATTTTCATAATAAAAATTTGCTAAAATGCATAAACTGTTGAAGCCATTTAGACAACAAGCAAAGGTGCCGGAGGAGATCACAAAGTTTATCTTCAAGGCCTTTGTAACGATTATTTAATGTTTGTAATGTTTCATTATTTTGTCATTAGATAACGGATGAATGCAATTAAAACACTAATGATTTTATTGATTTTTCGCGCACAAGCTAAACTTTATTATGTACTTTAGATAAATAATTTATTGATAAATAATTCAAATTAAATAATGGGATTTAGTAAGAAATCCGTCGGAAATACTTTACCTAAGCATAAAGTTAAGACTCTAATAAGTCGTTAGAGCTTTGAATATTTTCAAAGATAAAATATTCTAAGTGATGGAATATTCTAAAGGCTCTAAGCTTCTTTTATCGATCTCAAAATTATAAATTTAATAATCGTTAAGTTTTATTTATTCAGATAAGTTAATGAAGTTGCTCGCTTCACACTTCAGAAACTTTTAATCACTAAATGTTTTAACTATTTTCTGTCAGCGAATTTCCAAAGAGTATAATAATACTGGTAAGGTTGTCAGTATACAAGTGTTAGAGGGGTGAGTAAAGGGGGGGGGGCTACGAGTCCTCTTATTTTCCTTTAAATTCATTATGTCTATAATACATTGATGACTCAGCAAATACATTAATAATTTAATTGTTATCAAAAGTTTCTTTTATGTGCACTTATAAAAAAATCAGATTAATTACACAAAAGTCCTAAATATTTGTTTAACATATAATAATTAACTAAGCTTTCGACTAATAAAATATGTAGAAAAATTAAGCTCCATTTACTCAAATTTAATAAGGAACTCTTAAATCTTGCAATTCTTAATTTAGATTAAAATATTGTTTTACAACTAAAATTATTGGTAACACTGATTTTTGTTTTAAAAAAATTCTTTAATGTAACAGTTTTTAACGGTTTTTTTTAAACATAGCTTACCAAACCATACCAAGTTGCAATATGAAGTAGTTTGTAAAATTGTTTTTTTTATTTTATATTTGTTAAACTCTTATGATGACTAATTTTAAGTCGAAAGCTTAGTTAATTATAATATATTAAAAAAATATAGGACTTTTGTGTAATAAATCTGCTCCTATTTTTCTATCTCATACAACTTCCATGGGGTCAGAAATGTTCCTTAATGCGTCATCCCTTTTATTCAAGATCCTTGATTTACAAATAGAAAAAATACAAAAGGAAATACTAAATAGAATTATAAAGTACTTTTCTGTAAAAATTCTTCAAAAGAATAGAAAGCATTCATGTTTAATTAGACTTTATAAAGCACTTATGATTTAAAAGTTTAGGTTCATCACTAAAATGTTTGTAAAACTTAATAGTTCATTCATACTGTGATCTATTAGTCTTATTCACTCTTATATAAGTTTTCTTATATTTATCTTATACTAATATAAATATTAGTATATTATAGTTAAATGTTTAATTAAAAATATGTTATAAGTATTCTCTTGTTAGGGACATTAATAGACCAAGAGCCCAGGGGTGTTTTGTTAATAAAAGTGTAATGGCTGGAACCGGTCTCAATTTTTCGTAAATACCTTCCTGAACAAGGATCTGCAATTCTGCCGACTCGTATCGGATGGGTGTCCCAGGCAGAACGCACTTTAGGGGTCAAAGGTTCTGCCTGAGACACCCATCCGGTACGAGTCGGCAGATTTGCAGATCCTTGTTCAGGAAGATATTTACGAAAAATTGATACCGGTTCCAGCCATTACACTGTTTGTTAACTTGGGCGGTAAATTTGACCTGTAAAGTGCGTTCTGCCTGGGACGCCCATCCGACACGATCGGCAGAATTGCAGATCCTTGTTCAGGAAGGTATTTACGAAAAATTAAAACCCGTTTCCAGTCATTACACTTTTTATTAACTTGGGTGGTAAATTTGACCCTAAAGTGCGTTCTGCCTGGGACACCCATCCGATACGAGTCGGCAGAATTGCAGATCCTTGTTCAGGAAGGTTGTTTACGAAAAATTGCGACCGGTTCCAGCAATTACACTTTTTATTAACAAATCACCCTGGGCTCTTGGTCTATAAAGAGACTATTAAATGGTTGTTAAACTGTTTATTCATGTTTTACGATATTTCGCTTGTTTTTCCAAGCATATTTATGTAGAAATTTAAAAAAGAAAAGGAAAATACAAATGTTTTAAATCGTTGGTATACTAATTACATAGTCATGCATAGAAAAGTTGATTACTAGTGGAAAAATGAAAACTTACACAAATGATAAGTTTGGAAAATTCTAACTGCGTGAGAAATTTAAAAACTAGTGACTACCATGTATAATATCACAGAAAATCTAAGTCATAATTAGAAAAAAATTCTAACTGTATATATTTCTAGTGGAGTTTGGTAAACAAGCTATCTTTCGAACTAATAAATATTTTTACATCAAACTTAGTATAAGAATCAATCTTGATATTTTTTTAAACCAGAACATAGTTCTTTTCATGGTAGCAAAACGGACTTATTTAAGTCCGAACCAAGTAACTCCTTCAAATATATATTTATTATTTGTGAGAAAATTCTATACTCCCCGTTATGTCTGCCTCATTCTTTTCTAGTAAAATCAGCTTAAGCTAATCTCAATATCTCAGATAAAACTTTTAGCCACAACTCGATATAATATTCATATCCCTTTCCTAAAGTCAAAAGAGATTAGAGACTCTTAAGCCGCTTGGGCAGATGAGACCTAGCGGTGAAACTTCAGATGCATAAAACATGATCACATCTATCCTAGCATAGTAAACCTATAGAATCTTCTCGTCATACTGTCTCTATTCCTTCTTTATTCTCTATGTTTCCTTCAAGCACAATTTGTCAATTTGAAATTAGAAAAATTTAATGAAACTGAACTTTTTTAATAATTAATATCAAACAACAGTTTCTCCTAAAAGTTTAGACTTTTAAGACAATCTGTTCAAAAATGGAATTTACTTTTGCGACTTTTCAGCAACAGGTTAATAAAAGTAAATTCTCAAATTAATCCCTAATCAAACATTTATAGAAACAACAATACTTAAAGGAAGTTTAAGTATACTTAAATAATACTTAAAAAATACTTAAATAATGGTTTGCATTATAAAGCACTGCTATTAATTACTATGACATCCTGAGCGCGAACAAAGCGAGTCCGAATTTGTGAAGAAAAGTTGCGAGTTCCACTGCCTTCGGATTCATGTTTTATTTGGGTTTGTAAATTCACTTCAGCAAAAATTTAATAATTGCATCAGTGATGCATATTATCTTTAGAACATTTGTTATTAGAAAGATTTCTCCTGTTTCATAATTAAAGGTAATGATGTAATATTTTTTTTCTGAATAGCATAACTTAATTTATAGACTTATGTTTGTACAAAGTTTCAACCCTCTAGCATAAATACTTAGGGAGCTAAGATAACAACAGACACATACAAACCTTTTTTTATTTTTCAAAAAACGTTCACAAGTCATTCGATAAAAATTAAAAATGCAATGCTAAATTAAAAAAATAATGCTAATACTGAGATATTGTTAGTCTTACACATGGCTACATGCGTGCCAAATCTCAACCGGATCACATTATTTTTTCCCGTTCCATGATTTTTCGAAATTTTTGCTGAGTCTTTTTTGAGGGTTAATAAATTCCGAATACCACAACTACTGTGGTAGAATGATTTTAGTACAAACTTTTAACTGTCTTGCATAAATACACTGGGAGCTACGATGATAGCAGAAACACACAGACACACACATACATACAGACAGATAACTTTGTGAAAACCTCTCAGGAGGCATTAAAACACCTGAAACGGATAATTCCGGTGACTTCCCGGTTTTGGATTTTTCAAAGACAATACTTTTCCTATATACCTACGGTATAAATGAGGAAAAGTATTGTGTTAATGACCCATAATAATGACTCAGCGACAATTTAAAAAAAACATAAAGCGCGGAAAAATTGCGATCGCATTGAGATTCAGCGCGCATTTATCCATATACAAGACTAACATATATACCAAGTTTCATTCCATTATCAGCATTAGTTCAATGTTTATCAGTTTACTGATTAATCATTAAAAATCATGAAATAATCCAATTGAGTTGAAATGCGGTACAAGTGTTTGCCTTTACGTGGTAAATAAGTACTCAAGTTTCGTTACAAGTATGTCCATGATTTTTGTTGGATCAAAAAAGTTAAGCTACATCGAGCGTGGTTAGTGCATGGATGGGGAACGCTAGGAACAAACTACTTCAGTTCGTAGACGAGCTAAAGTATAAATTTCAACACGTCTTCATTTATTTTCAACACATATATTCTCCGGATATAAATATTCAGAGAAAGGAGTATGAGCGTAGCGAATCCGATGAAATGAGAAAAAGTTTCGAGGGACCCCGTACCCGATTTTTCATTTAAACCTATCGATATGCAGTAGAAGGCATAAATTTACATTTGCCATTCGTATACATTTTTGATATTGTCATTCCTACACATACAAATATTCAAAAACTATATGTTGTACTTAAAAACTTTAACAGGAATACATGTTACGACAAAGAGGGAGAAAATGTAACCATTTCTACTCGTGGGATCGTTAAGTCGAAAATTGAAACACAGAAAAGTTAAAAACATACAAACTTCTCTAAACAATAATATCTGAGTTTTGGTCAATAGTTGGGTCTCAGTGTAGCATTTTCGTGCACAGATAACGTCATGTGATTTACTGTACCATATTCGATAGTTTAAACTCTATTTGACATTCAACTGCATAGACCATGAAATAGTTTTTCCAACGTGACAATGGTTTGGTTGACATACTGTTATCTATTTTCTTCTATTATTATTGTGTCTAAACATTTGTATTTCTTTCTATTCCACCTTATATTGCGTACGTATTGAGATGTGGGAGAGCAGGGAGCACCCTCAACATATCTCCCTTTTATTTGTTAAAATTTTTTTTTTTTTTTATTTTGTTTTTGTTAAAAAAATGTTAATTATTTTTTTTTAGTGTTACTAAAAAATTGTAAAAATGTAAAAAATCTAACAAAAAATAAATGATTATTTATTTATTATTTGAAATTTTAACTAACTACGTGTTTTATGTTAAAAGCGAATAGTAGTGAAATGACTCATTTTCTCGTCCATCTTGTTATGAATCAGGATAGGAGGGACTGATCAGTCTTTCGTTCCTTTGCAGGTCCTTAGAAAGCTGCTATTAAATCGTTCATAACACCATAGACTTTACGGCTCCACATGCGTGGCTATATGCCAAACACGGCCAGATAAAGAGCTATAAACTCGAGCCTTTTTAATATCGAACTGTCCATTTTCATTTAGCAACAAAAAGCTTTTGCAACCAGTGGCGAGCAAACACCCAATATCGCATCAAACACGCTAATGGTTTACATTAAAAATTTGTTTAATTTTTAAGCTCTATAACATCGGATTCCCTACGCACATCCTCCCTACGTTGGACTCGAAACGAATGCCTAAAACAAATAATTCAGGTCAACTCTCGTTTTCGGATTTTAGACAAACACAATACTTTTCAAATATATTCACGTTATAAATGAAGAAAGTAAAAATTGCCTACACTCTATTCACCGACTTATTAAAATCCTTTCCCCCCTTAAACTTTAAATCTATTATTAATAACATCTATTATAACATCGATCAATTCAAGCTCTTTCATCAATGAAGTATTATTCGTTAAGTTTGAAGTATAAGTTTCACGTATACATGTATAAGAGAAGTTGATTATAATGTCCTTGATCCTAACCTCCTAACCTAACTTAGTTATAACCTCGTTTGATATTATCTTTTGGAAACAATGTATAATTAGAAAGCAAATAATTTGCGTAATAAATTACATTCTTAACTGAGTGAGTGAAATCCCTTGATAGGGCTTTTTAGAATATTTAAATCATAATTATAATTTGTTTTCATAAAAGATTCTTTAATGAGTAAATTTCTTGGACTTATACCTTAAGATAAGGTCAAGATTAATTAAGAAAATTTATTGTTTTACATTAACTGATGATACTGATCTTTGCTGAGCTAAACATAGAGATATTACTAGAGGGGCCCTATTGGTTGAATTTTGAAACATCGAAATAGTAACTTAACACCCAACACCTTTAAGTATCAATATATTCAAATAAACAGAAATAATTACAGTGACTTAGTACAGTAGAACGCTGGAAATATAAATCAAAACACAAGCAATGTGCAGGAAGCTGAAAACAATTGATTCATTATAACCTTAACTCACGCTTAGAGGAGGATTTAATAAAGTTACAAAGAGCCCCTGAGTGCCCCAAAATGATTTACAGGACAGGTTTCAGGACTCTTAATGCATTAAGATAGGCTAAGCCCCCTCTAGTAATATATCTCTATGGTTATAATATATATTTTTTGAAAAGAAAAATTCTGAACTTGGCAGCTTTGACCCCCTCTGGAAAAATTCCTGCTAACGCCCATGCCCCTCTATGTAATAACTAAGTATACTAAGTTTCATTTGGGTTTTTGTTAGATCATCAAAGTTAAGCAGCATCGAGCGAGATGCATTATAGCATCTTATAGTTGCATTTTCAACTATAAGAAAATACTTAAAGCAGAATTGTATTATGTCTATGGCACTGATGATGATCTCAAGTCTGGAAAACCCAGTGACGTTGAATTATTGCTTTTAACAATGGGGTTTATTTTCTAAGAGCGACCCAGTTGCATTTTATAATTATTAATAATATTTTATTTGTTGCAATATTTAAGTATGACTGTAGTGTTGAGACCTTGCAGTCGAGTTGATAGCATGCATAGTACCTTGCAAGCACTCTGTTTAAGTTAGTTATTTGATATCATTTTAATGTTCAAGACGTGAAACATTCAGATCATGTGACCTTATTTTAAAATAGGCTATATTCTTGTATAGAGAACCTCCTATAGAGAGGCTCATATAGATCTCACTCTCTTCTTCACGTCTGTTTTTCCGAATGCTTTATAACCGGAGCAGTTACATTCAAGGGCGTCCGCAGGGGTAAGGGGGCAAAGGTGTAAAACCAGGATCCTTGTTTTTTTTACAAACACAATACTTTTCCCATACTTTTTCTCATTTATACCGAAAGTATAAATGAGTAAAGTATATAAGGAGTAAATGATATAAGTATATTCATATATATGAGTAAAGTATATAAGTATATAAGGAGTAAATGAGTAAGTAAAAATCAGGCACGGGGAACCTCGAAACGTTTCCTATCCACATGGGATATATACATTGATTTATATATTAATATACATTAATATAAACATTAATTGTTTCAATAACTATAGAGCTTTTGGAATGTTATGAATTATAATAACAATGAAATTGATAAAGACTTCCGTCCATATTTTAAAAAGGACTGAAGTCTTCACAATGGCGATTCTAGGTAAAAATCTCAGGATCACATTTATTAACTTCTTCAAATAAATAAAAATACAAAACAGATACATTTTTGTTGTTGTTGTAGTAAGAATAAATAAATATTTATTTTAATAAATAAAATAAAAAAGATATTACAGAAATATTGTTTAGGAAAAATAAATTTAAATAATATAAAAATAAACTTAACATAAATGAAAAGATAGGGAAATATTTGGGGGCAATAAATATTTTAAAAATTATAATGAAAACATTAAGTAAATATAAGAGAGAAAAGAGAGAGGAAAAAAGAAGGAAATTATTAAATGAGGCAGAAAATAAGTTTATATAGAGATACAATTTGAGGTAATGAACACCAGTTAATTTTCTACTGCTACCATTACTCTTCGACATAAAAACAACTTTTTTTCTTTTTAGCGAATTTCAAAGAAAAAATGAGCTTATGAATTTTCGGACATAGGGGGTGATAGGGAAGATGACGGGATGTTTTGAAATGAGGGACTTACTGATCAGAAATATATATATATATATATATATATATATATATTATATATATATATATATATATATACATGTGCTTGTAGGTATGCACGAGATTTTTATTTCCTAGACGTTTCTATAGGACACGATAACATTTGAACGTTTTCTTGGATCGAAATAAAACTTGGTACAAAAATCAACCTTGTTAATGCTCTAAACCCTATTGTTTATTATATATGTGTGACGTGATTAACACGCAATAATTATTCAACAAATATTTAAGTGAATCACAAATCTTCATTAAGGGTTAAAATGGGGTTGAAAACAGAAACACAAAGTTACATAATATTATCAGAATTATTTCTTGTGTTATGATTGACATACACAACATAATGTAAGAAATCACGTTTTTTTTCACTAGTACATTTTGGAAACTCGATTATATCGTGTCAGTATACCACTACTTATATCAACTAGTCATATAGCTAACTGATAGAGGACAACTATCATGTGGCTGCGAAGCGGTTACCAAGCCGCTGCGCAGCGACCAAGGCGCGATGCACCGCGGATCGTCTAAGAGGCAGAAAACCTAATTCTTTCTTATTCTGTATTTTAACTTTTCCTCATTTATAATGCAGACATTTAGGTAAAAACTTTTTGCGTTTAAACTAAAATTTAAAATGAAGGATTATAACTGAATCATCTGTTTTAGGTGTTTTAAGTTAAGACCTTCTGAATGGTTTGTTTGACCTTCTGTTGGTTTGTTTGACCTTCTGAATGGTTTATCTGTTTGAGTGTTTTAAGTTAAGACCTTCTGAATGGTGGTTTGACCTTCTGTTGGTTTGTTTGACCTTCTGAATGGTTCATCTGTTTGAGGTGTTTTAAGTTAAGACCTTCTGAATGGTTTGTTTGACCTTCTGTTGGTTTGTTTGACCTTCTGAAACAATGTTTGTTTGCCTTCTGTTGGTTGTTTGACCTTCTGAATGGTTCATCTGTTTTAGGTGTTTTAAGTTAAGACCTTCTGAATGGTTTGTACCATTTTATCTGTAAGTGTGTGTGTGTGTTTGAGTCCGCTATGATGATAAATTTTTTTTTTAATTTTTAAAGTTCTTTATTTAAGTAATATACAAAATTAGTACATAAATAATATATTTATAAAGATAGCCTGCTCGTGATGGTCCAGGAACCTGAGGTGAGCAGGGGTCACTATTGACCTTAATATTAAACTTAATTGTACATTTTCTTCTTACTAGTGTTTTTAAAATAAAATTATCCACTAATTTCTTGAATTTATTTTAATAAATCCATAAAAATGATTTTTATTAGAATAATGTATATACATACTTACTCATATACATATACATACATACGTATGCATACTCACTTACAAAAGTATACACATACATACACACACATACATACATCTACATACATACATACATACATATATATACATACACATACATTATACATACACACACTCACACATATATATTTATATTTATATATGATATCTCCCAGTGTTTGCCTACAGAGTTAAAACTTACTTGCAAAAACAATTTCATGTCTAGTCGAGCTATCTGGAGAACATTTAATGACGTCATTAATCACATAGAAAATTTTTAAAAATCATAAAACGCTACAAGTCGTTTGGAATGATTTAAAATTCGGCTGCGTGTATTATATCAGAACAGTAAATTTCCTATTTCATTTCAGTATAAGCTTGGTAAGAATCGAAATAGTTATTTATGCCATAAGGCTGAGAAGTGTGTCTTTATGTCACGGCAATTAGATTTACCGACGAGCGAAGCGAGTCGGGAAAATTGCCAAGACATAAAGACATTCTCAGCCGGATGGCATACACTATTTTTTTGAGGTAGCACTCATTAAAAAAAATCAAAAAAGCACTCATTAAACTGCGCTTAATTGAAAAAAAACGTCCAATTATTATTAACTCCATATTATCGCCGTCATTAAATTCATCCATAGCTTCACACTTTTACTCAAAAATGTAAAAGCTTTACAAATTAACACACAAAATTGTCAATTAGAACAACTTTTAAAAACGAAAAAAAAAATTAGTCTACGAACAAAAACAGAAACAAAATGAACGTTTTTAAATAAAGCTCATGAAGGTTTAACACAGATTGTTTTTTTTTTGAACACGCTACATTTTTGACATTTTTGAGGACGCTACACGTCCTCGGAGGTGAAAAGTACTAATAACCTCCTATAACAATAATGATTGGCTTCTCATCCTAAAAACGGTCCAATAAAGTGCTCAATTACGTACTACCTCAAAAAAAAAATTAATTTGAGTTCAAATTTATAGCACTAGTGTATCCTTTTTATAATAAATATGTGTACTCTATTTCGTTCCGATACAGCCAGTGGTTGATCACTCATGTTCAGTATTATCAACAGAGGTCAGCACCTGAATGGCAACTGCTGGGTTAAACAGGTGTTTTTCCAGTTTGAGGGCAGAAGCGGATCGAATACTAAGTGCAATATAAGTTAAGTGATTTATTTGGGAAAAAGCTGTCAAAAATAATATAACAATAACAAATACTTTCCGGTTTTAAAATATCTTAGTTAGTGTTACTTAAATCGAAGTTTACAATACTACCATTTTTGTTCCACTAGTTAAGACCTTTAAAACGATGTTTCATTTGTCCAGATTGAACAACTTTTAATTTTTCAAAACTTTGGGTGATGGGGTAAAATGGGTGAATTATGAAAATGTTTAATATAATTTTTTTATGGAAAAATATTCTCAGGGGTACAATAAAACAATTTTATGAAGAATACATTTTTCTAAAAATAAAAATTAAGCCTACTTTACTCTTCGTCCATTTTTCAAAATTGCAGTTTTTGAGTCTACCGTTAAAAATTAAAAAAAATAAATAAAAATCTTAGTTTAAAAACATGCAGGAGCTTTTATCAAGAATAACTTTTTTTCGAAAAATGAAATTTTTTGTCCTTTACACGTATAGGCAACCCAATCCGGGGACACACTGTATATATTTAAATTAGACAAAAACTAAATAGAAATGTGATGTGATGATAAAGTAACCCGAGACAACCCGTACCCGATTTTTATTTGTTCCATTTTACTAAAGTAAAATTTATCAATATAAAAAACTTAATTATAAGTAAAAAAAAATAATCATTTATTTCTAAAGAACCTAATGTTTAATATAATTTTGAAAATATAAAGATATTAAATATTCATTAAGCAAACTGCGTTTAGGAGCATCTATTGGTGATCAATAATTTATATTCTATGAGCAACTTTAAGTCTAAACAATTTTATAGAAACGAGCTCATCTAATTTTTTAGAACTTTATTTAATTTGTATTTTATGTGTAATGTTTCAAAGGCGACATACTTCTAAAAAAATACTCGAACGAATTATAGAAGGACAAAACACTAGAGTCAGCCTCGACCTTTGACTTGAGTTTATAACTAGGGCTAAGAACCAAGTTCAATGCCAATCATATTATGATTGAAAAACTCAAGCTAGGAGAAGAGATAATTTGAAAGCTGTAAGAAATAAATCTTAGGATTCATAACTCAAGAAGAAAAAAAGTGTAATTAGGTTCGTATTTATCCGTTGAAAAGTTATTTGGAGGACAGATCGTTCATTCGGCAAATAATCTGGTGACAGATCGTTCCGTCGACAAGTCACTTGGTGGACAGATCGTTTGTTCGGCAAATAATCTGGTGGACAGATCGTTCCGTCGACAAGTCACTTGGTGGACAGATCGTTCCGTCGACAAGTCACTTGGTGGACAGATCGTTCCGCCGCACAGGGGAGCATAAAGGTAAAAAAATGTTGCCACCGTTTCCAAGAGAAATAGATAGGCATGAGACAACCTGTCCCATATAGAGTTTAAAATCAATGGAGAACCGTATAAAATCTGTATTTTTCACTTTTAAGATCTAACACGCTTAATACCACCAGGCTTTAATTCTAGTAATTTTTTATTTCCTTAGCATTCATAACTTCATAATCATACAGAAGGTAAGAATAAAATAAAATATGTACAAATACTACGCAATAACAAAGAAGTAAAACTTTTCTCGACATGTTTAACCTGATGATAGGAAGGATGTCTTAGTCTAGTAGTCTGCCTTAGTCTAATAGTCTGCCTTCGTGGCCGTGATCGTAAAGGCGTTCGATTTCTGCATCGGAGGTCCGGGGTTCGCAGCCCGGGCTATGCTCTAAGATTTTATGAATAGTTTTGTATTAAAAAGATTCCGCCAACTTTAATTAATTCTTAGAGTAGTAGATGCATGCTACCCACCTGAGGTTGTTCTTGCAGGGTGAATACCCTGATGGGCCGAAAGGCCCTAAAACGGCCATTTTTTTATGATGGCAAGGATGTAGTAGGGGATATGAAATTATTAAAGTGAGAATCAACTTATAATTATTAAATTATGAGTCTTAAAAAATAAAACACTTGGCACAAATGTTAATCTTATACAAGGCTACATGCGTTCCAAATCTCAATCCGATCACGTGATTTTTCCGCGTTTTATAACTTTTTCGAAATTAAGTCATTATTGCGGGTTAATGACGTCATAAAAATATTATCCGAATAGCACAACTACAGTAGTAGACTGATTTATGTACAAATAAGTATAAATACACTAGAAGTATAAATACACTATGGGAGCTACGATGATAACACACACACAGACAGACAGACAACTTTGTGAAACCTCACAGGTCTTAAAAACACCTAAAACTGATAAATCCGGTGATATCCCGGTTTGGAATTTTTTTGCAAACACAATAATTTTCCTATATACCTACGAGGAATGAGGAAAAGTAAAAATTGATTATGATTAACACTCACATAAAGTGTTTTTTTCTTGTAAAGAAAAAAACCGTCCTTTTAACCACTCTGTATTAGATGTTTCCTGCACAGAATACCAACATGCTGTCGCTAGAAGAAATGCGCAAGCAGGAGTATACAACAAACAACATTCTGACGATGAAAATACTACAAATTAATCTTCAGCACAGCAAAGCAGCCTCAGCCTCACTCTGTAAACTACTCTCAACAGGTGGGGTGGACATTGTCCTAGTACAAGAACCTTGGATTTCCAAGGGTCTCGTGTCAGGACTTGGTCAAACTAAATGTCAAATCCTATATAACAAGCTATGTAACCATCCGAACCTGCATACTTGTAAAAAGGACTAGATGCATTAATGCTATCAAATCTTTCCAACACGGATATAACAGCAGTCAAACTAGAACTCAATGAAGGAGGCAGCAAAATACACATTGTATTAGCCTCAGCATACCTTCCTTATGACTCTCCCGACCCTCCTCCAACGAGTGAAGTTAAGGACATAGTAAAGTATTGTCTATTAATAAAATTGAATTGATAATTGGATGTGATGCTAATGCTCACCATGCTGCTGCCTGGGAAGCACTGATACCAACTCACGAGGCGAACATCTTCTCTCATATATTATGTCAGAAAATCTAATAATTCTTAACCACGGAAATTCTCCCACTTTTATTAACAAAAGAAGGCAAGAAGTTTTAGACATTACAATAGCAACACCCCTAATTGACCGATTTGTAAAGAAATGGTATGTCTCGAATGAGCCTCTTCCTCTGACCACAGGTACATATTCTTTGAGTTATCAATAAACAGGATTATAACGCTGCTTTCTACAACCCAAAAAGAACTGACTGGGACAGTTATAGAAAAGATCTCACTTCCTTAATTCCGTCCTCTGAAGTAAAATTCAATTCATATTCTCAATAGCAAAGCATCCCAACTGGTTGACGCTATCGAAAAGTCTTATAAAATAACTGTCCTCTTAGCATACGGAAAGAATCTAAAAACATTCCTTGGTGGAGCCAATCTTTAGAAAACAGAGAAAACTGGTTAGAAAACTTTTTAATCGGGCCAAAAAATCTGGTGAATGGAATACCTATTCTTTAGCTCTAACAAAATACAACAATGATATTAGAGAGGCCAAAAGAACCTGTTGGAAAAAATTCTGTGAAGAGATTGACAGCATCCCTGAAGCTTCAAGGCTGAATAAAGTTCTCTCAAAGAATCCCCTAAATCCTGTTGGCACTCTCAAAACTCCCAGTGGAGAATTCACTAACAGTGGTAAGGAAACAGGTGAAGTTATGCTAAAGACACATTTCCCGACTCAGTTATTATAGAAAACGAATCTGACAACCAACATCCCGTCGGGACTCAACAAGTAATTCCTGATTGGGCTACAGCTGATCAAATCATTACAATGTCCAAAATCAAGTGGGCTATCAATTCATTTCAACCTTACAAATCGCCTGGCCCGGATGGGGATTTACCCTGTTTTCTTACAACAAGGGATAGACGTACTGGCGCTTTAATTTTTAGTCTTTTCAGAGCCAGCATAGCTCTTGGTTACATTCCTGACTCGTGGAAATCAGCCAACGTAACCTTTATTCCTAAGCCTGGACGTCCTTCTTACTCAGAAGCAAAATCCTACCGACCCATATGCTTATCTTCTTTTCTGGTGAAAACTATGGAAAAAATTATTGACAGGCATATTCGTGAGACTGCTCTCACTGTAAATCCACTAAATAAATATCAGTTCGCTTACCAAGCAGGCAAATCATGTGAGAGTGCTTTGCATGTTGTGGTGAACAAGATAGAAACTGCTTTTGCCAACAAAGGATGTGCTGTTGGTGCTTTCCTGGATATTGAAGGAGCATTTGATAATACCTCATACGATACTAAGATCGTTAAAGGATCGAGGAGTTGAAGACACAATTTGCAAATGGATCGGTAATTTACTTCTAGGAAGGAAAATAACAGCATGTATAGCTGGAGAGGCTGTAGAAGCACGAGTTACAAGAGTGCTATCACCTCTTTTATGGAGTCTGGTGGTAGATGAAATTTTATCTACTTTAAATCGTAATGGGTATTTTACCATTGGGTATGCTGACGACATAGTGGTTATAATTACAGGCAAATTTATAAATACAGCTCTTGAAGTTATGCAAAACCCAATATCACTAATTGAAAAGTGGTGTCGAGATGTTAATCTCTCAGTTAATCCTTCTAAAACAGCTCTAATAATCTTTACCAAGCAGCGAAATCAACCTACTGTAAGAACCCAATGCTGTTTGAAGAAAGATTACAGTTAACTGATCATGTAAAGTACCTTGGAGTGATACTAGATAAAAAACTAACTTGGAACCCTCACCTAGATAGAGTCATTCACAAATCAAAACTAATACTTATGTCCTTAAGGAGAGCCTTTGGAAAAATTTGGGGTTTAAAACCACGTGTTTTATACTGGCTTTACTTAATGGTAGTCAGACAGTAATCACATACTGTTCTCTGGTATGGTGGCCTAAAACAAACCAAGCCACTGCTTTAAAACAATTAAACTCTGTTCAGAGGCTGGCCTGTCTTTCAATAACTGGATCTATGAGCACAAGTCCTACAGTTCTTTAGAAGTAATGCTAGGGCTTCCTCCTCTTGAACTTGTCATCAAAAGCGAAGCTCGATTAGCAGCATATAGACTACAATTTCTGGTAACTGGAAATCAAATCCACACCGGGACACTCTGAAATAATCACACTGATTCGTAATCCATTACTAGATATGAACTCCGACCACATGACAATATCTTACTCCTATGATAAACCGTTCTCACTTAGTTGTAACTTTGTTGAAGACTCCTTTCCACCAAAAGACGATGCTGTTGTGTGGTTTACAGATGGATCTAAAATGGACAGCGGATCAGGTGGAGGTGTGTATGAATTTAACACTGAAAATAAAATCTCTATCCCTCTAGGCAAACATGCCTCAGTCTTTCAGTCAGAAGTGTTCTCAATTAACACCTGCATTCTCGAAAATCTCAAGCGAAACACTAAGCAAGCGTCAGTGTTCATTTTTATACTGACAGTCAAGCTGCCATAAAAGCCCTGGGATCCTACAAAGTTAACTCTAAACTGGTGTGGGAATGTTTACAAAACCTTACCAGTTTGGCTGCTGAAAATCAAGTATCAGTTAGATGGGTTCCAGGACATAAAGGTATAGATGGTAATGAGGTTGCAGATGATTTAGCAAGACAAGGTTCAAATCAAACTCCAGTAGGACCTGAACCAGTTATTGGCATTTCGAAAACACAAGTCAAGACGGCAGTGAATGAATGGCTTAGAGGTAAACACCTACAACACTGGAATAATGCTCCTGTTTGAGGCACAGTAAACTCATGTTGAGAGGTCCTCAAGCCAAACTGACAGATGCTCTTCTAAGCTAAATAAGAAAAACTTGAGTATAGTGACGGGCTTAATAACTGGTCATTGTCACTTACGCAAACATATGCATACCATCGGCATATTCCAAGAAGAGCCTGTCTGTAGACTCTGTGGCCAATGCCCTGAAACATCATCACACATCATCATTTGAATGCGAAGCTCTAGCATACAAGAGATTTCTGTTGTTTGGAGAAGCCACACTAAGTAGAATTGAAAACCCAGATGCCAATTTAGTACACAAACTTTTAGAAATAATAAAAGGAAAGGATCTCCTATAAGCTTAGAACACGAGGGTACTTGTACAAAAGACTCAAAGTCGCAGTGCAAAAGGTTTTACACCTACCCTCACAATTAATATAATAATAATAACACTCACATATGATTAACATATGTTGGTATTAAGCGAGTTAGACATTAAGTGTGAAGAACACAAACTTTATACGTTTCTACAACATTTTTTAACTGAATAGAGGACAACATTGACCTTTCTCCCTCTATTTTTCTTGAAAACAGAGGCGACCCTTTGGCTTAACGCTTCCCTGTTTGATTAAGTAAAAAACAATTCTTAGAATAATACTATATATAGAAGGAGCACTACTGATAACACGAAAGCCGGTTCACTGGTGCAACTAAGTATTGCTGCCACCCTTACAATATACAATTTTCTAAAAAAAGTTGGCATACTTCCGGTTGCTGATTATTATGTTCTATTATTAATTAATGATTGATTATTCATAAATACTAATATAAATATCGGTGCATTACAATATTTTATGCATTTTAAATTGTAGTTAACGTATTATTAAAATTATATATAATAAGTAGTCCTCGTCAACTAAATGTAGATTCTTGTATTCCGCCACCCTTTTGCCATCTAGACCGGTTTATTAAATACTCAGCAGGTGTTTTAAGTTATTATATTTGTTCTTTACGATCTTTCTTCATTAATAGATATTTATGACACATATTTAAAATAATGTTTTGTTGTCAGGTTAGCAGCATTACTTAGTTGCACCAGTCAATCGCCTTTTGTGTTATCAGTGGAATTACATTGTGCATTGTGTATACGATCCTGTGCTCTTTCTATATATAGTATTATTCTAAGAAACATTTAAAAAAATTTACATGTAAGCGCATTAGTCAAACCACTTAGTCCAATTTGATAACAGCTCGTCATTGAAAAGTCACTGCTCATCAGCAAAGTGTTATTTAATAGGTTCCAAGGAGCTATAAACTTGTTTAAGATCTCTTTTCCGGAGTACTAATTATAATCTATTTAGGGAAAGTGTTTCTTTATCCATTTAATAACATTTTTGATTTAACGATGTTTAAACTATTTTATGCTGTTTTTGTTTACCTAAAACAATGTTTTAAATTCTTACTTTATAAGCACTAAACAACAAGAAAACATAATTATTATCGAGAGAGAAAAGTGTTTGTACTATACTCTGATTAGTCATAAAAATGTTTATTTTTAAGCCTTATATCGACAGAATTAAGATATTTATAACCCTCAGAAAACGATATTTTTAAAGCATTTATTTTTAAACATTTTCAAGATCATCAATAATAAGTTGATGAGTTGATTTTTCCTCAGGTCCATGCCAGGGGTGAACAATCGATTTAACCTACAATAATGACCCCACAAACATTTAAAAAATCACAAATCTGCATAACGTATTTTGATCGGGTTGACATTTTTTACACATAAACTACTATGTACAGTTAACAAAATCAAAAAGTTTCTTTTTATTGTTTGTTTAAATTCCAGTTTTATTGATTGACATATACAACATAATGTAAACAAATCACATTTTTTCACGAATACATTTGAAAACTCGGTTATATCGTGTCAGCATGCCACGCATTTACACTAGTAATATGACCAACTGATATAGGAAACAATCATGTGGCCACAAAACGGCTGCCAATACCGACGCTGCTCAGCGACCAAGGCACGATGTCCCGAGGCCGCGGAACGGCTAATAGGCTTAAGGCCTAAAAATGGGATAAAGTAAAATATCTTTCAGTAATTTTAGGAATAAGGCAATCATCTTCAACGCAATTTGATAATTCGTCAGTAGGTTAGACAGATGAGATGATCTGTATCTAAATTATATATATATATATATATATATATATATATAATATATATATATATATATATATATATATATATATATATATATATATATTATATATATATATATATATATATATATATATATATATATATGTGTGTGTGTGTGTGTGTGTGTCTGTGAGTGTGTGTGTGTATATATCAAAAAATGTCGAGAAGGTTGTATTTTTGGGGATGTTGAGTCAAACAATACGAGCCAAAAGTCGACTGACCACTGACTCTAAGAACCAGGTGTCTTAGTACCGGGAATAATATGTTACTGTCATGTTTACACAATATATAACTACTCAATTTGTAACTTTTGTAACTACGACATAAATCTGGCAAATGTTTATAGCAATTTGTGCTTTCTTGCTCAATTATGATTGTTATTAGTACTTGGATAAAAAGTTATGTCGTCGTGGCATAACATGGAAGGAGAAATATCCATTGATATCATTTTATCAAAACATGGAAATAGTCTTATTTATATTTCAATACGTCGATAGTTTTATCTGATGAGTATAAGTATTATTAAGTTTTAGGGGAAAATCAATTTTTAGGTCGAGTTGTGCTGTAAGGAAGGTTTTTATGACGTTATTAAACATAATTAATGAATTATAAATCCAAACAACTTCTTTTGAGCTGAAACGGATTTTGAGCCAATAAAACAAATTTTTGGTTGGATCCTCCTTATAAATTTTGGGGTCACCCCCAGGAAAACTACAAACAATTGATCGGTCTCCTGTATAAATTTAAAGAATACCAATTCCCTAAAAAATTGGTATAATTGGCTCTAATAACCCAATAATAGGAAATACTTTTCATTCCCAAGGGAGAAAAAGTTACTTTTTACTCCCAAGAGGGTGAAAAGTAACTTTTCTCCCTTGGGAGTGAAAAAGTGCTTCTTTACTTCCTAAAAACTAGTTAATAAACTTTACATTATACACCGTCTGGAGATAAAGAATGTTTTACACCTCAAGGTCAAGTTTTCACAAAAGGCGAAGCCGCAGGTGAAAACTTCATTATCTAACAAGGATAGTAATAAATAACAAGGTTCGGGAGGTAAACAAGTTAGCTTACGAGGCTTTGCTGAGTGAGATAACTAAAATTGACTACTACTACTACTAGAGCTGAAATCCTTCGATCCCTGTCGTGTATTAAATGTTACCTACGACTTAGATTATAAGTGAAATATATTTCTTATTAATTTATCAAATTTGTTGATGATGACGGGAACGAGAAGTTACAATTTGAAGGGATGTTAATAGCGATACTAGGTAGGACGTTTTATTTTTTTGTACACATTCTCTTTTTCATTTTTTACATTATTTAGAATTTGTGCAGTGACTTTGATTTTATTCGGCATAGATGACTCTATAGCTACTGCATTCTATTTACGTCCCTAGGGACGTAAAACACGTGTTTTACGTCCCTTAGAAAGTAAAACACGTTTACGGGGCCAGGTCACTACATATGAAAACCTCAAGTCGTGATGAACTTTCCCAACCAATTGTTCCTAAATAGAAATCATTGTTCTTTAACTAAAGTTGTTCTAATTGTTCTTGCATTAACATTTGAATCTGTGGTTTTCATTCGACTTAACAGTTTTCTTTCAACTTATATTTTGAATGGGATTTCCCACAGATTAAGTTTTAGTATTCTCAAAAAGAAAATTGTTCTTTTGACTCCAAAGTAATTTGGCAAGGGTGTCCTGGCTTTCAAATATTTTCTTGTTTCTTGAAAGAACTATTTTTGTCTAAAGTAAAGTCTGTTTTACAGTCCCGCTTTAGATTGTATTAAAGACATTATAGTTAACCAAGTTTGGGTCCATCCCATTCTCCTTCGAACCTATTCTTGGCTACAACATAGAATATACTTTTACTTTTCCAAGTAAAAGTTCTTGATTTTTTGGGCTTAAAAAATAGTTTTAAAGCGGAAGTAAAATACATACTTTACAGCCTTGACATCTGAAAAAGTTCTAATTTATAGTATTAGCAATGAAAGTGACATTTTATCTACCTAGGCAGGAAACTACATTATTTTTTGTAAAGTACCAACTTCATAAGCGTCATTTTTTTTATTAGAATTTGCTAAAAATAGTATATTGTGATTGTTATAAATGACCAATTATCTAAGTCTAATCTACACAGACATAATTATAATATCAACGATATACTTGAATGGACAAAATACAAGAAAGAAAAAAGTAACATTTCTTAATAATGTAAACAAACAACACAAATTAGTGTTGTGAGGGAAACATATCTTACAATGATATTAATTCATAAATTACTAGCTAAAATTAGGCTTTAATTCTATATGTTTTTTGTAACACATAGAATTAAAGCCTAATTTTATCAAGTAATTTAAGATAGAATTCTATAAACTAAGAAATGCAACTAACGCAAAACTATTGAATGATATTAATGTTAATAACTCCAACAATCCTAATTAAACTAACTCAATAAATTGCTGCGTCACTTTAACTAGAAATGATAGCTGACAAAAAATTAATTAGCGTATAAAATTAGAGCAGTTAATGTCCTCGGCTACCGATATACATTACAAGGGAACACTTTTCTATTGTTTTCCCGTCGCGTCATTCCTATTCATTTCCTTATTTATGAATATTTTTATAATATTTTTAGCGTATTTAAAAGGAAAATTAGGTTGAGTAGAGGACTTATTATCATGCATATATATATAATATATATATATATATATATATATATATATATATATATATATATATATATATATATATAATATATATATATATATATATATTTATATATATATATATATAGACCAGAGAGTCTTCCCCCTTTCAAAAAATATCAACCTTTCTTCCAGACCCCAACCTCATTTGATCATTTGTTCTTTGATAATTCGATAAATTATGGATAGTCTGTCTATTCAGTGTGGAGCCTTTTATATGATTGCGCATGCTCAACATTTTAAAATATTGCACAAATTCTAGTTTTCTTGTAATAAGTGGTTCCCTGTAGGTCATGTGCAAAACAGAGGGGATTTTTTTTTAAAGCTGATAAGATTTCCTATAAAACGAATGACATTTGTTAAATGGCCAAAAAATGCACAAAAAGTCAACATTTTTCCAAAGAAATTTGCTGACTTTACATAAATTAAACATTTTTTTTAGTGTTTTTGAAAGAGACATAACTTTGGTTGCAGTTATCCGATTTTGATGATTAAACACTTGTTATATAGAACATTTTATCAGCTTTAAAAAATGTTCCCCCACAGGAACCACTTATTTCAAAAAAACTAAAATTTGTGCGATTGATCTAGATGATATGGAGGACTCCTCTCTGGATAGGCAGACTATGTTTTTTCTTTTAATTTAAGGTATATATTTCAAATAATTTGATTTGAAGTAGTACTAAATGAGTCACATTTTTTCAGCTCCGGCTCTTGGACTATGAATGAATATATATTTAGTGATATATACATACATATATATATATATATATATATATATATATATATATATATATATATATATATATATATATATATATTAGTAAAACAGCATCTTAAAACAATCCACATTTAGTATGCTGTTTGTACGTAGTAATTAAAGATTACTTGTTCCATTGTAATAATATATTGTTCATATATTTCTTTCTTCTTCTTTTCTCTCTTCTATTGCACTTAAACTCAGGCTTGGCCTTCTCATTGTACTTGTTTTCATTAATAATTCACAACAGATCTTTTCATTTTTCATAATTTTTAAAGCAACAAATAGTATAATATTAACCTTCACATTTTCCATAAAGTTTTGTTAAAGTTGTTTCTATAAAACGCAAACAGCGGAATAATTAGACAGACAATATTTTAGTAAAATATTTCAAACAAGTAAACTAATTTTAATCAGAAAGATAAAATAACCGTGGTTTAGGCAAAAATAGATCACAAGAATGTAGTGTATCATGCGGGGTTCCTCAAGGCTCGGTACTCGGACCGATTCTATTCATTCTTTTCGTTAACGATCTGTTTATTGTAACTTCCAAACTGGACCATGACTCTGAAATATATCAATTTGCTGACGATTCCTCAGTTACCTTGAAAGCTAAAAAGTCATCACTGATTAATGTAAACGACACTAAAAAAGTAATAAATGATTGGTTCCAAGCTAATTGTCTTCATCTTAATGAAGACAAGACTAGCATTATTTGTTTCTCCTTAAGAAGAGATCTTGGTGAGCACAGCCAGAATAATTGTGCTAAACTTCTTGGAGTAACATTAGATCAGAAATTATTGTGGAACCATCATACAAGTAATCTCACGAATAAGCTTAGTACTGTCATATTTCTCCTAGTAAGACTGAAAAGTATTATATCTCAGCAAGTTTTGAAAGTTGTTTACTTCTCTAACTTTGAAAGCAGATTACGATACGGATTAAGACTGTGGGGCTCTTGCTCATCAACTAAAGATGTTTTTCTGCTACAAAAAAGAGCTATCCGTATACTAGAGGGAGTTAAACAAATAAAAACTTGCAAACCTCACTTTGTCAAATGGAGAATTATGGCAGTCTATGGCTTATATATTATGGAATGTTTAAAGCATGTTTTGAGGAATTTGGGCTCTAAACAAAAACAAGGTGATCTCCATCGCTACGAGACTTGGAGAGGTTGTGACCTCAAACTACCATCAGTAAGACTTAATAAAACCTACAAAGGTCCTAGTTTCATGGAAATAAAAATATATAATCACCTACCAGATGGTATAAGAGCTCTAAAACCTCAAAAATGCTTAAACAAAGTCAAAGAAGTATTATTGCTTAATCCTATGTATAAACTAAATGATTATTTTAATTTGAACTTTAATAATTTGTAATTTTTTCTGTTTTTTTTCTCATTTGTAATGTAAAGTGCATTTTTGACAAACCAAGAATTGCTTAATTTGATGGTTGTAAAATCATATAAATAAAAAAATAAAATAAATTAATATTTTATATTGTCTCTATTATTATTATTATTATTCAGTCTATTTCATTTGGCAATTTCTCCTTTGATGTGTTTTAGCCATGGATTCGCTACAGGCCGAAGGTTCGTATTTTATAGTCTATTGTTTGGTTTAAAAATTCCTCAAGGTCAAAAGCATTTTGTGGATAGACCAATTTGAGAAGCTGCTGCCAACCCCTCACTTGAAAAGAGAGAAAAATCCCTACCACCATAATCTCAGTAGAGAAATAACCTTTCTCCCGGCAATGTTTCACTTTGTTTGTGGTTCTTCTTGTGTTCTTCTTGTTGAAAACTACTATCAAAATTAATCGTAAAAATGATATAAAATAAAACTACACAAAAGAAATGTAAAAAAAACATTGCCGAGAAAAATATGGGTAACCTGATTTTTTACAAAGTTTTTCCCGCTCCTTTTTGCAGGGATTTTGTTTTTAGAATCGGCAGTGCCTAAACCGACCTGCCAAGATTTTTAAAGTAGTCCATAGACTTTAGTATAATTGAAGCGTGAAAATCTACTTTGCACTTACAACCGGGATATCACATGAAATATCCGTTTCAGTAGTTTCGAACCTCCTGAGTGGTTTTCACGAAGTTATCCGTCTAATTGTGTGTGTTTTCCCCCTTTAGAAGTAGCACTACTAAAAGCCCATGTAAAAACTAAATTCTACATGCTTTTAAAAACATTTAATTTGTAAATAAAACCTTCTGAGTAGATTTTTACAACGTTGTCTGTTTGTGTGAGTATGTGTGTCCGTTATCATAGTAGCACCGTGTGTGTTTACATGCAACAGAGTTTAAACTTGGTAAAAATATCAATCTCTAATTGTAGTTGTGCTATGCGAAAAATATTTGTTTCCTGATGTCATTAACATGCAAAAATGACACACAAATTTCAAAAATCTACGAAATGCGAAATATGTGTTATTTCATAATCAGCATTAGTACAATTTTTATCGAATACTTTATGTGGGTTGTGAGGACGAGCGAAGCAAATACGAAGATGGGAGGGTGAGCGTAGCGAAACAAATATGATAAGGACAGGTTCCGAGGTACCTAGTTCCCGATTTTTATTTTTAATCAAAAATTGATAATATGAATCAGTCATCGACATATGTCGAACATGTTTTATAATACTTCGTAATCACCACGATATTTAAAAAAAAATTAAAACAATTAATATATCTGACACAATATAATTGTGCGAGAGACACCTAGCAAATGTAACAAGCAAAATACAATGCTACATCTGAGAACTGTTCCATCATTGATGGCTCGACATAATGTCATGTCCCACGCTGTTTCGTTACATCTAACTCATGAGGGTGCCGACAGAGTCTGAACTCACTGTGACCTTCAATAAATCCGAAGAATATAATGTGAAGTACTTACCAGAGACGAGCGGTGCTCTCTTACCGCTATCATGCATGGTAATCAAAACATATATCATTTGATACTACCGAGTTTTGTAAAACATGACTAGTTGACACAATGTAATTTCTAACTCATCAGGACGCCGTTCTGATGACGCACCACTCTGGTAAATACCGTCTCTGGTAAACATTTCACATTATATTCTTCGGAATTAATTGAAGGTCAGAGTGAGTTCAGGCTCTGTCGGCGCCCTGATGAGTTAGACGTAACGAAACAGAGTGGGACATGACATTATGTCGAGCCATCAATGATGACGAATGTCGAATGATGGAACAGTTCCCAGATGTAGCATTGCATTTTGCTTGTTACATTTCCTAGGTGTCTCTCGCACAATTATATTGTGTCAACTATTCATGTTTTGCAAAACTCGGTAGTATCAAATGATATTAGTAAAAAAATGTTAGAAATAATAAGAATTTTTTAAGCTTACCGTATTGATTAGAATATCTGTATTTGGGGGGAGAGAAGTATAAAATGATATAAATTAATATATTGTCAACCACAACAGTATAAAAAAATTATAACTGACTGGTTTAGACTTTACGTCATCATCTGAGCTGTTTACAGACTCATGATGAAGTAAAGTCGAAACCGGTCAGTTATATTTTTGTATACTATTGTGGTTGACAATATATTAATTGTTTTTTGTTCTAGTGTATTTTTAATTAAACATCATGGTGAGACTATAAGGCGCGTTCGAATATCCACGGCCTTCTAGAACATTGGATCACCAACAAACTTTTTTTATAACTTTTTTTTCAAAATTTTTATTAATTAGCCAGATTTGTGATAAATGAAGCCTATTTTCGTAATTTGCACACTCTTTTGGATAATCTCAAAGAGTATTTACATTCACTCAACGATTTATTTTTAATCTAACTTGGTACATACATAACTACTGTTAGATGTCAATGTTATCTACCTGATTTGTGTTATATTTTGACGTGTCATATTTGTTAACATTGACGTCTAACAGTAGTTATGTATGTACCAAGATTAAAAATAAATCATTGAGTGAATGTAAATACTCATTGAGATTAACCAAAAGAGCGTGCAGATTACGGAAATAGGCTTGATTTATCATAAATCTGGCTAATTACTGAAAATTTTGAAAAAAAGTTATAAAAAAAAGTTTATTGGTGATCCAATGTTCTAGAAGGCCGTGGATATTCGACCGCGCCTTATACCACAAAATCACCGGCAAAACAACTAATGATTAACCCCTTAATCATTCAATAGCATAAGCATGCTTTTTACACGATAATATGAGTGAGTGTCATCGATAACTATATACTTTCTTAAACTTTCTCCAATTATTAGTTATAAAAAAAAACTTGTATGAAATAGTAAGACAAGGTAATAATACGGTATAGGTTAGTTCAGCGAGTAACATTGTACCATAAATAATTAAAAAACAAATACTCAATTCAAACTTTTATTGCTTCGTGTAATAAATAATTTCATATATCATTATTATAAAGTTAACATTGCTATCTATGCGTGTCAAGGGGAATACTTAAAATATTTGCTAAACTTTAACTCGTTGCTATGGTTACAAGACGCCACAACATGACATAGTTTTTCGTGGTTTTACTCATATTTGATACAATAATATGTATCTCAACCGATATTGACTGAAACAAAACTTCAGAGAATTTCAATTATCGTTAAAATTGCTTCTACATTAGAGACTTTGTAATACAAAGTAGATAATCAAACATCTACAAATATAAATATGTTTATCCTTTGACATAGCTAACAGATTAAGTAATAAACTCATAGACAGGCATTGAGTTTCTTTATGTTTTCAAGTACCCTCAAGTTCTCCAGATACTAAACCATCGATACAACCTGTAGCTTCACCTCATAAATATTTTTTAAATCATTTTTCTTTATCTTTATGATGATTAATTTTTACTTAAATGTTGTTTTATCATTTATATCGTTTTAATATTTTGCTTCTGCTCGGTATAATTTTAATTTTATTATCTTGCTGCTTTTTAAATATTAGTAAATCACTTAGTGATAGTGATTAGAGAGAGGTAAGATCACCTAGCAAGTAGGCCACGTTTTGGGCCCTTTTTGCAACTCCCTTAGATAGAAGATAGTGTTCTACCTTATGAATCCTAGGGCTGGTATTTTCCGTCTAACCCACTGAAGAGCCGTGACTTAAATATCACTTTCTATAGATAGAAACAACACGTGCCCCACTGCGGTACTAAACTTTCCTCCTCTCGAAAACCATAAGGCAGATATATATATATATATATATATATATATATAATATATATTATATAATATATATATATATATATATAATATATATATATATATATATATATATATAACTTTATATAACTACTATTGAGGTCCTAAATTTGGCCTAAACCCAGGTTCATTTAGGTTAGGGATCTTTTACGAGTACCTGACATGGCACAGCTCGGAACCACCGGCTTAACGTCCCTTTCGAAGGACGGCACGTGAAAGGATTTTCATCCTCGCATGAAAATCCTAGAGGCCCCGACAGGGATCGAACCCGGACTGTCTGGGTTGGCAGGTGCACGTGCTAACCATTACACCAACGGAACCTCCTAGTAAATCACTTAAAAACAAGTACTTCTTAAAGTTACTTTTTCTTAAACAATTGTCGAATAAGAAATCTCTTTGATTTTTTAAAAAAAAGTTCAACTTAATTATTCCCTTTCTGAAATTTAAGGATGTCAACATTATATTAAAAAATCTCTTTATTTGATTAACATTACAATGTAAACGTAATTAATTATTCAAGGAATATCTCTCAGTTGTGCTCATAGTAAAATTTTTTTTATGGCGTTAACGCTTTTTTTTAATCCGCAATAATGACTCAGTAAAAATTTCGAAAAATCATTAATGGCGGAAAATGATGTGATAGGTTTGAGATTTGGCACGCATGTGGCTATGTATAAGACTATCATATACTATAAACTATTAACAGCATTAGTTTCATTTTATCTATTGACTTGTTTACTTTTTTTTAAATAAAAAACCGGAAAAAAAAAGTCGGTATTGGAAAGTCGGTACACAAGGTATTACTATATTTATAATAAATAAGTACACCAAGTTTCGTTTCAATATGAAGTATATCTATGGTTTTTTTGGATCATAATGTTAAGCAGCATCGAGCGTGGTCAGCTTCGGACTCGGCTCGCTCGTCCTCACAAGTACAAGTCGTTATATTTATACAACATGTTTTCTAATTCCTATGCTCGTCCCTGAGATAGTAATTACATTAGCTTTATTCCCAGCGGTCACCTATCCAGCCACTGATCACGCTTGATGCTGCTTAACTTTTATGATCCAACAAAATTCATGGATATACTTACCGTATAAAATCGAAACTATTTATTACGTAAAGGTATACACTTGATCTAATTTCAACTCGATTAATTTATTTTCCTTTTTTTTAAATAACGTACACAAGTTATTTGACAAGAATTAAACTTATGCTGATAAATGAGATAAACTATTCACATAAAGTTAGTCTTTTACATAGCTAACTTAGTGCATAATCTCATGATTTTCTATATTTTTGATGTCATTGTTGCATGTTAATGACGTCATAACAATATTATTTCCTTGATAGCACAACTTCATCTATAGATTGATTTTGATCTAAACTTTCAAGCTTAGATACACCGGGAGCTACGATGATAACAGACACACACTAACACATACACACACACGCACATACATTAAATTTAAAAGAAAATTTTTGTTTAGAAGATTCAAAATTTTACTGTAGAAGAAAAGAACAGCCGAAAAAAAAACATTTCTCAAAAAGAACGAAGTAATGTTCAAATATCTATTGTTTCAAAAGCATGTAGTATTTATATGGACATGCTGATAATATACGGCCTTTTAGTAGGGTACTACTAAAAGAAAAAAAATTATTAAAAAACAAACACACACACGCACATACAGATATACAACTTTGTTGAAACCACTTATAATGTCATAAACACCTGAAACGAATAAAGCAGATGACATCCTGGTACAGGATTATTTGCAAACACTTTTCCTATACCAAAGGTATAAATGGGGAAAAGTAAAAAAGGCCAATAATTAATAGGAGACTTTCAACTTAGCAATATTTTCCCGAGCCCCCTCCCATTCCCTTTCCCTCTTCACTCACACAAACAAGACAAAACACTCTTTCATCGATTCACAACTTAATAAGTCACGACAGACAAAATTTATTTGAACAATATATTAGTATGACACGGATAGTTTGATACAACAGGGCACTTTATTTGACATGATTTTTATTTATTTATACCGCTCAGTAATGGCATTGATGCGTGACCTTTTAATAAAATTGAGATCGATGTCTCTTTGCTGCTTCAGGTCAAGTTAAGTTTGAAACATACAACAAATTCTCGAAACGTTTAGTCCAAGAGCCGGACCTGAAAAAATGTGACTCATTTTGTACTACTTCGAACCTAATTATTCTGAAAATATACCTTAAATTGTGAAGAAAAAACATATTCTGTTTATCCAGAGTGGAGCCTTCATATGAATGTGGCATGCTCAAAATTTTATAAAATCGCACAAATTAAGTTTTATTGTAATAAGTGTTCCCTGTGGTCGTGTGCAAAACATGAGAGATCATTCATTTTAAAGTTGATTAAATGTTCTATAAAACAAGCGTTTAGTTTTCAAAATCGGATAACTGCAACCAGTTATGACTAAGTAATAAAAGAAAAGAAGTCTCTCACACAAAACAAAACTTTATTGGCAAGCAGCCTTTCAACCTAACTAGAGGCCATCATCAGTGCAGAACCGTTGAATGTTAAAGAAGTAGAGAAGTGAGTCTATGTTTTCTTATTAGGTATTAGAGTCAGACACCACTCACTCGTCTACTTCTTTAACATCTCAACGGTTCTGCACTGATGATGGCCTCTAGTTAGGTTGAAAGCGCTTTGCCAATAAAGTTTTGTTTTGTGGAGAGACTTCTTTTCTTTTATTACTTATGATGGACTCCATTCACGCTCATTCTACTAGTATAGTTATGAATGTTTCAAGAACACCAAAAAAATTGTTAATTTATGTAGTCAGCTAATTTCCATTTGCATATGGCCATTTAACAAATGCCATAACCTTAGTTGTATTTATCCGATTTTGACGAAAAGACACTCGTTTTATAGGAAATTTTATCAGCTTTAAAAAAGTCCTCTTCTGTTTTGCACACAACCTACAGGGAACCACTTATTACAATAAAACTAGAATTTGTGCAATTTTTTAAAATTTGGAGCATGCGCAATCATAAGAAAGGCTCCACTCTGGAAAGGCAGACTATATTTTTGCTTCATAACTTAAAGTATATTTTCAGAATAATTTGGTTGGAAATAGTATGAAATGAGTCACATTTATTCAGGTCCGGCTCTTGGACTAAATTTTTTTGCTGTTAATGCTTCTACTTTTGTTCTTATGATTATATTTACCTAATCTAAATTAGGTAATAATTTATTACCTAATTATGATGAATATAACTTACCAGAGATAAATTATGTACATCTAATGATAAGACACGTCTGGCCAGATAAGTCAGTCATTTCAAATAATTTTTGCGCACGTTAGCATTATGCTTTGAGCTTAACATTACCACGACCACCTATAGTGAATCCCGCAAGGGTTATCCCCTAACGTAACGTGTATTTCTTATAAATCTTTATTGTGATCTTCTATGAATATTTAAGCTTTAATTTAACTTTTTATGCTGTTTTCTTATTGTCACCATACAGCTATGGTGACAATAGTCACCAATAGCTGTTTTTTAATAATATTTTCCACCAATAAACGCATTACAAGGTTTTAAGGTAAATTTAAAAACATTTTACAGATTTAAACACGGACTGTCTGGGTGCGCCTGTCGCCCAGACAGTCCGTGTTCGATCCCGGTCAGGGCCTCTAGGATTTTCATGCGAGGGATGAAAATCCTTTCACGTGCTGTCCTTCGAAAGAGGCGTTAAGCCAGTGGTTCCGAGCCTGTGCGATGTCAGGTACAAAAGATCCCTAACCCTAAATGAGCCAGAGTTTAGGCAAAATGTAGGACCCTCAATAGTAGTTTATATTAAATATATACATATATATGTTTCTGTATTATAGTTTTGAAAGCAGGAAAGCCTGGTCCGGCAGTAGGGGACACGTTGCTCCAAATTGAAGCTATAGAAACTTATAGTAAAGTAACCATAGATAATATACTAGAGGGCATAGCCTATCTTAATACATTTGAGAGGCCTGAAACATTTTTAGTGGGCTCTCAGGGCTCTGTGTAACCTCATTGAAACCTCCTCCAAGAGGAGTTAAGGTATAATTATTCAATTGTTTCGGCTTCCCGCAGATTGTTTGTGTTGTGATTTGTATTTTAAACATTCTGCTATATAATTTACTGGTTTTTTGTTCTGTTTATTTGATGATAATGATAATCGAATGTGGTCAGGTTACTTTTTCCATGTTTCAAAATTCAACTAATAGGGCCCCTCTATAGTAATATATCTCTATGAAAGTAACAGCACTTCTGTGGATTAGGCGTAAAATGCCTGCATTATAGCACTCATAAAGTAGAACACTATCTTCTATCTAAAGGAGTCAGCAAAAAAGGACAAAAACGTGGCTTACTGCTTGGTGATCTATCACCTCTTCCTAATTACCTAATTGGATCCAAAATCCATGTTTGATATGAACACATTTTACGTCGAATCACGTCCTTAATTCAAAACGTTTAAGAAGTTGTTTAACTATAAAATATAATAAAAAGTTCTGTATCGGACTAAAACATATACAATTTTTAATTAAATTTATAAATTTAATTTATAAATGAATTCGGGAAAACAATAAAACGTACACTATAATTCCCATACGTTCAAAAAGAGTAAATAACTATAAAATATTTTCTTCCGAGTTTTCTTTAAATAGTTTTAATGATAAACTGAAAAAGAGGACACTTATAACAACAATTACGCAATTAAAGCTGATTTTCCAACCAATTATGCGCTTGAGTCACTTTTTTTTACCCAAAATTAACGCGACATGAATTAGCTATTGATTACTGGTTTAATAAATAATCGTAGAAATGATTGCTTTCCGAATATCACTTAAACTTTTATAAACAATTACTAAAAAAAATGCCCGTTTTAGGGCCTTTCGGCCCATCAGGGTATTTACCCTGCGGGAACCACCTTAGGTGGGTTGCATCTAGTACACTCTAAGAATTAATTAAAGTTGGCGAAATCTTTTTAATACAAATACTATTCATAAAATCTTAGAGCATAGCCCGGGCTGCGAACCCCGGACCTCCGGGTGCCGAAATCGAACGCCTTTACGATCACGGCCACGGAGGCAGATTATAAACAATTACTATTGGCAATAAAAAAATGTCGGAAAAGAAAATTATACATAACATAAAAAGAAATATTTTTGATATTCGGTTTCTGGTATTTTTTTAAAAAGCTTCTGGCTTTGTTTATACACTTAGATCTGGTATCTATTAAGACTGATTTCAGCTCAGAGCCAACCGTTTAGCCATTTAAGGAAACAAATTTCTTCAAATTGTTTATTAATTGTAAATAAATAGTTATTTACACGGCAAGGGGGAGAAAAAAGCTTTACAGCTCAAGGCCTAGTTTTCACATAAAGCCACAGGTGAAAACTTCATTATTACCTGAGGCCGTAAGGCTAAAGGAAGTACACGATTTAACTCCTAAGGCTTTGTCAAGGGAGATGACTAAAATTGACTCTCGAGGCCTAGCCTAGGGAGATAATACTAGAGCTGAAATTCTTTGATCCCTGTGGTGTATTAAATTTTATCTACGACTTATATAATAAGTGGAATATATTTCTTATTAATTTATAAAATTTGTTGATAATGATGGAAATGAGAAGATACAATTTGAAGGGATGTTAATAACGATTGTAGGAAGAGGGTTTTCATTTTTTGTACACATTCTCTTTTTCATTCCTTACATTATTTAGAATTTGTTCTAAATAATTAGCGGCCGATAATAACTAAGCAGCAATTTTGGAAAATATTGTTCATATTTACAGTTTCTCTTGTTAATTTTTATTGATAGTGCTAGTTTCTCAACATACACTGGACCAAACAATTATACATCCAAGGACTTTTTAACAATTTAATTTGTTTAAATTAAACCTAGTATAGTTTAGCTTGCCGTAGAGAAAACGTTATGTTATAGTAATATGGTTAGGTCAGTAACAATATCTTATATCTGTAACAGCATGAAACGTTAATTTACTGGACAGATTGAAAAATACATGTATATGTACGTCAATTATTAGCGAGGATAAAATCAATATTAGATACAAACCAATACCTCGGTTCTGTGATTCACATGATTCCACTTACTCAAGATGATTTTTACCTAATTAAAGTTTTAACCTTTGATTATAAAGAAATGTAATATATCCTATTGGGCACAGATAGTAGTTATATTATGTTAGCCTTGGTCAAGATATATCTGAGACAACTACTTTCTCAGTTCGATTCAATATATCAACCAAGCATACAATGGTACATTGAATTCAATGATGCTATCTTACCTCCAATAGGGTAGCAATATAGTATGGAAAAAGCAAGGAAAATGCAAGCATTTTAGCAGGAAAAAGCAAGAAAATGCAAGCATTTTAGCAGCTACAAACGAGACACCTTCTAATAAAAAACAAGAGGTTCCGCGGCCTTGGTGTCAGAGCTGGTAGCACCTTCCCGTTGTTGTCCTATATCAGTTGGTCATATTACTGATTTATATAAGTGGCATATTGCCACGATATAAGCAAATTTTCAAATGTATTAGTCAAAAAACGTGATTTGTTTACGTTACATTATATATGTCAATCAATAGCACATAAATTAATCATGATAATGGATTAGAGCTTTGTGTTTTTGTTCACCATAAAGAGCAGTATATGTGTAAAACATTTCAGCCCGATCTAAATACGTTTTAAAGATTTGTGTTTTTTTTTAAATGTTATTGAGCTCATTATTGTCGATTAATAAAATCACACATATTTCATAAGCAAATAAAGAAAAGGGTTCGTTTATTAGATGGCATCAACAAGGTTATAATTTTTGTACCAAGTATCATAACGTTCATCATCCGAGAAAGCGTTCGACAGCTATCGTATATATATATATATATATGTTATATATATATATATATATATATATATATTATATATATATATATATATATATATATATATATATATATAAATAAGTTATTTTGTTTGAAATTTGTATCTATAGTAAATAATAAATGGCTTATATATATAAATATATATTAAATATATATATATATTATTATATATATATATATATATATATATATATATATATTCTTTATCAGGGAGTCCCCTTTTCCAAAAAATCCACCCCAAACCCTAACCCCTCCATGACCCCAACCTCAAAAGCTCGTTCATTCTTCGAAAGTTCTCTAAAATCGCGCTCGTCTTTATCAAATGTCATGTTATAGCACCTTCCATTTTCCAAAAATCGAAAAAAAAATCAGTTAACTTTTTGATATCTGAATTTGGTCTCTATTTAATACTAACTTAGTAATAACAAGATACTATTAGAGTAATGTATAAACCTCCCAATGTATTGGAGACATGACTCTAATGTATTAATTAGAGTATCTCCAATTCTAGCCCATTTAAATAAATCCAGACACTCATATTATGTTTCTAACATGAAATTGTATACTAAAATGTGAAAAGAAATGCAATAAGAACAAGAATGCGGAGTACCACTTATAGTTCGTTTACATAAACATAAAACACTATGGCTTCACCCATGGAAATTTTTGAGCCATCTCCCTAGAGGACAAATTGTTATCTACATGCCATCTCTGTGAAAAATCGCATTTATTTCCCTGTTTGGTTTATTTACTTTAGCCTATTGTTAGATATTAATAGTTCCGAAACTTTCCAGTAAACGTTTGGGATGTTTGGTGGTCTTTACTCGATGTAGTTATATGAGCTGTAGAGACATGACAGAGACCTACAGGAAAGCATTGTCTCTCAATTGGCATCTCATTTTTTTAATGAACATATTTTTATTAATCCCAGCAAAAATACTTTTTTAAACTAGTATTTATTTACGACTACCTAAGGTAAGAATAAGTCTAAGAAAGCGAACGGTACAGTGTCAAAGTTAAGTAAATCAAATAAAAAAAAAAATCAAATTGTCTTTTCCAGAATTTTGAAAAATGCTGAAAACTTTTTACAGCTCTTTGATTTTTTATTTAGCTACTTCACCTTTTGAACTATAATGTCATCATAAAATAGTTTTTCTTACAAAATAATACAATTTATACAAAAGGAAAACTCTAAAAGTAGATGAAAAATGGAACAGACTCGAAGAGTATATTGTGAAACGTCTCTTACATAGGGTTCCAAGTCACACAGCTCTTTCCTACTCTAGAAGTCAATTTATTTTCAAAGCAAGAAAATCTTATGCCATAAAATTTTCTCTTTTCATAAGACCTTTAACAATTTCTTATCTTCCACATTTAAAGCTTTATTTTCTTTTTAAGAAATAGGTTTAATTTCCAACGAGATTATCTTTAAATAATAAATAAAATGAAAAGAAAGAATAGAGAAGACAATCTCTGACTTTCTCTTATTACAATGTTTTTATAAACCGAACTTTATTTGGTTATAAAAACCAAACGCGTTTGAACTTTGTCACCATTAACCCAAATTAAAATAAATAATAAATAATAAATACATACATATATATATTATATATATATATATATATATATATAATATATATTAATATATTATATGTGTGTGTGTGTGTGTGTGGTTTTATGTAATAAAACCATTTATTTTATAATAAAAGGCTATGCAAAATAAAGCCTAACGAATGACGAGGTTTGAATTAAAAAATGTTTTTATAAACTTAAATAACAATAACTTCCGTTCTAATAAGAAGGCAATGAGATACTTGCAGCGCTAGCAAGATGTAGCGGACAACGAGATACTTGCAGCGCCTGCAAGATGTAGCGGAATCGAAGGGAAGCATCGATGTTTTGGAAAATGTTCTTAATATTTACTATGGAAGCTGTGACCTTAAGGAAACGACTTTTATAAAATTCATTGATAATTATTATTACCTGAATTTATTAAGTAATTTATATAATATGCAAATATATATAGGCAAAG
>JACMZG010000022.1:51626765-51651765 GCA_018340805.1 Microvelia longipes | reverse complement strand
TGTGGCCGCTTCGCGGCCACATTGTTGTTGTTTTGTATGATGTGTTGTTTCATTATTGTTCTTGTTACATGGCATTTTGCCATGTACCTAGCGAATTTCACAGCCTCTCCACACAGGCCCGCTTCGCGGGCCTGAGAGGCTTTCTCACAAATTTGATTTTATTAATTAAGATTTTATTAATACTTTATTATTAATAGTATGCTATAATATTAAAACTAACAAGCATTATAAACGAAAATATATTCATAATTTTTGTTTTTAAATAAAAATACCGTTTCCGTCACTTAGGATCATAGATAAACAATATTAACATAGATGGCTCACTCAAAGATTAAAAAAAAATATTTGATGGGATGCAGGAGCTCAAGTAGTACAGCCTAGTGGTCACAGCGTAAACTGTCACATATTTTATTTCTGACATTTTATTTATTTATTTTTATTCAACCAAACAACGAGCTGTTGAGGGTAATCAAGTCTATCCATCCGCTTTTCAGCGCTAGAATGATGAGGAGTCGATGGATGAGTGATCCCAAGAAAGCTCTATAAGAATTTCGTATAAATTGGTATAAAGTGAAAAAAATTAATTTCTCACTCTTACTTCACCCATTTCGTCGTCCCCCCTTGGATTAGAACCTCTAATGTCAGAGTTTCCAATTTTTGTTTGTTTCCTTTACTTATCGTTTGCGCCAACCGAGATGTTATACTCAGATAGCAAATTTAAATGTTAAGTCTAAAAAACTAAGAATGAATTATTGTTATTTTTTTAAGAAAACGATGGCGCTGCTTCGCGTGATGAGGCCCCTAAGTTTTATAAAACAAAAATACATCGCGAATACTACAGCATACCATAGATCTTTGTTTACTTTTATTTTATTTTACTAAACGATTGGCAACTGTTTGTTTTTAAAAAAATACTACAGCACAATCTAGTAGAGAATAGAGCAATATATTTTTACTACTAGCGCTATTCAAGACTCTAGTGATGAGGCCCCAACTTAAATCATAAACACAAACTTGTCAATTGAGTGTTCCTACTACACTCGAGAGTGAACCATCTATCTTAGGATTGTCTGATTGAGCTGAAACCGGTCCCAATCGTTTTAGAATGACTTCGACCATATAAAGACTACTTCGAGGTTCTTCCGCTTTACGGGCCTGCTTTGCTCGGCGTGGTTTAGTGGAAGCCATTTTTGTCCTGTCTCTCCGGGACAGCAGGCTTACTAGGATGGAGCAAGAGGTAGAGGTCCATCTTTTATACTATATCCCCATCCTCTAACACTACTAAACCCAACAGATATCGTACAAGTCTTTGACCTGGACGTATACATATATACAACATTATATATATGTATACTGTTTGCGCCATTTGTGATGGTTCGATTGAGCTGAAATTGGTCTTAATCGATTTAGCTAGCCGTCTACCTAAACACGAAATACCTTGTTTTAAAGCCATTTCAAGTTTCAAAAATTTTTTTTTTTTCATGACGTCATAACTTTGATTGATGACGTCATAATGTTTTTATAAGCAATAGGCCTCGTAACCTCCTCAACATCTCGCGATTTGCAAAGTTTCGTTTCAATTTGAGAACGCCTTCGAGAGTTATCGTTCGCCATACGAAAGGGTAAACTCTTACATACATATATATATATATTATATATATATATATATATATATATATATATATATATATATATATATATATATATATATATATATATATATATATATATATATATATATATATATATAATATATATATATATATATATATATATTATATATATATATATATATATATATACATATATATATAAACTTTTTCGGACATATTTTTAGCGAATTTTCATAATGAAAAACGCTTATGAGGTTGTTCGGATGACGGAAGTTGAGGTGGGAGTGAGCGGAATCGGTTCCTATTGGCTTCCTGATAACAAAAATATGTCCGAAAAAGTTTATATATATATATATATATATATATATATATATATATATATATATATATATATATATGTATATATATATATATATATATATATGTATGTAAGAGTTTCTACCCTTTCGTATGGCGAACGATAACTCTCGAAGGCGTTCTCAAATTGAAACGAAACTTTGCAAATCGCGAGATGTTGTGGAGGTTACGAGGCCTATTGTTTATAAAAACATTATGACGTCATCAAACCAAAGTTATGACGTCATGAAAAAAAATTTTTTTGAAACTTAAAATGGCTTCAAAACAAAGTTTTTTCGTGTTTAGGTAGACGGCTAGCTGAATCGATTAAGACAATTTCAGCTCAATCGAACCATCACAATGGCGCAATCGGTATACATATATATATATAATCTTGTATATATGTATACGTCCAGGTCAAAGACTTGTACGATATCTGTTGTGTTTAGTAGTGCTAGAGGGTGGGGATATAGTATAAAAGATGGACCTCTACCTCTTGCTCCATCCTGGTAAGCCTGCTGTCCCAGAGAGACAGGACAAAAATGGCTTCCACTAAACCACGCCGAACAAGCAGGCCGTAAAGCGGAAGAACCTCGAAGTAGTCTTTATATGGTCGAAGTCATTCTAAAACGATTGCGACCGGTTTCAGCTCAATCAGACAATCCTAAGATAGATGGTTCACTCCCGAGTGTAGTAGGAACACTCAATTGACAAGTTTGTGTTTATGATTTAAGTTGGGGGTCTCATCACTAGAGTCTTGAATAGCGCTAGTAGTAAAAATATATTTGCTCTATTCTCTACTAGATTGTGCTGTAGTATTTTTTTAAAAAAACAAACAATTGCCAATCGTTTAGTAAATAAAATAAAAGTAAACAAAGATCTATGTAAAAAAATATGTGACAGTTTCACGCTGTCACACTAGACTGTACTACTTGAGCCTCCTGCATCCCATCACTATTTTTTTTTAAAATCTTTGAGTGAGCCATCTATGTTAATATTGTTTATCTATGATCCTAAGTGACGGAAACGGGATTCTTATTTAAAAACAAAAATCATGAATATATTTTTGTTTATAATGCTTGTTAGTTTTAATATTATAGCTACTATTATAATAAAGTATAATAAAATCTTAATTAGTAAAATCAAATTTGTGAGAAAGCCTCTCAGGCCCGCGAAGCGGCCTGTGTGGAGAGGCTGTGAAAATTCGCTAGGTACATGGCAAAATGCCATGTAACAAGAACAAAATGAAACAACACAACATACAAAACAACAACAATGTGGCCGCGAAGCGGCCACAGGGAGGCCCCCGGGCCGCGAAGCGGCCGGTGGGCCGACGCTGCGGAGCGGACGAGGCGCGAAGCGCGCCGAGGCCGCGTAGCGGCTACGGGCCGAAGGCCCGTATTTTGTTATCAGGAAGCTAATAGGAACCGATTCCGCTCACTCCCACCCTCAACTTCCGTCATCCGAACAACCTCATAAGCGTCATTTTCATTATGAAAATTCGCTATATATTTTATAATAATGAATATAAAATATATTTAATTTTAAATTACATAATAAAAAAATGTTAAATACTACAAACGAAGATTTAGTATTACAACTATACTACCATAATCTAATTAGTAATAATAATTACTACACTTTAACTACTAAAGTATAATTTAATTAAAAGTTCGGCGTTAAGTATATCTTGTATATTAACTCGGCAAAGCTTTATGATTTAAAATAAATTAATCTTCTATGGAAACTCCATGGGCGATAACAAATTAACTGATTTATTTATTCCTCTCGGCAAAGCTTCAGGAGACAAAAAAAGTTTAATAGCGTATTAATTTATTTCATTATTTTTTTCAACCTTTTCTTAGTTCCCTACTCCAATCCTTTCAAAACCTAATAGCTACCAAAATCGGTTGGTTCAGCTTGCACCAACTAGCTACAAAAATCGGATCCAGTGTTGCCTGGTTACCCTATCACCAAAGCCGATTGAATACGATGAGAAATATAACGTTAAGTACAGATCTGAAGTTACGATTTTTAAAACGCTTTATTCAATTTGTTTCATATTTTATTTACGAATAGCTAATTTTATTTATTCCTAAAATTATTCCATTTTCTTCCCGTTTCAAAATAGAATAATTTTAGGATAGAAAGTAGCATTTCTTACATATATCAAATTAGGGCTTATACATTGAATTATCTCGAAGATTTTTTAATTCATGGCTATAAAACAACATTTTCCAGGCTAGAGTGGTAAAGTATTAAATAGACCATTCTTTGTAAAAAACATAAACTAGTGATTTATTTGTGGTTGGGAACTCTTAATTTCGAGGCCAATTTACTAAGCCCACACTCCCTAGTTTTTTTAGGGCCCCCCTAAATATTTGGGTGGTTTTATAAAATTGCTTAAAATCCGTTTTAGAGTAAAATTTTAAACCAGTCAATAATATTCTATTTTTCTGCTTACTATTGTTAAAATTCTTTTTATACTCATAGCAATAATAATAATTTTATTTTACCCGGTGCCCTATAAACACCTAACAAAACTATAAAGGGAAACCTTGCATGAAATCGATAGTTGAACTATTGTCCGGCATGATAAAAATAAATGCTCGTATTTTGTGTTTTATAAAAAGATTTGTTGAATTGATAAAAAAAATCGTGTCAGTTAGTCTGTTATTAAGAGGACATTTTAAAGCGCATTTCCCTGTTAACTAGAAAAGTTCTTTTCCTTATTTTACATCTCATAGATAGATATAAATTCATAGTTTAGATCATAAGCTCTTTATGATTGTTAAAGTTATGCATTATGGCTATAAAATATAAGTACATAAAGTACTCAAACGCTGAGCACCAGGTTCGAATCTCAATGCCGACGATAATTATTTTTATTGTTATATTTACACCATACAAGATTATGTCTAGTGAATATGTTGGCGCGGAAGACTGCAAACTGAATGATTATTTTTTGGGTGGATTTGTTTAATCGACGAAACATTCCATCGACAAGTCCTTTCGTCGAAAGTGGACGGAATTTTTGTCGACGTAACACAGATCGTCGACAAACTAGTGGACAAGTCTTTTCCAAGAAAAGTAATTTGAAGAACGATCTGTTTACCGAATGATTTGTTTCAACAGAAGGATCCAATTTTGTGGACATTACGATCTGTTGACCAACTGATATTTTTTGCTCACGAATCCAGTTCTTTTTCAGTTTTCGATTCATCGTACATATTTAAATAGTTTATAAATTTTTCAAAGGAAATATACTAAAAAGTGCTAAATATTAGCATAACCTAAGGTTTGTAAAAATGCCTATAATGTTATGCTGAACTGATCAAGTAAAGACGAGTATAGTGTCATGCAATATTTTGAATAAACAGTTATGTTTCTTTTGAAAAATCTAGGAAAAGTTTACAAAGAAGTGGGAGTCTACAGTTCCGCCTTTGAAACATTAATCGAAACTCTGAATATAACCAGGATTTTTCTCCCATTAATTTATTTACAATCTTTATTGATAAAGAGCAGTTTATTTGAAGATCCCCATCCCTAAATAAAAGGACGGGGGCTGGGGTTTATTTGTAACGCGAGCGCAAACTTTTTTCGAAAGGTTATTTCATTTCTTTAATCGTCTGTAAAGAATAAGCTTAACATGCTACAAACACTCTCAAGGTTTTAGTACTTCAAAAATAAAATATTAAACCGAATTCCTTCTCTTTTTCTATTTTTGCACAAGTGAGTGACCTCTGTTCTTCGTGTGTATGTTCACTGCAATTTATCAGTAATCAATCATAACGATAACTTGAGTTGTAAAAATATTGAATAGATTCAAGGGATGTACCTTCAAGAGGAACACTTTCCCTCTAAATCTGCAAACTTTAACATTTTCATCAAAAGAAAAGTAAAGTAATTTGACATAAAGCTACAAATTACCTATTTTTTTAGTGATTACAGCTCGGAATCTAATTGATAGATCTTGACTAAACTTTAAACTTAGAATGCTCATAGGTCTGAGTAGTCACCTTTTAAGTCTTATCGAGACCTGTTTGAAAATAATATGGGTTTGGTGACAACTCTAAATGTTAAGTGCTTAAAGATTGGAATCTAATCGATGGATCTTGACTAAACTCTACACTTAAACCACTCATACGTCATATTGCTCACATTATATGTTTTAACGAAATTTCTTTACAAATAACAATAGAAGAGTAGAGTTAAAAAGTTTTAGATACTTAAATATCAGAATCTAAATTATGGATCTTAACTAAACTTTAAACTTAGACTACTCATGGGTCAGAATGAACATAATGTATGACTCATTAAAATCCGTTTTCAAATAACCATATGGAGTTAGTGTAAGGAAAACAAATTTGAGTCTTATATCTCGGAATTTCATCGATAGAGCTTGACTAAACTTTAAACTTATAATCCTCATAGGCCAGAATGAACACATTTTATGCGTCATCGAGGTCTTTCTAAAGAAATTACATGGGTAATTATAAAAATGTTCAAAGCTAACAGATTGAATCTAAACGATAGATCTTGACCTAACTTTCAATTATACCACTGACTATTTACGAGGAACACCATTTGAGTCTACTTTTACTACGTTTAATCATAAATATAATAAATATATATTTATTTAGTTAAATTAGCAATGTACGCAATCTAGCGAGCGAATGGAGTTATAATTTTTCGATACATAATTAATTATACACAGAATTAAGCGAGGGAAGTTAACCGATATTAGATTGTTTCTTAAATTAACTATGCAACTTAGCGAGCTAAGCGAGTCCTTTTATTGATTCCTTGCATTTATATTTTAGGATACCAGGGTGCGAACGTATGCCTATTTACTCTATCTAGTGAGCGAAGAGAGTCTGTTACTAAATATTCTTATTTAGTGTATTCTACTGACGTTAGTTCTTGATGCAACGCATTACTAGTATATAATATCTCTGAATATAGTGAATATTAAGTGACGTAAAAGTTTATCTCTAGCGAATATGTTGGCACGTAAGACTACAAATGGATGAAATTCCTTTAGAATGATTGTTTTTATGAGGGTGAATTTGTTTAATCGACAAAGCGTTCCTTTGACAGTCGATGGAATGATTTGTCGAGTTTCAAGTACAGGTACCTCGCTATAAAGTAAACTACAGTTTCCCTTATCTGATGTACTTTTTAAGGTGCCAGTCAAATACTTGTTCAGACGCCAGTCAAATACATGTTCAGTATTAATAAAATTAATTCAGTAAATTAATAAGAAGTAACACATATAGAACAATTATAATAATGAATAAAATAGAAACTCACCTCTCTTTGTCATGTCGGAATCCGAAGTATTTTCAGGTGGCCGGCCATTAGTTACCTAGACATCATAATAAATCAAATAAGAACAATGATTTGGAAAAATCTAGAAGAATATTACGTTGATTATGACGGCGTGCAATTACTAAACCAATTAGGTATGTATTCTGGTAATTCTGGTAATGGCATTGGGTATAAATTTAACCAATTAGGTAAACAAGAGCTGAGGCAGAATATATTTGTTCGGAAAATTAACATGGAAGAGAACTCTTGCAGGAGTTTACTCAGACACCGCAACACAACACAGAAAATTCCGTTTAAATCCCAGTGGTCTAGTAACCACTGGACTTTTGTGTTTTATAAGATAAAACACAAAGGTTAGAAAATATCGTCTTATCAGTCAATTTAAACATTTGTTACAACTAATTTAAACAATTTATTGCAATAAAAGAGTAATTTAATTTAATTAAAAAAACCGCTAAAATTAAATAAAATAAATCACTTTAAGAAAAAATTTAAAGGTAAATCGTTAAGAATAAGAAAAAAATTAAAACCCATATATAATAAGGAAAAATAAAAAAATAAAAATAAAAAAAAATAAATAAAAAAACAAGTCTCTTCACTGATGTTTAAGTATAATGACAAAGCCGGCTTTCAGACTTGACAGTCCATCATCAGTGCCTAACCAACAAAGTATAAAATTTATTTGTTGATTAGGCTCTGATGATGGACTGTCAAGTTTGAAAGCTGCCTTTGTCATTATGCTTAAACATCAGAGGAGAGACTTGTTTTTTATTTTTCCTTATATTTGGACTCCACAACTCTATTTTTATTTTATCATATATAATAAGGTTAATCACCCTTTCGTTATCAATTTCTTATCAGCGACGGTGGCGCTGCTATGGCCTTTGAATCGCGAATACAGTCTATGTTTGTATTATTTTCCCGCCCTCACTCCTATAATTACTTTAGAATGATTGAAATATTGTATGTTTAGTTATTAAGTTTATATTTATATTTATAAGTTTATATTAGTTTATTATTATCCCGCCCTCACTCCTATAATTACTTTAGAATGATTGAAATATTGTATGTTTAGTTATTAAGTTTATAAGGCGCGGTCGAATATCCACGGCCTTCTAGAACATTGGATCACCAACAAACTTTTTTATAACTTTTTTTTCAAAAATTTCAGTAATTAGGCGGATTTGTGATAAATGAAGCCTATTTCCGTAATCTGCACACTCTTTTGGTTAAATTATAAATGGGTCAAAGGACATGCAAGCAGACTTGGTAAGTCAAAATGACGATTAATAATTATAAATAACATTGAATAAATAAACGAGTAATAATAAATAAGTAATCCTATTGACAAAAAGTTATTCTTCTTTAATAAGTTTAGGAATAATTTATACTCTTTACGATTTTAAAAGGTTTCGTTGTCCTATAGATTTTAATAATAATTAGATAGAAATCAATATAACAAATAAATAGGAATCAAAAAGAGAGTCAGAGATATTAAAGAGGCAATGTAAGAGAGAAAAGAGAGATAGTCCTTGAATAAGTGTCTCTCACGCGATGCCGGAAGACAGCGGTCAATATCATCACTAAATATGGAGGACAATCAATGCAGTGGCTTTCCTTTTGGTTATTTCGAGTGTTTGACCATTTATGGACTTTTTTCTGGTATTTGTATAGAGTTACCATTTAGCTCTTACAGACGTTTTTTGCGAATTTTCAAAGAAAATGATTGTAAAAGAAACTTTTGAAACTTTATTGTTATTTATTTAAATAAATTTGCTATACAACTTTGAATTAATAATAACAGATATAAGCTTATTACGAATTAAATAATACTAAAGATATTTGACGTATTCGATAATTTCTTAAGGAAAATACAACTTGACAAAAATAGTTTTGGTTATAATAGGTATTTACTTTTAGCGAATTTCCTTTGGAAATTCGCCTAATGGGATAGGCGTCATGGCGGAATTCGAACCTGAAAAGATGAGTTACTGCTCGTAACTCATTTTGTCTGTATTTTCCAAAGGAAATGCGCATAATTATCTAGTTGGTTGTACAAAACTATGCCCCTAAAATTAGAAGTACGCACTATTATTTGCACTAGTTTAAAGCTTAGTTACTTATCTTTAAGCTTAGTCAGTTACCTTTAAAGGTTTTATCGCATTTCCTTTGGAAAATACAGACAAAATGAGTTACGAGCAGTCCTTGACAAGGTTCTAAAGCATGAACCGGAACCACGCTATGGGCATGGTTCTTGCATAAGCAAGAAATGGGTTGTTTAGCACGGAAACACGCATTCTAAATGAAATTCGCCCGACATGCGGACCGTGGCGCCAGAATTACTTTAATTGACCTGGGATCAACAAGTTAATTATCTTAGTTAATTCTTCTTCAAAATGTTTACTAATTGACCTCTGTATTTACTTTACTATAATGATTAAATTCTATTCCCAAATCGACAAAAACAATTTTTATCACAATTGTACCAAATTTGGTATGTGCCATATTTAAACTTGCAAAATGCGTCTCTAGGATTGTTATATTTTTACTTTTTCTCATTTATACCATAGGTATGGAGGAAAAATATAGTGTTTGCAAATAAATCCCAAATTGGAATTTCAGGTTTCAGTTTTAAAAACAGTTGTTTTAAAACCTCCTAAATAGTTTATATAAGGCGCGCTCGAATATCCACGGCCTTCTAGAACGTTGGATCACCAACAAACTTTTTTTATAACTTTTTTTTCAAATTTTTCAGTAAGTAGCCGGATTTGTGATAAATGAAGCCTATTTCCGTAATCTGCACGCTCTTTTGGTTAATCTCAAAGAGTATTTACATTCACTTAACGATTTATTTTTAATCTAACTTGGTACATACATAACTACTGTTAGACGTCAATGTTAACAAATATGACGTGTCAAAATAAACACAAAATATTGACGTCTAACAGTAGTTATGTATGTACCAAGTTAGATTAAACAATAAATCGTTGAGTGAATGTAAATACTCTTTGAAATTAACCAAAAGAGCGTGCAGATTACGGAAATAGGCTTCATTTATCACAAATCCGGCTAATTACTGAAAATTTTGAAAAAAAATGTTATAAAAAAAGTTTGTTGGTGATCCAACGTTCTAGAAGGCCGTGGATATTCGACTGCGCCTTATAGAGCTGTCTGTCTGTATGACTGTGTGTGATTGCGTGTGTGTCTGTTATCATCGTAGCTTACAGTGTATTTATGCCAGAGAGTGAAACGTTGCACGAAAATCAACCTATAGGAATAGTTGTGCTACCCGAGAAACATTTTTCTATGACGTGACCACTAACCCATAACAATGACTTCGCAAAAATGTCAAAAAATCATAAAACGTAAAAAAATGTTGCGATCAATTTGAGATTCAGCTCGCATGTATCCATAAAACAAACACATGTGCCAAGTTTCGTCTTATTATCAGCATTAGTTTAATTTTTATCGCATGACTAGTGTACGTTTTTTTAAAAATTGTAAAGTATCGGAAAAATATCCAATTGTAGTACGAAACACGGCTAAAATCAGTTGACAGCGCACAAAATAGTATTGAGGAACCAATAAGGTTGGCCTGATATGAAATTGAGGGCGTGATTTAACATCCAGGACTAACCTCATTGCCTCTCTCGCATTATTTTATCACGTAGTCAACTGATTTACTGACTTTAGCCGAGTGTCGTATTATATAAAAGATCCAATACAATTTTAATGACCAACACACACACAAATATATATTATATAATAATATATATATATATATATTATATATATATATATATATATATATATATATATATATTATATATATATATATATATATATATAATATATATATATATATATATATATATATATATATATATATATTATATATATATAATATATTAAGTTATGTTATTTATTAAATAAAGTATTTAATGGAATGTTGCAATTTCTAGGCGAGAAACTCCTAAGTAACTATCTTAATAGCCGGGGTTATTGTTGCATAAATTGATATGCGAATTTATTGGAAATACCTAATTAAATGTAGTTTAGCTCTAAATGGGGTAATGAAATAATATTCCCAACAAACACTTCTATTCTCGACAACCTTAAAAGGAACCTCACGCAAGCATCAAAGTGCATTTATGCGAACTGCGCATGCTTACAAATGTAGTCTCTATATCTAGTCCGAAATTTAGAGGCAACCCTTATTCCCGAGGATTTCTACATAAATTTAGAAATAGGCTCGCTTCGTTGGTTTGAATGCTATGAATAAATATACAAATACATGCAAAGAGACTCGCTTCGCTTCGCTGAGGTATATAATGAGGCTCATTATTAAGAGCTTCGTTCGCTAAATTGCTTTATTATTGACAGTAAGTAATGGGGTTTGCTTTGTTCACCAGGTCGACATGGTGTCTTATTTAATATGTAAGACGGAACTCAGTTCGCTTGATAAATTAAATTAATTCAGTTCGCTAAATGAATTAAAATATTCATTTTATGCCCGAAAAAATCATGTTAAAACTCATTATTTTTGAAATTGTTGTAACCATTGATCATTGGGATGGAGCAAGGGGGGTTAACTTAAATGAGGAAAAGTTTGGACTCGATTATCGCAAGCTACTAAAAATAACGCTGCGGCGGACCGGTGCGGACAACTTATGAACTAACCCCAATAGCTTTCCAAAAATGACTGATTATATTTTTATATTTAAATTTATGAATACCATGACAATTCTTGATTATGACAGCTACATTCATTATTATTATAAAATTGATTGTTTTCTGTATGTATTTTTCACAAAAACGGTTCGCCGTTGCATGTTCTGTATTTCCAAAGTTCAGAAACTAAAAGTAAATAGAAACCTTTTTAAACTTCCAGAGAACACTAATGATGGCAGATAGTATATTTCATTTAATTAATTTATTGATTTAGTCGATTTTATCAGGTAATTACATTTAATCACATGTGCGCATCTCGCCGATGTAATTAAAATACAGGCTGCATTAAATGCCAAATCTATCTTTTAGCACGTGTAAAACTTAGCCTATTTCATTATTACCTGATTGAATTAATTAAATTAATAAATTACTTAAATGAAAAACTTAAAACTAATCAGAAGCGTTCTGTGTAAGATTAATGTGGTAGGGTTAGTTAGAAGTATAACTATTCAAAGTATAAAAATTTATTTCAAACTGACTGTGGGCATAAAGCTGGAAATCAAGACGCCCACTCAATTGAAAGGTAGGTCCCGCCGCGCTAGTGTCGACTGGAATCCAAATTTTCCACCATTGAGTCGACAGTCTTACTGTTTAAGTATCTATAGTCTCTGGGTTGGAGTATGATAAGGGACCCACCCCGTTAAATCAAAAACAAATAAATTTCCTACAAATGTTTGACATACAAAAATTATTTAAACAAAATAAATAAAAACATTCATTCTCGGGTTTGTTAGAAAGGATAAGGGAGATTTAAGAATAGATGTATTGCTATTCTTCTAGGGTGGGTCCCTTATAATACTCTTACCCCATTGTAGATAGTATGATAAGGGACCCACTCTTCATATAAAGTAAAACCTTGTTATTTGATACATTATTGGGTACTTATTTACTTGGTTCCCAACATAAAGTTGGGACCCAAGTAAATATGGGATATAGGGCAATTATTCACTTGGTACCGACAATATATTACTAAATGGCACTTATTTACTTGGTTCCCAACCTCAATTTATCAGAAAAAAATCTAGTAGATTTGGGTATAGGAACTAGGAGGTCTGTCTAAACTCCATTAAAATCCCTCAGTTTTGAGGCACTTATTTATTTGGGTCCCCATTTTATGTTGGGAACCAAGGGGTACTTTCGCACTATTTATCTTATTTACTCATTATCAATCTTTTCTTTTTCTCCCCTTCTCAATCCCATACAATAGCCCTTTGCTTTTACATACCCTATAAGATTGTTAAATAATTTCTTTTATATAATTTAGTAGGCCCTAATTTCACTTATATATGCCCCACTCAAAGCCCCAAAGCCTTTCTACAAACCCGAGAAAAGATGTATTTATTTATTTTATGTTTGAAATAATGTCAAAAATGTCGGGAAATTTATTTGTTTTGATTTTCCGGGTGGGTCCCTTATCATACTCTAACCCATTATACTCATATAACATTTTCACTTCTATTTAGTTAGTGCTTTCTACCGATATATCACTTGACTTATTTTGTTAAATTTATTTTTTGACATCTCCTATTTTGGCATCAATTTAATAAATGGGAAGTTATTTTTGATTTTTAGCGAAGTTTCTTTCGCTAATTAGACAGGCGTCATAGAGGGATTCGAACCTCGGACCATGGACAATGACCAAAACCAATTTATTGGAAAGGGCACGAACTCGAGTTATTATTTTATGCCTACTAAATTCAAAATCCGGATCCACTAAAGCCGGACGATTTTTCGCCTAGCTGGCGAGTGCCAGAATTTTTACAACTTTAAATTTTGATGACAGCAAAACAGAAAAAAAAGAAATAGTAGAATGGAAAATATCATCAACCGGGAAGCATATCCAGACCTGTCTGATTTTTGTGGTAAGTTTCAACTCTATAGCAAAAACGCAGGGGGAGTTATGCGTGACACACACTCACACAGACAACTTAATGGAAACTCGCATCGTCATTAAAATGCCTGAAACGGCATTTATTAGTTATGATAAAACCCCGTTTTGGAATTTAAGGTGGTCGCAATACTTTTCTGTATTTTACAGCAGGAGGTGAGAAAAAGTTAAATTTCATAAGCCTGTAAATGTTTGATTTATTTCATTTTATTTTATTAACCAATAAAAACTTGATTACCTTCCAAATATCCAGCTGATTGCTGCGTAACAGAAAGAGTTTGAAAATTTGCATTTTATCTGCTTCTACAGGTTCACAGCACTCAGTCTACGCTAGTTTAGCTTTAACAAGCCTTATCACATATTGTTATCATATCTTGAGCACTAAGTTCTACTTATTGAAACTTTTTAATAAATTATTTAGCTAACATTAAACGAAATTGTGTAATGTCTCCATGCATATACGTCATAACCGTGTTTTTACATTTAACTTCAACTTGATGGAAATATTTTTTAGCGATTTTTAAGTGGAAAATGTTTTATATTGCTTTCTCTGTGTGTTTTTAAAAATTACATTATTTAAAAAATTTTATATCTTTATGTATATCTAATAATATCTTTTATGTATTAAAATAATATTGTCTGTCTAAAACACATATTGGAGTTAAATAATTTAAGCTTCTTCAAACTAAAAATAAAATGATCATAAATATTATCAAACGAAATTTGAAGCATCATTTTGAGAGAGGGAGCATTTCTAAAAGCGAGCTCTCTTAATCTTCCTTATTATTTAAAAATTTAAACAAGATGTTCCGGCCGCTTGGCCGCTTCGCATCCTCGGTGCTTCAAGCCACGGTCACTACGTGGCGTCGGCGCTAGGGGCCGACGCCGAACTTATAGTTTACATATACTAGAATGCAATTAATATCAATTAATGCAATTAGGGTCATTCCATATAAAAAAACACGTGATATCTCCAATTTTAATATAATTTGGCCGACAGGTAGAAAAAGGACAAACATAAAAGGAAGAATAAAATCAACAATTTTGGCTCATATGGTGCAGCCATATTGCCGCAGTAGGGTGCTAAATTTTCCAAAAAAATTTACTTTTCAACCTTTTTTTTGGTTATAAAAATTACAGTATCTAAAATGCTGCATAGGGTATTATTTATATTTTGGTGGCGTTTGAAAGCTTGGCCCTTTCAAATAGTTATCTGTATACTTTTGGATAATTACTTGCAAGTTTTTTTATGAGCAAATAAAAAATAAAAATGTAAATATATCAAAAAGCCAATTTTTAAAAAATTTGAAAAAAAAACCCTAAAAAGAGCTTAAACTGTTAGTAAAATGTCCACAAAGTTTCACCATGGGAGCGCCATGGGGTAGGACACAGTAGCGCATAACGTGTGTCAAGGTATGTCAAACTGTAATAAAGTCACTGTTTTTGCAATTTCTATCAATGATTATGTGATAAATCTTAACATTTTTACAGTTTGACATACCTTGACACACGTTATGTGCTACTGTGTCCAATCCAATGGCAGTCCCATAATAATACTTTGTGGACACATTACTAACAGTATAGGCTCTTTTTAGGTTTTTTTTCTCAAAAATTTTAAAAATTGGCTTTTTGATATATTAGCATTTTTATTTTATACTTGCTCATAATAAAAACTTGTAACTAATTATACAAAAGTATGTAGAAACTATTTGAAAAGGCCAAAATTAACCTTTCAAACACCACCAAAATAAAAATTATACCCTATGCGGAATTTTAGATTCAGCCATTTTTATAAACACATTTTTTGGAAAATTCACCAACCATACTGCGGCAATATGGCTGCACCAAAATGAGCCAAAAATCTGGATTTTTTTCTTATTTCTATGGAGCCTACCTTTCAGCCAAATTATATTGGAATCGGTGTGATCGAGTCCAAAAATGTATTTTTTATGTTGATTTGACATGAAATGACCCAATAAATATTATCAAGATATGCTTAATTTTAATAATTTATCAGATCAAATGACGGTTGTAGCGAAATGCCACTTACAAAAACTACTACTGCGAAAACTGGTGGCTGAGTTCGCGTCGGTTCGTGCCGAAACTGCGCAGCTAGACACAAACTAGAGACCGAATTCGTGTCGGTGTGTGCAGAAACTGCGCAGCTTGACACAAACTAGAGACCGAATTCGTGTCGGTTCGTGCAGAAACTGCGCAGCTAGACACAAACTAGAGACCGAATTCGTGTCGGTGTGTGCAGAAACTGCGCAGCTTGACACAAACCTAGAGACCGAATTCGTGTCGGTTCGTGCAGAAACTGCGCAGCTAGACAAAAAATAGAGACCGAATTCGTGCCGAAACTGCGCAGCTAGACACAAACTAGAGACCGAATTCGTGTCGGTTCGTGCAGAAACTGCGCAGCTAGACACAAACTAGAGACCGAATCCGTGTCGGTTCGTGCAGAAACTGCGCAGCTAGACACAAAGCGGCTAAGAGACTGAAGGTCTCTTGTTTTAGCGATTATTATTTAAATTTGCTATTTAATTTATGATAACATTAAATAATAATATTTTTAAAAATCGTAAATTAGTCTGATGTGAGGCAGTTTTACTGAAATATTTTAAAATTATAACAATTTCGTTGAATTAATCACGCGTTGAATAGGAACGTTATACCGGACAAATAAACTAGAAATGAGTGTCTCCTTGCAAATATGATATTTTTTCTGTTTTGAAGATAAAGAAAAAATAAAAAAACAGGTAAGTAGGAATAATAAATAGGATTAAAGTCGTGTAGATGAAACAAATTTGAATTGTATTATTATTCATATTTGTACTTGCGATATGACTTTTATGTTGTTTAAAGACAATATAAAAATCAATTATTATTGTAGTTTAGTTTATAGAAGTTGCCGTGTTGGGTAATTACTTGGTAAAGTCTTTGAATGAATTAGTAATAAGGTCAAGTAATGCCGGTAAAGTACAACTTTATAAAAGTTTTACTTATATTTGAAATTACATCTACCAACTAAGTAGAGGGGATAACAAAGTACTGTTTCAAGAATCAACTCCTCCTATTTTATCTTTTAACCTCCATATATCTAATATTTAAGCAGCACCACCTTCTATCCTCTTATGTGTATAATATTCATACGCCGCCACCATCTCTATCCTTTATCTTATTCATTCCCTACACCACCAGGACCCGACGGTCCTGGTGGTCGAATCGACATCTTTTTATCGTTACCATATTTTCTTTCTATCCCTAAAACCTTCTCATCCGTCTATTCATACACCCCTACCACCTCCTTATCCTCTATTTTTAACCCTACCACCTCTTATCCGTCTATTTTTTAACCCCTACCATCTCTTCATCCGTCTATTCTTCAACCTCTACCACCTCCTTATCTGTCTATTCTTCAACCCCTACAACCTCCTCATCGTCTATTCCTTAACCCCTACCATCAGTTCATCCGTCTATTCTTCAACCCCTACCACCTCCTTATCCGTCTATTCTTCAACCCCTACCACCTCCTAATCTCTCTATTCTTCAACTTCTACCACCTCCTTATCTGTCTCTTCTTCAACCCTACCACCTCGTAATCTCTCTATTCTTCAACCCCTACTACCTCCTTATCGCTCTATTCTTCAACTTCTACCACCTCCTCATCCGTCTATACTTCAACCCCTACCACCTCCTCATCCGTCTATTCATCAAACAAAAATCGATGGCATACAAAATAACCGGAACATAGTGAAATTTATTGACATCATTTTGTTAAAGTTTCAAATAGGTTTCCAAAGTAGGCCATATTACGGTATCCTATAACTTAACTTTTTATATTTACCAAAATTAGTATCAAAACTAATATTAGGTAATACGGTTAATGTTACAATAATAATAATGATAATTTTTTTTTAAATTGAACTTGAAGCTTTGAAAGAAACTCTAAGTATTAGGCCCGTAGCCAGGTATAGGCGGGGGGGGGGCATTGTCCCTCTCAGGGATTGATCCTTCCCTTTAAGTTTTGGCTGGCTACGTGCCTGGTAAAGAGGCCGCATTTTTGGGGCCTGAGTTACTAACACCAGCGGGCTCATAACACTAACTCGCCCACGCACACCATGTGCCGTCAAAAAAAGTGAAACAGATATTGTCATGACTGGGATTCGAACACTGGTCGTAACAAGCTGCTGTTTCATGGAGAAAGTGGAAACCCTCCTAGATAGATGTAACTTATATAGCTTACAATGTAAATATAACCTACATTGATATATATGAGCTACATACAAGATCAAGTTAATTTGACTAACTTACTCGGCAATCTACGATTGAGAGTGAAAGACAAACTTGTCTAGAATGGTCTGTTGCATCGCATGAGAAGGGAAGATCGTGCAACAGTTTTGCAAAACATCTTCAAATTATTTGTATAATACTTCCCGTCGTACTTAAAATTAAACTCTACTACTAACTAATTTCAATTTGTAAAACTTTCTTCAAACTAATTTATCAAACTTTTTCTCTAAGTATTTTGTGGAATTTAAATTTACCTTAAAACTAAATCAGGAAACAAACTCATACGTCAAAAACTCTTCCAAGGCCTCTGACAAATACTCTTCCAAATATCTCTGACAAATACTCCAATGTCTCTGACAAATAAATACTCTTCCAAGGCCTCTGACAAATACTCTTCCAAATGTCTCTGACAAATACTCTTCCAAGGTCTCTGACAAATAAATACTCTTCCAATGCCTCTGACAATACCTTCCCAAATTCTCTGACAAATACTCTCCAAGGTCTCTGACAAAACTCTTCCAAATGTCTCTGACCAAATACTCCCAAATGTCTGACAAATAAATACTCTTCCAAGGCCTCTGAAAATACTCTTCCAAATCGATCTCCAAATGTCCAAGGTCTCTGACAAATACTCTTCCAAATGTCTCTGACAAATACTCTTCCATGCCTCTGACAAAACTCTCCAAATGTCCTCTGACAAATACCTTCCAAGGTCTCTGACAAATAAATACTCTTCCAAGGCCTCTGACAAATACTTCCAAATGTCTCTGACAAATACTCTTCCAAGGCCTCTGACAAATACTCCTTCCAAGGTTCTGACAAATACTCTTCCAAGCTCTCTGACAAATACTCTTCCAAGCTCTTGACAAATACTCTTCCAAGGCCTCTGACAAATACTCCTTCCAAGGTTTCTATGACAAATACTCTTCCAAGCTCTCAGACAAATATCAAGCTCTCTGACAAATACTCTTCCAAGCTCTCTGACAAATACATTTCAAGCTCTCTGACAATACCCTTCCAAGCCTCTGACCTCTTCCAAGCTCTCTCACAAATACTCTTCCAAGCTCTCTGACAAATACTCTTTCCAAGCTCTCTGACAAATACTCTTCCAAGCTCTCTGACAAATACTCTTCCAAGATTTCTGACAAATACTCTTACAGGATCTCTGACAAATACTCTTCCAACCTCTCTGACAAATACTCTTCCAAGATCTCTGACAAATACTCTTCCAAGCTCTCTGACGAACTGACAAATACTCTTCTAAGCTCTCTGACAAATACATCCAAGATATCGACAAATACTCTTCCAAGCTCTCTGACAAATACTCTTCCAAGCTCTGTGACAAAATCTTCAAGCTCTCTACAAATACTCTTCCAAGCTCTCTGACAAATACTCTTCCAAGCTCTCTGACAAATAGTTTTTCAAGCTCTCTGACAAATAGTTTTTCAAGCTCTCTGACAAATACTCTTCCATCTCGGTCAAACTATCAAATTCTCTTCCAAGTAGTTTATAACACTTGATCGAGTGTGAGACTATTAAAATAAAATCAAATTACCTTTGATGGTGAAAAGCCATTGGTGTGGGCGTATCGCTAGATATCGCCATTTGTGTAAGGGTAAGAAACAGCTGAAGTGGTGTATATCTCCATAGACCCTCTCACCCCCTCCCCTCCCACCCTCCTGTCCCAATCTTTGTCCCCCGCAATGGCGACGACTTTAACTTTGATTTCAACCCAATAAAAGTTTAAATTCAAAATTATAATAGAAAGCTGATATTAAATTTATCTACTATTTAACTATTTTATTTGTTTGAAAATATTTATAAACTATTTTAAACTTAGTCTTTATGGATATTAGTTGCTATTTTATCTTTATCTATTACGAACTATTAACTATCTTTAAACGAAATTTACTTAATAGCTTAAAGTTATGTAAAGTGCCATTTAAGTTGAATTAATCTAAGATATGTATTTATTTTTAAGTATTTAATTTTACTCTAAAATTTAATTCCTTAAAGCATACAAAACAAATATAATTGCCGTTACGCAATGAGCAAAGTCCAGGTGTGTTTTACATAAATTTAAAAAAAATTAAATTTATATTTAGTAAATTAATCAAATAAAATTAAACATTACGGTCCAATCTGAAATGAAAATTTCAATGACAATACAGGTTTGTATCATTGTAAAAGATGTCTCATAAAACTGCGATACTTGATTTTCAAATAATTAAAGATTAAAGAAAATTCGTTACAAATAATTAATCATTTTATTAATTATTTGAGTTATAAATACTAATTAACGAGGAAGACAATTTTATTGGAGATCGTGAACTCTTTGGGTAATAGTTAAGTTTTACAGCTCAAGGGCAAGTTTTTCACAAAAGGCGAAGCCGCAGGTGAAACTTCATTATTCGAGCCTGTAACAACAATTAATTCCGAGGGAGGTAAACAATTAATCTCGCGAGGCTTTGCCGAGGAAGATAACTAAAATTGACTCCCGAGGCCTAGCCGAGGAAGATAATACGAGAGCTAAAATTCTTCGATCCCTGTGGTGTATTAAATGTTACCTACGACTTAGATAATAAGTGAAATATATTTCTTATTAATTTATAAAATTTGTTGATGATGATGGGAATGAGAAGTTCCAATTTGATGTGATGCTAATAACGATTGTAGGTAGGGGGTTTTCAATTTTTTTGTACACATTCTCTTTTTCATTCCTTATTATTTAGAATTTGTTCTGTTACTTTGATTTTATTTGGCATAGATGGGTCTATATAGCCACTGCACTTAATAGCCATGCCATTTTAAAGTTGTCATAGATGCCTGAATTTGCAAGAAGGGTCGCTGACGTTCTACACAAGCAATGCTCTGCAATTACGTCCCTAAGGAATTAAATATGTATTTTACGCCCCTAGAGACGTAAATATCCGTTTTACGTCCCTCGGGACGTAAAACTCGTTTACAGGGCCAGGTCGCTACTTATGAAAACCAGATATTTAACTCAAGTCGTGGGTAAAATTATTTAACACAGGGTAAAAACCAATTTTCGAAAGTCTTGGAGTGTGTCCAATTCTTAATTGAAGTTAACCCTTGCGCATGTGAAATGCTCTTTCCTCTATACAGCTGATATGGGGCCCGTTTCACAAAAGTGCAAGTCTTGTAGTGACAAAAATTGTAAAAAACAACTTGTAAAGACAAATATACAAGTGTTACCAAGGATACACTTGTAGATTTGTAGCATTTTTCTATTTAATAAACAATATTTTCTTGTCTATTACAATTACTTGTAACATTTACTTGTAAAATTTCTACCCAAGTCCCAACCTAGGTAGACTGAGTTACAACTTCATTTTATTCATATAAAACTTAGTTTTTATCTTCAACTTTTACTTTATTAGTAATCTAGTGCTCAATATGAGTTTTTAAATCGTTTTTCCTATACATCACTTCTCGTACTTTATAAATAATTGCATTCGAAATAATTTGTTCGTATGAATGAAACTGGGTTTTAATAATATTTTTACACATTGTTTACAAAAACTCTAGTAGGTTACAATATAGTTATAGTAATGATATTGGGGAAACGCTTAATTTTGACACTTGTAGTTACAATTTTTTTTGTACAATAGTTTGTAAGATTTGTAGGCGAGATAATCAAATTTGATTGGAGTTTGACACAAATATGCTCGTTTCCTAGGAGATCTGAGATAAAACTTGTAACCTACTAGGGGGGTTTTAAGAAATTTAATAAGAAAAATCGCAAGTAATTACCAGTCTACACTTAAACATTAGTGAAACAAATTTCTTACAATTATTAGTAAACTTGTAGCTTTTTATTTGTAGTATACAAGACTTGTACTTGAGTGAAACGGGTCCACATAAAAACAGAAATGTTTTACTAAACTTTATTTTTCAAAATAAGCGATAAATTCCTTTAATGTTTGAAAAAGTTATGAATTAAAACGTTAATTAAGTTTTAAAAGCTAAGCGAACTTACTTAACTTGATAAAAGTATGATTTAATTCGATCCGTCACAAAATTTATTTTGGTATGATTATTCATATTCAGAACAATAACTAACTTAACATTATACAATTAAAGACTACTTGAAAACATTAAAAAGTACATAAAAGAGGTTGAAAATATATCTTGATAGGAAATTTAAATAAAACAGCTTAAAGTTCTATAATAACAAAAACTAATTATTCAGCTAAATAATTAGTTTTTGTTGTTATTACAGAACTTTAAGCTGTTGCGTTTAAATTTCTTATCAATATGTTGGAGCTCTATAAAATAAATAGCGCTACTAAAGAGAAATTATTGAAAATATATGAAAGAGAATCGGGTACGGGGTACCTCGGAACTTTTCCTCATCACATCGGATTTCCTACGCTCGTCCTCCCTGTTTCGGATTAGCTTCGCTCGTCCTCAGATAGTAAATAAAACCGTTTCATTCTCAGCGCTCACCCATTCAATACTGACCACGCTCGATGCTGCTGAACTATTATGATCTACTAAAAGTCATGGACATACTTGTTGAATGTATTCATAACATAAAGGTTACACTTGAACCAAATTTCAATTCAATAGGATTTTTTCCGACTTTTGTACAATTTTTCAAAACATTTATGCAAGCCATTCGATAAAAATTAAAGTAATACTAATAATGAGATGAAACTTAGCACACATGTTAGTCATATACATAGTCACATGCGTGCCAAATCTCAATCCGATCGCAACATTTTTCCTCGTTTTATGATTTTTGAAATTTTGCAGGTTAATGACGTCATAAAAATATTTCCTAACAACTGAACTAAATTATTAGAATGATTCTCATACAAAGTTTCAACTGCCTTGCGGAAATACACTGCGGGAGCTACGACGATAATAGACATACACTTACAGATACACAACTTTTTAAATCCACTTAGGATGCCTTAAAAACACCTAAAACGGATAATTCAGGTGACATCCCAGTTTCGGATTTTTTGCAAACACAATACTTTTCCTATATACCTACGGTATAAATGAGGAAAAGTCAAAACTTAAAAAACTACATCACAGTTAAGTATTAAAGTTACTGGGATATAATATCGTGTTGTTGTTTGCAATAACTTATTAAAATTTCAATTTGTTGTTTTTAAGATGGCTGCATTGTTGACTGTATAATAAATAAATATATAATACAATAAAAATATAATATAATAAATATAAATATAAAAAAATAAATAAATATAATAAAAAAAAAAAAATTTTGTTAAATATAGAATTAAAGCCTACTTGAATCAAGTTATTTAAGATTGGATTCTATAAACTGAAAGGTGAAATTGACGACAAACTATTGAAGCTAAACGTAAAACAAAATAAATTTTTTAGGTCTAACACGCGAAAGTGTTTTAAATAAACTTTAATAAGTGTAAAGACTGTTTTCAGTACAACATAAAACATATGCTGTACCTCTCCGATGTGTTAGTATGTGTGTTGCGTTGTGCGAGAATAGTATCAGATCGAATACTAATTGTTACGGACAGTGTTTACAACATATAAGAAAGAATGTCAGACGTACTTGAACATATATTAAAACATACTGTCGTCGGTCTTGATTTGTTCGCTTCAATTGAGGCCAATTTTTTACCCTCTTGAATCTGAATTAATTACACTCGTTGGCTTGTTGATCGTTTGCGATTTCTTAACACTACTTGCTTTAATTATAATAACTCTACTTGTTAAATGCTTATTCATTTTTATGAATAAGTTTACATATTGCAATGAAATGTGTGGCATGTAAGAGTTAGAGTATGTAAGCATAGATTCATTTATCCTTAGTCTCACTTTTAAGTTTATAGAATTCGCACATTTTTATAAATTATAAACAATGACTTTAATTCTATAAGTAAATATTTAACCTATAGGGCCCCTCTAAGAATAATATCACTATGAATAATTAAATGAAAAATCTCTCCACAAAATAAAAAAATCTATGAGTCTGAATCTAATATCTAAAGCTAAATCATAGACTCAATCGTCTTCCTTTTATTTCTTCAACGGTTTTACACTGATGATGGCCTCTAGCTAGGTTGAAAGCGCTTTGCCAATAAAGTTTTGTTATTTTGTGGAGAGACTTTTCATTTAATTATTTATTATGAACTCCATTCACGCTCATTCTCAAGATGTAATATCACTATGGATATCATTGCCCTTATCATAGAGATATTATTACTAGAGGGGCCCTATTTTTTAATAGAACGGTTGTAATACATCACAAACCACAAACAATGCGCGGAAAGCCCAAAATCAATTGATTTATTATAACCTTAACTCACTCTTGAAGGATGTTTCGATGAGGTTACACAGAGCCCTTGAGGGCCCCAAAAAGATGTTTCAGACCTTTCAATGTATTGAGATAGGCTATGCCCCCTCTAGTATATATATCTAAGGTAACTGTCTATTTATACTTTTATCAAGCACTACTAAGTTAATTTTGTGTTCACTCATCCAGCATTTAAGAACAAACAAACATTTAATATTTCGCATTGGCGCAAAAAGTTACAAATTTTTGACACAATATTTTTTATAATTTTGATAAAAACATAACTATTATGCTAACACTGTTAAATAACCAAATTTCAACACAAGAGTCTAGCTCGCAACTGTGCACGGAAAAAGATGTTTTTACCCAGGTTAAAGTAAATTTGTTCATGTATTAAAACTGGTAATGTGGGTTTAATCTATTAAATGTTTTAGTATATTAATTTAGTTTGTAGAGTAGAGTACCTCCTGTATTAACATATTTCTTATGTTTATA
>JACMZG010000022.1:51604265-51624265 GCA_018340805.1 Microvelia longipes | reverse complement strand
GACGTTTACTTTTATTTATTTGAAAACATAGAGATATATTACTAGAGGGTGCATAGTCTATCTTAATATATTAAACAGTTTAAGGCATCTTTTTATAAGTGGCCTTAGGACTAGACGTTACAGCGAGCCATTTGGTTAACACTTCTAGTATGTATAATTACTGTATAGGGAGGTATTTGAGTATAGCTAGTGAGAGAGGTGGGAAGTAATATTCTTGAATCTCCAGCAACCAATAATCGAGAGGGGCTCGTCTCTATATGATATTTCACGTCATTATAATATCAATATCACCGTCAATCAAACATCAAATTAGTGTTTTGAAAATACTTTCAAAAAAAAAAAATAAATATATCTGTAAATCTGTACCCGATTTACAGATGGAGACACTTACTCCATCTGTTGATGGGAGTAAGTGTGGAATAATATCAAGTCAAACAATTTTCATTATAATATAAATACAATAATCATACAATATTTGAAGCAAATGATCTAATTAAACTATTTAAAACTTTGCAAAAAAAACCCCATTCGTTGACTAGACAAATTGTGACCGAGTAGCATATTAAAATAATTTTGTTTATTATTAGAACTCAAGTTACATTAATTATTGAGTTTAATGTTTTGCGTGATAGTATAATTAAACACAATTCGTGTTATTGACAGTAATCAATGTAATACGTAGCTCCAGAGCACTTACGTCGAGAGTGGAAGGTCAAAGTCAAATATAATTCATTATTTTTAAACCACTTATCCATCAGGGTTAATAATTAAAATGTGAGTTATTAGTCGTTAACAATTTAAATGAAATAATGGAGGGATTAAACTTAATAAATACCTCTCATTGTAACTCAGTAAAGAAGAAACTACTACTATAGCTCAACACATGGCTAAAATCATTTGACAGCTCGGGAATAGTGTTGAGGAACCAATGAGGTTGGTCCAATTTTAAATGGTGGGCGTGGTTTAACATCCAGGAATAACCTCCTTGGCATTGTTTTCCCACGATGTCTGAACTGATTTTAGCCGTGTATTACACTATAGTCTCTTCACTCTTACGATGATGTATCCTACCAAAAACCACTTCCGTAAAATACATCCCGCCAAGTCATTGATACAAAAGAGTTGAGGAATCAATATTTAACTCGACAAGTTATGTTGGTGCTTCCACTGACCTGTCATTTGAATTCAGAGGATATTTTCAGCTTCTTCTTTACAGCAGCGAAGCAGCTGAGTGAAAGGAGCTGATAAATACCTCTAGCTTTTTATGACAGGTCAGTAGGAAGCACCAACGATACTTGGCGGAGTGAATTTTACCACGCTAGTGGTTTTTGGCATGATTTTGTGACATTTAGTACGGCTCCTAATGAATGAACGACTATTTTGGCTAAAAAAAGCCTGTGCAGGTACTTAATACTAAAAAAACTATAATTATGAAGTAAAGGAGTGGTAACAGTTGGTTATTTCTACGAGAAAAGGGAGAGGACCGATTCCGTTTAGTCTCCTGATATCTAAAATATATATAAGAAGCCTCGATGGACCAAGCTAGACCGCGAAATCCTGCTGACCTCACCTGCCAACGCGGTGAGGCAGCAAAACGGGTTAAATTATGGAAATTGACACACGACAAAATGCTTTGTAATAATACAGAACCAATACACTATTAGGACTTCTTCTGAATTGACCAATAGTATGGCAAGCCGCCCCGCCCCAGAGTGACTAGGGGCTCCTGTTTTAGGGGTTCGGCTTTAACACAACATATGGGCCTGCTGGTACAAATCAAGTATCACAACATATGGGACTACTGGTACAAATTAATAAGTCTTTATTTCAATAACTCTTGTACATTCCCAGTATTTTTGTCGGATCACTAGCGTTAGTCTAGCAAGTGACCACGCGATTTGTGCAGGGTGTCCCCGAATGAATTTAACGATACCTCTAAGTGACAAAAGATTCATTTTTCGAAAAAAAGTAATGCTTGATAAAAGCTTCAGCGTGTTTTCTAACTGCATCTTACTAAGGTTTAACATATTTTTATTTTCAACGGTAGACTCAAAAATTTCAATTTTTGTAAAATAAATGAAGAGTTGAGATGGCCTTATTTTGACTTTTTTTAAAAAAAAAGTTTCTTCATAAAATTATTTAATTGCCTCCCTGAGACAATGTTTCCATAAAAAAATCAAAATTAAAATTTTCAAAATTTACCCCCTTCTTCCTCCACTTCCAAATTTGGATATTTTAAAAGTTATTTAAATCTTGATAAATGATATATCCCATTAAAAGTCTTGACTAGTGGAACAAAAATGGTAGTATTATAAACTTTAATTTATTGTAACACTAATGGAGATATTTTAATTACAAAATATCCATATTTAGAAGTCGAGAGGGGAGGAGGTAAATTATGAAAATTTTAATTTTAACTGTCATGGAAAATTTGTCTCAGGGGCACGTTAAATTAAATAATTTTTATGAAGAATACTTTTTTTCTAAAAGTCAAAATTAAGCCTACTTTACTCTTGGTTCATTTTTTTAAACGTCGCAGTTTTTGAGTCTACCGTTAAAAATAAAAATATGATAAATCATAGTTTGAATACATGCAGGAGCTTTTATCAAGATTTACTTTTCTTTAAGTATGAAATTATTATCACTTACACGTATCAAGTCTGTCCGGGGACACCCTGTATATTGCCTAGGGACAAGCAAAGCGAATCCTGTATAAATTAAATTTCCATATTATAAGGGCGAGCTAAGCAAGTCCGAAATGAATGTATAAAAATCGGGTACGAGATACCTCGGAACATTTCCTCGTCACATTGGATTCGTTAAGCTCATTGTCCCTGCTTCGGACTCGCTTCGCTTGTTTATCAGAATATTATATAATTCACCAAAGTTATACTGCAACATGTTTTCGGACCCGCTTCGCTCGTCCTCAAATAGTAAATGCATCCGTTTCATCGTCAGCGGTCACCCATACAGCACTGACCACGCTCAATGCTACTTAATTTTTATGATCTAACAAAAATCATGGATAAACTTGTCGTATTAAACAGAAACTTATTTTACTAATTAATTAAGTGAAGGTATACACTTGTACAGAATTTCAACTCAATTGAATCATTTCCTGATTTTTTATAATTATTTAAAAACGTACACGAATCATTCAAAAGAATTGAACCAATACTGATAATGAGATGAAACTTGTCACAAATGTTATTCTTATACATGGCTACATGTGTGCCTTGTGAAAGAGTGATCACGTCACTTTTTCGCGTTTTATAATTGCTAGTTGATGACGTCATAAAACAATATTTTCCAAACAGCACAACTACAACGGTAGACTGATTTTCGTACAAAGTTTCAACTCTCTAGCATATATATATATATATATATATATGGTGAAAACCATTCAGGAGGCCTGTAAAACACCTGAAAGGGATAATTCCGGTTTTGGATTATTTTGCAAACACAATACTTGTCCTATACTTGTATAGGATACTTGTCCTACGGTATAAATGAGGAAAAGTAGAAATGAGCGCAACTTAATTGAGCAAAAATGCCGAGGTATTCCATGTCTTATCACATTTATTTTGGACCTATCCCTCCGAATATTAATTATTAATACATAATAAAAGGTGCTTAAAACGTTATTAAATATTTAATAATATAATTCAAGCCCTAATAGACTAATTGAATTATTAGCTTTACATTTTACCTAATATTGTGTAATAAATTAAAATTATGTAATAAAAGAAATTTATAAAAATAAAAACTTATAACTCGACAAACTTATTAAAACAACTTCTATAAACTCAATCGATATATGATGAAAATTGATATCAAAGATACCGTATCAACGATAGTATCGACAACGCGACAAGATAAAAACTAAATTTCCTGTCATATGACCTTTGTCGAAGAAAATTATTAAGGATAAAAAAATTGTCCGGTGTTACATAATTTAAATACTATTGGACGAAGTTGAAAAAAATCTATAAATCGAATTATATTTATTTCTCGTCGTTTTCATTGTTAATAAAATATAGTTAATATAACGAGGAGGGACGCAAAAAGGGAAATTATTAAAATATAATCATGGGTTAGAAATTTTTGAACCTATATATGTCAGTTGATAAATATTACAATGTGTTGTATTTCCTTTAAATTTATGTAATACAATAATGACTTAAAGGTATAGTAGCCGAATGGTTAGTGCTAAAATTTATTTTAATACTATCTATCGACGTAAAGAGCTGTCAGAAGTTAAAATCCGAGATTACCAGAGTTGTCTTTAACTTTTAATATTTGTCGTTAGAAGTCATGAAGTTGCAAAATACAGACAAAGTTAATAAAAATTTAAAGATGTTCTCCAATTGTTTTCACAATTTTATTCTCTCTCTGTTTCTATTTATTATTTAATAAGCTACTCTGTTAGCTGTCACCAGGAAGGAGAGAGGAGGGGATGACCCTCAGCCCTGCCAACATGTGTCCTTCAAACTATCGTCCTTGACCCGGGCAATATTTTGCAAAAATATTGCTGCCTACAATACCTCTAATAAAAAGTTTTACAAAATGCCAATTTACCTTTTTTAAGCACTCCCAAAAGAGCAATTAAATTATTTTAACTTAGTTTTTTTTCAATTGTTTGTATTAGTTATTAATCATTTAGTATAAATGATATATATATATATATATATATATATAATATATATATATATGTATGTATGTATATACATTATATATATATATATAATATATATATATATATATATATATATATATATGTATGTATGTATATACATATATATATATATATATATATATATATATATATATATATATATATATATATATGTATATGAATCTAGGACAATAAGTACGCGGGGAAGAAACACAGGAAAAAAATACAAGAAAAAAACTTAACGGAAAAGAGGACACAAAAAAAGGACTCGGAAAAAAGTACGCATTTTTTCAAATTTTTGCTGAGTCATTATTTCGGTTTTATTAACGTCATAAAAACATTATTATTCGAATTGAACAACTACAGCTATAGGCTGATTTTTGTACAATACTTCAACTCTCTAGTATAAATACACTGGGAGCTACGATGATAACAAAAACGCACACACTCAAGACAGACAACTTTGTAAAAATCATTTGAGGTCTTAAAACGCCTGAAACGGATAATACTGGTGAGGTCCCGGTTTCGTATTTTTTTTACACAGGCAACATTTTTTTATATACCTACGGTATAAATGAAAAAAAAGCTCTACTATATTTATGCAATAAAGTTTTTTTATTCCCTTTCCTAGTAAGGGGGTGGTTAGATGGAGGATGTCAATAGCAAGGTGTTGGGAATTCCTTACTCCCTACCTTATTTCTTACCAGATAACAGGAATATCTTATTTCCCCAGTATAATGTACATTATAAGAGTATAATACACTCATCACACACATCTGTTATAATTGAAATTTTACCTGGATCTGATGACGACGATAGCACTAGAGGTTAATAGCAAGTTGTATATGTTATACAAGAGGCGCTGAGGACGCTTTGCGGCCCCTGCGCTCTCAAATTGTCGTAATCCTATATCATTTTGTCATGTGACTAGTTTATATCTTACCAAAAACCACTTATGTGGTAAAATACTCCCCGCCCAGTCTTTGGTCCAAAAAAGTAGAGAAATCGACTTTTCTGTCTCGCCATGTCATGTCCGTATATTGGGTGGAGACTGTCATAGTCGTTTCAAAGTGAAGTTGCTAGGTTGGCAATAGTTAAGGGTCCTATTTACATCGAGAGGCAATCATCAGCTTCTTCTCGTAGGCGGCAAGCCAGCGGTGTGAACGAGTTTTACATTTTCTTTTTCTATATTTTGAGATATCAAACAATTCAGGTGTTCGTGGAGATGAATCATAACTTTATTTATTTATTCTTAATTTATAGATTCTTAATGAGTAAGTCCCCCGCTTCTAAAAATTCACCTTCCCCTTCTCTCCCTCCATGATCCAATCTCATAAGCTCAGTTTTCTTTGAAAATTCGCTGAAAATCGGTTCTTCTAGCAATAATTTTTAATTTCTCTATCAATTGGACGATGATGCGTAATACATAATATTTCCTATTATTTATCTTACAATACATTCTCACCTTTAACTTTAAACTTTTTAATGTCACTTGACATGAATAATTAAGTCATTATGACAGCATATCTGCTGTATATTCACATCTATTTCAATGTTAAATCAACTAACCTGGATAATAAGCACTAAGTTATCATTGATCAAGTAGTAAATATTTATTTATGAGCCATGTGATTTATTTCTCCAGTGCCGTATTGATCGCACTGATATGATTCACTTTAATGTCCTTGACTTTTCATTTCATTAGATTTTTACCATTTTATCAAATATTTCTACTATGCGATGTGTAAAGATATTGAAAACTAGATAACTACGAAAACTAGACAACAACGAAAATTAGATAACAACAAAAACTAGACAACAACGAAAACAAGACAACAACGAAAATTAGATAACAACTAAAACTAGACAACAACGAAAATTAGACATCACACATTGTACTTACATTCCTTACCTTTCCTACCCCCCCTCCCCCCCCCCAAAGTAATATATAAACCAAGTAGGGAAACAAACGCGATTTCTGTCAGACCTTTACATTTTGTTCACCAGGGAGTTGGCTCAAATTTGCCTATAGGCAAATTTGAGGCCATATATGGCCGCAGCCATATATGGCCGCAGCCATATATGGCCGCAGCCATTTTGTTTTACCCTAGTAAATGTAAACAAACTATTTACGGTACTCAAAGTTTTGGTTTTTATTGCATTTATTTGAACAGTTTAGTTTAAAATGGTAATAATTTGTGTAAGAAATACTTTAGTAAATAAAAGTACCGTTATATGGTGGCATAGATATCAAATTTTTAGGGGCTTCCACAGTTATCATAAAGATATAGGTATCCCGGTTGCGACTGTGTCCTAACTAAAGTAATATATAAACCAAGTAGGGAAACTAATGCCATTTCTGTCTGATCTGGCATGTAGTTCACATTTCGTTCACCAGGGAGTTGGCTCATATTTTCTTATGGGCGCAGCCATTTAGTTTTACCCTTGTAAATGTAAGCAAACTATTTACGGTACTCGAAATTTTTGTTTTTATTGCATATCTTTGTACATTTTAGTATAAAATGATAATAATTTGTGTAAAAAATACGTTTTGTCACATCCAATAGTGGTTTAAGTCCGAATCATTAAATAGTATGTTTGTTTAAATTACTTAAAACGAGCGGCTAATTAAACTTTTTTTTTCGTGTGCACTACTTAACTTAGTACATTTTTGCAAATGATTTTTGTTTTTTCCCCTTCAAATATTAGTTGTAATTAGTAATTTAAAAAATTTAACCTAATTTTTTTGACTGTAATAAAAGCAATCGTAATTTTAAGGCAATACACTGTCGTCTGCATTTTCTTCAAAATCTTAATAAAAACATGTGGTTTACCTTTACTATAGTTTCTCTTTTTCTTTAACTAAATTATTATAACAATTATTTAAAAGAATTTAATACAAAATCATTAAATTATCACGTGAATAAAGTAAAGTACGAAAACACGATAAAATGTAAAAATCACCTAATGTTATCAGGGTTGCCAATAAAATTAAATAAAAAAACCTAAATCCGAAAAGGCGCATGCGCAGTTATTCTAATTTTAGCTATTTTTTATTTTTGAGCCAACTATCAGCTGATCGGGCAGGTCTGAATTTTTTTACATGTGTCAGCATAGTGATATTATTACTAGAGGGGCCCTATTGGTTGAATTTTGAAACACTGACAAAATATCCTGACCATATAATGTCAGGTTTATAAACCTGACATTATAAACTTCGCTTATAATGTGATCAAATAATGAGTACAAAATTACAATAACTTATATAGTAGTACGCTAGAAATACAAATCAAAACACAAACAAGGTATAGGAAGCCGAAAACAATAGATTTATTATTGCCTTAACTCACTCTTGAAGGAGGTTTAAATGAGGTTACACAGAGCCCCTAATACCATAGAGATATATACTAGAGGAGGCATAGCCTATCTTAATACATTGAGAGGCCTGAAACATTTTTCGAGGGGCTCTCAGGGGCTCTGTTTTTTTTTTTTTTTTTTTTTTTTTTTTTTTTTTTTTTTTTTTTTTTTTTTTTTTTTTTTTGAGCGCATGCTCCATTGATAATACTACAGGTTACAGGGGCTCTGTGTAACCTCATTGAATCCTCCTCTAAGAGGGAGTTAAGGTTATAATTAATCAATTGTTTTCGGCTTCCCACAGATTGTTTGTGTTGTGATTTGTATTTTAAACATTCTACTATATAATTTACTGTTTTTTTGTTATGTTTATTTGATGATAATGATAATCGAATGTGGTCAGGTTACTTTTTAGATGTTTCAAAATTCAACCAATAGGGCCTCTCTAGTAATATATCTCTATGCCTAATACGATGTTTCAGGCCTTTCAATGTATTGAGATGCTATGCCCCCTCTTGTATATATCTCTATGTGTGTCAGTATAGGAGTTTCCCTACTTGGTTTTTATACATAAGGTGCGGTCGAATATTCACGGCCTTCTAGAACATTGGATCACCAACAAACTTTTTTTCAAAATTTTCAGTAATTAGCCGGATTTGTGATAAATGAAGCCTATTTCCGTAATCTGCACGCTCTTTTGGTTAATCTCAAAGAGTATTTACATTCACTCAACGATTTTTTTTAATCTAACTTGATACATACATAACTACTGTTAGACGTCAATGTTATCTACCTGATTTGTGTTATATTTTGAATGTATTAATGAAAATTAGCACAAATTGTTATTATTTGCAGTCAACAACACCACAACAAAGAGGTAATTCGTATATGCAAAGTATAACTATACAAAGTATTAAAAGTTAATCAAACTGATTGTGGGCAAAAAGCGGCAAATTAACCCTTGCCCACTCAATCGAAAAGTAGGTCCCACGCCGCGCTAATGTCGACTAGAATCCAAATTTTTCCACCCTTGATTCGACAGTTTTACTGTTTAAGTATATCTATAGTCTCTGGTACATACGGTCATTGAAAACATTGAAAATTTACTATTTATTCCTGTAATGACGTTAATTCCCAAGAATCTTGAATAAAGGGGATGACGCATTAAGGAACTTTTCTGACCCCATGGAAGTTGTATGAGATAGAAAATTAGAAGCAAACTTACCCCTTCCCTGTGATTATAATGAAAAAAGCGCCAAACGCAGGTTATGTAGCAAGGTTGTCGAGTTTGATTCTAAACTTTCTTCTGTGCTTCTCGTGATTGTTACATTTGTGGTGCTTGTTAAGTCATTTTTGCTTATATAATTTTAAATTTTGGAATATACTTTGCCTCTTCAGTGAGTGATAATTTAAGCGTGTTTTGTTATAACCTTCTCAAGCAATAAACAATGGAAACCATTGTGACGTAAGTTTGCCTCTAAATTTTAAGACCTGCGCAGTTTTAAGAATTGTAAGCATGCGCAGTTGGTACCAAGCATGTGCTGTTGGTTTTTGACGTGTTTCGTGTTGAATTCTCTATATTTTCTGGTTTTCGATGCGGTCACTTGTTTGTATGACAAATCGACTTAGTGCGTCATCCCCTTTATTCAAGATCCTTGGTTTAAGTATATCTATAGTCTCTGGTATATACGGTCATTGAAAATTGACTATTTATTCCTGTAATGACGTCAATTCCGGACTATAACCTAACATGTCAAAAATTGTATTCATTCATAAAAACCAACTTGAATCACCTTATAAATTCAATTAGCTTGGTCTTCTTCTCCTTTCACCCCCCCCCCCTCAGAAAGACTTTTTTGTGAAGAAATAAGTTAGGTATCATACTCACAATTTTGCTGAGTTCACGTCGGCTAAAATAGTTTCCATTTGACTGACTCTGAACCACTAATATCCGATCTGAATAAACCACTGACGGAGTAAATATCCTTAAGTCCGACAGATTTACCATTTTAACCGCGCGACGCACGACCCTGATCCATACGAAAAATTTTACCCTTTTTTGGGGCGTTACAATTTTATTTAAATATTAACCTCGCTTATTGGTGGAATCAGACAAATCGCATATAATACCGTAAATAGAAAGCTTTGTTTTGCAATTCTGTCAGTTGTGTCTCAGACATTATCATAACAAAGCATTGCTTGTTATGATCACTCTTAATGTGCATAAAGTCCACTTACTTCATGTCTAGAATCATTTTTTTTGTTATTCAGAACTGCTGAAATTGCGTTAAGTTGCATACTCGTCTGGAATCATCGATTTGTCGGATATTACGTTAAGAATTTCAATCATAACCCTACTGTATTCTTTATGTTGGAATTTCAATAAAATGAATAAAAAAACAATACTTCCTTTATATCTACGGTATAATTTCCTGCTCTTATCGTATTTGCAATGCTCGTCATAACCCAACTCGTCCTTAAAGTATATAGATGATAATAAAATGAAAATTCGTTGTTCTTATATAGAAACCTTTAAAGATAATCACTAACTAAGCTTTAAACCAGTGCACACAATGATACGCACAGCCAAATCGTAGTTTTGTATAACGAACAGGATAATTAAGCCCATTTCGAAAAATACAGACAAAATGAGGTACGCGTAGTGCTTGATAATTGAGTAACTCAAGTTATAAAGCATAAACCGGTACCTTGAGCTTTAAATGGATTGCTGAGCACGGAAACACGCATTAAAAAGAAAATTCGCCCGGTATGCGGACCACCGCGCCGGAATGTTTTCAATTAATTATATGCAATTGTCTAATTTTTACCTAAAAGTGTCTGACATTAAAAGACGATTTTACAAAGCGAAGACAAATAAAGACTCTAGTGCTGTCCGGTCTAAAGACTAGTGCTGTCCGGTCTAAAGACTAGCGATGTCCGGTCTAAAGACTAGCGACTAAAGATAGCGATGTCCGGGACTAGCGCGGTCTAAAGACTAGCGATGTCCGGTCTAAAGACTAGCGATGTCCGGTCTAAAGACGCCAAATGACTAACCGATCCACTGAATATGGTAGATTTAGAAACTAATTCAGAGCAATAATAATTTATTTAAGTCAATACAAGTATCAGCTATTAAAACAAAGCGAGATCAATAGATATTAAGTCTAAGGCTGCACAATCAAAACCAATATATAAATACATTATTTTTATATAAATAAAATATACTATAATGGTTAGAAATAAATTTAAATAGTATTTTCTTCCCATTTATATATTATTTTTTTAAGGTTTCTTTTCCTCACAAATTATATTATCTTGCCTTTTGATTTTATTTGTCTTTATATTTAATATGTATTGTTAGTTTTTAATGCTTGTTCTTGATTCTTGTTTTAACAGTTTGTAATTGTGGTTTTGTCATTTCTGTTCTATTGCAGCCTCAAACTTGGTTCCTAAGTCAATAAAACTTAGGTTTAAACAAATTCATTCTGAACTATGAACTACTTATTCTTTTAATATTTCGGAATATCTTCTTACGGCAGGAAAATGAGATATTACGTTAGTATTTAAATGCAGGAAAGTAGCATTTTCCTGATCTGTCAAAATGATTCAGGTGAAGTATTATCTACCTAGGGAGATACAATTACATTTAAAATACATGGGTTTTCGCTTGAAACTCTCTAGGCAGGTAAGTACTATTTCCTTGACTTGCTGGTATTTATTTAAGTTAAAATACATTTCTTTAGTTTTTACTTTACTTCTTTGACTTTTCCAATCATATTTTCATTCGAGATGTTTTAGAATAAGCATAAATGGAGTCCATCGTAATGGAGCGAAACAATAAAAAGTCTCTCCACAGTTATAGATTTTATTTAAACTAAAGCAGAGCGCTGTCGACCTAACAAGAGGTCATCATCAGTGCCTATTAAACAAATAAGACCAAAATTGTCAAAACAAAACCTATATATAAAATTACAAATTATACCAAAGCAAACAGATAAATAACAGAAATGGAGTGATAAATAAATAAAATATAAATGAATAAATAAAATATAAATAAATAAATAAATAAATAATAAATAAAAATAAATAAAATAAATAAAAATAAATAAATAAATAAAATAAATAAATATAAATATAAAATAAATAATAAATAAAATATAAATATAAATAAAATATAAATGAATAAATAAAAATATAAATGATAAATAAAATATAAATGAATTAATAAAAACAAATGAATAAATAAAATATAAATACATTAGCGTTGAGCTGAGATTAAAGTGTTGGAAAGAGTAGTTATAATCTCCAACACTTTAATCTCTAAATATGTTTATATTTTATTTACTTATTTATAATTTATTTATTTATCAATTAATTTTTGTAATTTATCTGTTTGCTTTCGTATAATTGGTAATTTTATGTATAGTTTTTTGTTTTGACATTTTTTGTCTTATTTGTTTAATAGGCGCTGATTTGTTCCTAGACTTTTCTATAGGACACGATAACTTTCAAATTATAAAAAATAATAAAGTTTTCCATTTTCGGCTGTTTGATATTTTTGAAATTCTTGTGTGGTTCATATGTAGTGATTTTTTTCAAAGAAAAGTGTGCTTATGAGATTGGGGTCATTAGCAAGGGCTCGGGGCAAAATTAATTATACTTGTCATCAACATTCAGAATTATATAGTTTTTGAAATGGATGAGGTTCCTACGTCTGTAGACATACTAGAGATAAGGAAAATAACGCTCCCAACAATTACCTCATCCCTTTTGATTTTATTTATTTATTAATTAAAATAACTTAAAACTTTATTGCAAAAACAATTTATTTTTCTTACCTAAAGTTTTTGGCATTCATTCTTTTTTATGTGCAATGTCTAATAACGTTTATAATTTTAATTATATTCTTTTAATTTTATCATCATAATTTGTATTATTTTTTTTTAATCTGATTTTTAGTTTATATATTTTATTATTAATTTAAATAATTATTGTTTTGTTAAAACTCTTTACATTTTATTATTTTTTGTGACATTTTTTGTTTAATTATCTTCTTTTATTGTAATATTCTTGTTAATATTGTATTGGACACTTGTGTCTGTTTTTCTTGTTTAAAATAAATAAATAAATAAATTTCACTTTCCAGCCAAGGGGGGTAAATATATTCTTGTTTTGAAAACACTTTCATGATAGTGTTTTACCTCACATGAGTCCCAAGTAAGACATAATAATTTTGTCAGAAATGTTGATATTATGGTTCAAATGGTATAGTCACTTATAAAACACAGTAGAACAAGTCATAAATAATATCATAGAAGTATATTAATAGAGATGGCATACCTCATCTCAACACATTGAAAATGCTTTAAACATCTTTTTTAGGCATAGAGATATTAGCACTATAGAGATAGATTGATTACTGATTCAACGTGGATAAATTTTTAGCCCATTTATTATAATTACATAAAATAAATACAATACATTATTACAACAATATGGAAAATTATCTTTTTATATAATAAATTAAAATGTTAACTAATAGAGTCCATATGGATGGAATTTTGAAACTTTCAAAAAGTAATCTTAAGATCCTCGATGGCTAATGTAATCAAGTCAACATCACAAATTACGATATAATGAAAAAGTTTATAATTAAACATTCTGGCACGGAGGTCTTCAAACCGGACGAATTTTGATTGAAATACTTGATTTCTTGCTTATTAATTCAATTCTTGATTAGATAAGAAAATGCGTATATTAAATTTTTCCCATTCAATGCACGGCACAGCATTACTTGCAGTCATTTGAAGCTCACTATGAGGCGCGGTCGAATATCTAGAACGTTGGATTACCAACAAACTTTTTTTATAATTTTTTTTTCAAAATTTTCAGTAATTAGCCGGATTTGTGATAAATGAAGCCTATTCCATAATCTGCACGCTCTTTTGGTTAATCTCAAAGAGTATTTACATTCACTCAACGATTTATTTTTAATCTAACTACTGTTAGACGTCAATGTTGACATGTCAAAATATAACACAAAATATTGGCGTCTAACAGTAGTTATGTATGTACCAAGTTAGATTAAAAATAAATCGTTGAGTGAATGTAAATACTCTTTGAGATTAACCAAAAGAGCATGCAGATTATGGAAATAGGCTTCATCTATCACAAATCCGGCTAATTATAGAAAATTTTGAAAAAAAAATTTTAAAAAAAGTTTGTTGGTGATCCAACGTTCTAGATATTCGACCGCGCCTTATATGCTACTTTGGAGCGTATTTTCATTGAAAAATTCGACAAAAATTAAACAACAAGTTGTGACGCTACTGCTCAGGTTATAAAACATGTACAGAAAACTTTAACACGAATTGGATAGTGTACAATGTAAGCACTCATTTCAAAGAAACTTTTCCCGGCTAGCGGACATCCACTCTAGAATTATTTTGAAATTATAAACTAATATAGTGTAACAAAGACGATAAAATATTAACGACGGTACCAAGATTCGAACCAAGCAACTCTGGATTTGAGGAGTCCTATCGACTTTGGACCGGCTCCATTCGATTCAGTGCCTGTTGTAAACAGCATGGCTTCAAAGTGATGTTTTAATACAAGAAAATCTGTGTTTTGAGTTTTAGAAGTTGTTAATGCAAACAAAGGCATGTCTTGCTTCGCTTCGCTCGTCAAAAACTTACTTTTGACGGGTAAAAAAAAAAGATTGCATTACGTCTACAGCTGTATGTTACAAGTATTATTTAATACCGCTAAATGCTACAAGTATTATAGCATACAGCTATATGCTTCAAGCATTACAGCATACAATTGTACGATGTTATGCAATCTTATTTTTACCTCTCAAAAGTAAGTTTTCGATGAACCAAGCGAAGCAAAACATATTTGCCGTAACAATGTCTATAACAACTAAAACCATCCATTTTCGTGTATAAAACCTTCACTTTGAAGCCATATTCACAAAATATTGGTAGAGGGGCAACAAATATTGAAGTTTTTTATTTACATTTTAGTTTACTGTTCGGAGGTTGCAAAAAGTGTTTACTTCTCGTTAGTAAAATTTTCATGGCCATAGCCTTATGTTATCACCGTAACTTCATATCATCGCCATAGCCTTATGTTATCACCGTAACTTCATATCATCGTTGTAGCCTCTTAATCATACTTATCATTAAGTAAAAAATTAGGGCACTTTTTAAATGTCCTAAAAAAGTTTTTGATTTTAACCAGTCTTACCTTCAGTTCCGTATCTCTTTCCACAGCTATACTCTCTTTAAACCTCATAACTCCTATAATCATTCCACCTCTGTTATAATAACACTAAATTCTAACCCATACTATAAAACTAAAAGTATCACTACACATCAGAAAGGAAACTACAAAAAGCTACATTATGTCGTAGAACGAACGCCTCTTCAGTAAAGAGTAAGCTCAGCCTAAACCGAACTAAAAGAAAACACGTTACGGACTGTATAAGAAAAACACTTACAGACACTCCAATGTTTAAACCCCCAATCGCTATTAACCTCTTAATTATGCTGATAATAAACAAAGCCTTATCCATTTATATACGTACTAAATGATGTAAACTCTCCAACATAAAGTTTATATAACAAGCAAAAAGACTCGAGTAAAAACCGACGACATGGCATAATTCGATAATAGTATTCACATTTTTTATCTCTTCTTCTTTTCAGAGTGGTTCCAAAGAGCGATGAAAAAAATGACATCATATACCTCGTCTACAAGATGTGTTGAACACTGGCTTGAATCCTCGACACCGATTTTACTCCGTGTAGACGGGGGTTCATACCCGGTGTTGGTACAAAAATCAACCTTCGGGAAGACACGAACCCTATTGAAAACCAGGTTTTTGTGACGTCATTAACCCGGTTTGCTGAGTCAGCGAAATTTACAAAAAAATTGGCAAAATTCAGGGTTAATATTTTTTGCCGCGAAAAAGGTTTGTATTTATGTCTTTTGAGACGCTAAATCGAATGAAACCGGTCCGAAGTTGATACGACCACTCTAAGTTACCAAAAAGTCGAAAAAACCACAACATTTATAGAAAACCAAAATTGAAAATTAAATTTCGAGTAGGGTGTCGTTTTCAATATTTTTTGGGCCTCTGAGTTGAATGCCAGTGGTCCAAAGTCAATACGACCACTCAAACTCAGGGTACCTGGGTTCACATCCTGGAAGGTCGATAATTTTTATCGTTTTTTACTTAATATAAGTTTACAACTAGAAATAATTCTAGCGCGGTGGTCCACATGTCGGGCGAATTTCCTTTGGATGCGAGCACTCAAACCCAGAGTACCTCGGTTCAAATCCTAGTTAGGACGCTGATTATTACATTAGAAATTATACAACTAGAAAAATAATTCTGGCGCGTGGTCCGCATGTCGGGCGAATTTCCTTTGGATGCGAGCACTCAAACCCAGAGTACCTCGGTTCAAATCCTAGTTAGGACGCTGATATTACATTAGAAATTATTACAACTAGAAAATAATTCCGGCGCGGTGGTCCGCTGTCGGGCGAATTTCATTTGGAATGCGTGTTTCCGTGCTAAACAACCCATTTCTTGCTTATGCAAGAACCATGCCCATTGCGTGGTTCCGGTTCATGCTTTAGAACCTAAGCAGTTACTCAATTGTCAAGCACTGCTCGTAACTCATTTTGTCTGTATTTTCCAAAGGAAATGCGCTACTAAAACCTTTAAAGATAACTGACTAAGCTTAAAGATAAGTAACTAAGCTTTAAACTAGTGCAAATAATAGTGCGTACTTCTAATTTTAGAGGCATAGTTTTGTACAACAACTGGATGATTATGCGCATTTCCTTTGGAAAATACAGACAAAATAAGTTACGAGCAGTGCTTGACAATTGAGTAACTGCTTAGGTTCTAAAGCATGAACCGGAACCACGCAATGGGCATGGTTCTTGCATAAGCAAGAATAGGTTGTTTAGTACGAAAACACGCATTCTAAATGAAATTCGCCCAACAGCGGACCACCGCGCCGTAATTATTTATTTAGTAGTTGTAAACTTATATAATGTAAAAAGCACGGAAACACGCATCCAAAGGAAATTCGCCCGACATGCGGACCACCGCGCCAGAATTTTATAAAAACTTACAAGATGAAGATCTATTGTAATATACTTTAGATACTTTTATACAAGTAAAATTGACTATATGTCAGAACTGTATAGTTTTTGGTAATATTTCGAAAAATATTTTCAAAATGGCAGCCAATATAGCGGACCGGATAAAAAAATCGGATAATACTTTGAGCGAAAAAATCGTGTTGTATATCGTTTTAAAGCTCTTAAAGAGTAGAAAAAGAAATATATGTTTCAAGGCTTCATTAAAAAAATGGCGGCAAAAGAATGAACTTAAAAAGCGAGCAAAGCGAGCCTTCTTTACTGTGTCAAATTTTAAACATACGCAATCTAGCAAGCCCTTGTTTAATGACTATTATTATTAGAAATTTATATATTTCTAAAGAAATAGATACTCCTGGGATAAATAGTTCAGCCAGAAACAATACTGTCTTTATGGATGGAATAAAAGAATTTAGTAAATTAGATAATACAATAAAAGATGTCAACGTAATAAAGCAATTTTAAAGTTTATTATTTGAACTCATTATTTATATTTAGAAATGTTAAAAGACTATTAGTGTTAAAAATTATGTTTTACAAATGTAAAAATTGAATTTTTGTATTGTTTATGTATTTCGTAAGTAGCTTTGCTATATAAATACTCATTTCATTTCATTTTAATCCTTTTCCCCGGACTAGGTCTAGGATCTTTTTGACCAGTGATTCATTTGTACAGCCAAACTTAGTGAGAATGCTGCTACCAAAGTTGGTGAACCTTTGAAAGGCTAGGGCTTCACATCTCAGAAGTATGTGAGATGCAGTTTCGGTTTCTGATTCACAAAGCCTATACACTAGGTTATCTTTAAAGATACCAATGGTATGGAGATGTTTTCGGCGGTGACAGAGACCAGTCAGTAGTCTAGTTACTGTTCTAAGGTCCCTTCTGCTTAAAACATAAGGTTATGCTTTCAATTCAAGCATGTTAGATTTGAAAATATTAATGTTTATTTTATTATTAACTAAATATACATCATAACGCTTCAAGATCAATTAGTATACATAAATTAATTTAAATATGAAAATTCAAATAATAACACACTTAGAGTCAGATAAAGATGTTGAAACATTGTCGTGAATATGTAGACTTGCTTGGTGTATCCAGACAATGGCTGAAAGTATTGTTTTGTGATAGTACACACAGAGGGGTAGATTTCATACACTTCACTCTAACTAACTCGGCTTCTAATGGACATATCGCCATAAAATTGGTATATGCCAATACAACTAGCACAAGCTCGATTACCCAATTATATTTTTTAGTACTTGTCTTCTTAGTTGTGCAGTCAGATAGCTGAACTGTTTTTTATGGTAATTTTGAATTTTAAATTAGAGTTTACCATGATATGGACTTTTTTAAAACTACAATCAGGTTGGAGCATTCTGGTGTACTGAATTCTGAAAATTTAAAATAGCTAAAAGTATTTGCGTTTCCTGAAATTTTGTCATAATAGTACAAATGTTTGGAAAGTAGTGAAGTTTTTAATAAAGTTCATATCATGGTATGTTTTAATTTGAAATACAAAGGATACTATAATAAAATACAGTTCAGCAATATACTCACAATACAATAGGTAATCAAGCTCCTAGAAATTGACTTAGTTAGGATAAATATCAGTTTTAGGGTGATATTTTTTATCTATGGTTTTGACAGACGTGTCAATGAAAAACAAAACGATAAAGCAACAAATTAAAAGGTACGGGTGTACCAGGCAACACCAGTACTCTCATACACTTTTCTCTAATCATAATTAAACTCTTAAATTCAGTACAAGAAGAACAGTCAATAGATATTGATTTCTTCAGTCATCATCTGAGTCGATGGTGATGATGGTGTCATTCAGTTTAGTTCTCTGCACTATGTTACCTCTTTCTTTTCTATTAAGCTGGAATTAAAATACAATTTTTTTTTAATATTTTTTATTTTTTATTATTTTTATTATTATTATTATATTATTGTATTTTTTTATATTTTAAATATATGTTTTTAATTAAAAAGTTTTCTTATTTGTGGACTTATAAAACAATATATAAATAAAACAGATTAGTTACACAAAAGTCCTTTATTTTAGCGAATTTCCTTTGGAAATTCGCCTAATGGGATAGGCGTCATGGCGGAATTCGAACCTCGGACCACGACACAAATCCGTTTCAGAGGTCCCTAATGACGAAAAAAAATTTTCGCGAGACTTTATATATATATATTATATATATATATATATATATATATATATATATATATATATATGTATATATATATATATATATATATATATATATATATATAAATATATATATATATATATATATATATATATATATATATATATATATATATGTATTTCTAGACACTTTCTTGTAAACACTCTATCTTTCGAACGGATTAATATTTTTTAACCAAACTTGGTACAAAAATCAACCTTTGGGAGGACACGAACCCTATTGAAAACCAGGTTTTTGTGACGTCATCAACCTGGTTTGCTGAGTCAGCGAAATTTTCAAAAAATCGGCAAAATTCAGGGTTAATATTTTTGCCGCGAAAAAGGTCAATATTTATGTTTTTGAGACGCTGAATCGAATGAAACCGGTTCGAAGTCGATACGACCACTCTAAGTGACCTAAAAATCGTAAAAACCATTGTAAATTACCAAAACCAAAATTTAGGTCGATAAAAAATAAATTTCGAGTAGGGTGTCGTTTTCTATGTAATTTTGGGCGCTGAATCGAATGAAACCGGTCCGAAGTCGATACGATCACTCTAAGTGACCAAAAAGTCGAAAAAACCACAAAAATT
>JACMZG010000022.1:51321765-51599265 GCA_018340805.1 Microvelia longipes | reverse complement strand
TTTCCTCAACACATCAGATATACGCTCATCCTCCCTACTTTGGACTCGCTTCATATACAATTCACCAAATTTATACAGCAACATGTCTTCGGACTTGCTTCACTTGTCCTCAGATAGTAAAAGCATCCTTCTTATTCTCAGTGGTCACTCGTACAGCACTGACCATGCTCAATGCTGCTTAACTTTTATAATCCAACAAAAATCATGGATATACTTGTCCTATTGAAACAAAACTTAGGCCCGTATTCAAAGACGTTTCCTAACATTTTCCTAACCTTCTCCTAACATTTTCCTTAAGAAGAATGTTAGGAGTTAGGAAAATGTTAGGAGAATGTTAGGAAAATGTTAGGAGAAGGTTAGGAAAATTTAAGAAACGTCTTTGAATACGGGCCTTAGTGTACTTATTAACAAACGCAACTACACTGGTAAACTGATTTTTGTACAAAGCTTAACTCTCAAGCATAAATGCACAAGGAGTTACGATGATAACAGACACAGACACTTACAGACAGACAACTTTGTGAAAACCCCTAAGGAGGCCTTTGAAACACCTGAAACGGATAATACTAATGACATTAGAGTTTCGGATTTTTTTTCAAACACAATACTTTACCTTCAAACCTACAGTATAAATGAAGAAAAGTAAAAATATGAATTAAAAAAATTCACTTTGGGCAGGGAGATAGCCCAGAGTTTATATATTCAAGATTCAAAGCAGTAGACTTAGACAAACTTCTACCCATGGCCCTTAATACACTAGTCCTGTTTCATCCCCAACCTCACACCTATTCCCCATTTTAATTACAAGAATAAATACAATTTAAAATTAGTTATACAATTTTGATGTAGCCTAATCTCATTTTTCAGACATATTTTATCATTTTAAATGAAAAAAAAAATCTCTAAAATAAAATAAAAGTACTCGAAAACCTTTAAGAAATTACTCTGACAAGTCACAAAATAATAAAAAAATGCATATATTTAAATAATGCAAATTAAATAGAACTATGACTATCAAAAATAAAATGTTCAGAAAAGTACTTAAAAATCATACCGATGAGGAATCATCAGACGATGTCGTAGTGGTTGTTGAAAACAACTTCAATTCTTTCTCTTTTGGCTCTCCTAAGAAGTAGGGTATCTAAACAAATAACAAAGTAATGTCAGCTGGACTCAAAAGTAGATTTTCAAAACAAAAAATTGAGAGAGCTGAAGACCTAGTAATCTTGCCTCATTTCCACTCCTAACTAAAAAATAAAATGCTCGTTTTAGGGCCTTTTGGCCTATCAGGGTATTCATCCTGGGGTGGAATCCACCTCAGGTGGGTTCTACCTACTATCCTCTAAGAATCAAGAATTTAAGAGATGTTTATTTTTACAAAATCATTCTAATTAGAATGAGTTTTGCCTTTTTACTTAAACCCATATCGATTGTTTGTAATTATATTAATAGTTTATTATTTTTTGCTTTTTATTTTTCGGACAGAATAAAAAAGCATAAAACGATGGAGACTAAGGCCGGTATTCAAAAACGTTTTCCTAACATTTTTAACATTCTCCTAACATTTTCCTAACATTTTCCTAACTCCTAACATTCTCCTTAAGGATAATGTTAGGAGAATGTTAGGAAAATGTTAGGAGAAAGTTAGGAAAATTTTAGGAAACGTCTTTGAATACGGGCCTTATACTAAAAATAAAAAAAATAATAATAGTTTATTAGTTTATAGTTGTAATTTGCTCAGAGGTTAATTATTTCTATATTAAGCACTCATACAAACCTTATTATGTTGAGAGGATTGAGATGCTAAGACTTGAGAACCTGTTTCACAAGGCATCTTGCTTTTTTCCATCCCCTTCTGTAATCAAAATCTTCTATTCAAAATTCATTAAAAATAAACTATTTCAGTAGCAATAAATCTTAATTAATTAATAAAATAATTAATTAACAGCGTTTTGCTGTGTCATTATTGCAGGTTAATGACGTCATGATTTTTTTTCTATACAGCCCAACTACAGCGGCAGACTGATTTTTGTACAAAATTTCAACTCTCTAGCATAAATACACTGGGAGCTACGATGATAACAGACACATACAGACAGACATTTTTTACAAAAACCACTCAGGAGGCCTTAAAAACCCCCTGAAACGGATAATTCCGGTTTCATTCCGGTTTGATCCACAAAAATTTATAGATAGACTTGTTGTATTATAACGAAACTTAGTACACTTATTTATTACGTCAACGGGTACACTTGTACCAAATTTCAACTTAATTAGGATATTTTCCAATTTTTTAAAAATCGTACACAAGTTATTTGATACAAAATTTAATTTCTGATAATGAGATTTACCTAGGGACATCAGTCTTATGCATGGCTACATGCGTGCAAAATCTCAAACCAATTGCATAATTTTTCCGTGTTATATGATTTTTTTTCATTTTTCCTAAGTCATTATTGTGGGTTGATGACATCTTAAAAAAATTATTTTCTGAATAGCACAACTACAACGGTAGACTGATTTTTTTGTACAAAATTTCAACTCTCTAGCATAAATAGACTGGGGGCTACAATTATAACAGACACACACACATACAGACAGACAACTTTGCAAAATCCACTTAAGAGGGCTTAAAAAACGTCTGAAACGGATAATTTCGGTTTCATCCCAGTTTCGGTTTTTTTTGCAAACAATACTTTTCCTGTGTACCTACGGTAGAAATGAGAAAAAGTAAAATGAACGTTTGTTTCTTTGTCCCTAAATAACTCGATTGCTATAGGACCAATTATTATTATTAAATTAATATTTAATTATTATTTATTAAAATTAAAGTGATGTAGAAATTCATACAGTAGGGGTGGGGGCGCGGGACACAGTGGTCTAACTCCCCCGAAATAAGCTGCTTTAGATGGACCTGCCCTAAGTTCACCCTTTCTCCGCTAGTGGCAGGTCGGTTCACCTTGTACCCTATATATAAATAATTATTTCTTCAATTTCATGATTAAATTATTATTTAAAAGGGTCTTTAATAATGTGAAAAATTGTATTAATTATTTTAAAGGTATAGTTTTCATAAACGCTTTCATAAATATATAAACGCTGTGTTAATTTTAAGTAGACCTGATATTGTGATAACCATGATTTGTAGACAAACATCAAAAATGTTTGTAAACAAACATCAAACCAGGAAATTATAAATTTAATTTACGTCTTCGTTGTCTCATTATAACACACCTTTCGTAACACACGTTATCCTATTTTCTAAAAAAATTATCTTATAAGCTACTAAAAAAGAAAAAAAGTCAATGAATAAGATAAAAATCGTCTTGTTTACATTTTTATAAACATAAATAGAAGTATCGATTTAAAACTGATAACAATAGTGATAAGGGCACAAGGTGAAAACTAGCGCTCGGTGCGGTAGTTGATGCAACTAATCCCTGTTTTTTTCGGAACCACCTAAAACCAGGGAGTTAGACCACTGTGTCCCCCCGCCCCGACCCCTACTGTATGAATTTCTACATCACTTTAATTAAAATTATTACTTGAGCAAAATTCTACATATGCATATATTTTATCACGGAGGAGGTTTGCAGCTATAAAAACCTAAAATGTTTCCTCTGATGGCAGTTAAACACTTGTCATATCATATAGTCATGCAATGTCATGTATATATAACATGACATTGGGATAAAACTTTTCAAGAAGCAGTAGAAGTGTGCCACATATAATAAAATAAAAATAAAATACTGTACTTTGGTTTTCTTGGATGGAGGTTCCTCTCTTACTTTGCTAGTGTTTGCATCATCAGCCTTTACTCCCTGTCAAAATAAATTACATTCAGAAAATACATTTTTACCACAAAACTGCATTTGAAATTACTACAGTGTTGAAAAAGTCCTTACTTGTTATAAAATATATTTAAAAAGATTTTTATTTATATTAATTAAATAATTAATTATTTATCTTACCTTTGGGGAAACAAATTTAAAACTTTCAATAGTTTTTTGGTTGAGCTTTTTCTGTTTTTCACACCAGTCAATATAATTTTTCAGCATGAGCTGAAACAAAACATTTTAGTTAGTTGTTTGCTTTGCCTGAGATTCAAACTTTATTACAACTAATAGATATTCAAGAAGATAGTGAAAGTCATTAAGTGATAAATCACCCAGCAAGTAGGCCTTTTTTGCTAATTCCCTTAGATAGAAAACACAGTTCTACCAGTTATGAGTCCTAGTGTTGGCATTTAGCATCTAATCTAGAGAAGACTCGTGTAATTATTTAAAGTTTCTATAATTTTTAACATCAACTAGAAACAAGACCATGCTCCACTGCAAGACTAAACTTTCCTGATATCGTATTCATAAGGTAGAAATACATATATATAGAAAGAGAAACACTTTATTTACAAAAAAATATCATGGGATTGTCTTTCTACTAAGAAATAATCCCTGTGAGAACAACCTCCGGTGGTAGTGACTACCACCTGTAGCCACTATATATAAATAAATATATAACACTAATCAATACTTATCAGGATAAATTTAATTTAAATATAATTTAATATATAAATAAATAAAATACTAATGAGGATATTGATTAGTGCTAAGTTACTAAGTTCATTTAGGGTTGGGATCTTTTATCAGTCCCTGACATCACATAAGCTCGGAACCACTGGCTTAATATTCCTTTTAAAGGACAGCATCAGTGGACAGCATATGTAAAGAGTTGTCCATCTTGAATCAAAATTCTAGAAGCCCCTATCGAATCCCCTTATAGTATTAACTATAAAAAGGACAGCAAAGAAATAATTCAGTGGTATCAGTTCATCAGTTGTATCATGAGATAAATAAGACTTTATATTTGCCCTAAAAACTGGTCTTTTGCTAATAGACTGGCACTTAATCAGTCTAAAATACATAAAATGGTATTTAGTCTAAAAAAGCCAGGCTGTGACAATGAACCAGAGAAAATTCTAGGAGTTCACTTAGATCCTTGCTGAACATGGTGCAACCATGTCAGGAGTTTTAATTCAACTCTATCTTCTGCACGTATTCGGATTAGTATATGTTTTTTTAAAAATTGTAACAAATCAGAAAAAAATCCCATTGAGTTGAAATTTAAATATAGATGCGCACACCTTAATCAATGCGTATTACGCTTATTTTCATTCGAAAATGATGTATCGACTCCGGTTACGGGGAGGAAGCGCTGAGGCTCAGTCTTAAAAGGGCCATACGTATGATAGCCCACCTAGGCTCTCAAGCTAGCTGTAAACCCTTTTACAACAAATTTAATATCTTACATCTTCCATCACAATACACATTGGCATCTGCCACATTGGCAAACACAAATAAGAATTAAACTATTCTGCACATAACTATGCCACAAGGAACAGACATATTGCAATGTTGCCCCAACAAAGGCTGGAGAAAACTCACTACTCACCTCACTATCAAGGGACCCTTATGTATAACAAGCTTGATTCCTCATTAAAAAATCCCAATGAAGATGTTTTCAAAAGGAATATTTAAAAAAACTAATTTCTAATACATAGTACACAGTAGATTATTTTCCATATTCTTGACAAGAAAAAACAATTATTTAATAATATGGCAACTTTTGATAAGTATATTATTATTATTATTATAAATAAACATTATAGGGGGATACTCCAGAAAATAAATTTAAATTAAATCTTATTCCCTCCTTTTAAGCAAATTTCCTTTGGAAAAAATGTTTAAATCTCTATTATCTGTATCATTCCCTTCATACACGTCCCTTCCTTCCGCAATGATATATCCTAATTCCTAACGCATCCCTCTCACTTCAGTATTAATCCTCACTTGTTGTTTTCCCAGTTCTTTACTGTTGTATATTAAAATCATGAATTTATATCTAAATTAACAATTAGCATTCGGATGCTAAAATTTAAATAGTAAGTAATCTATTATTTTTTATTTATAAATCAATAATTATTCAATTTTTATTATTCATTCACACATAATGATGTGTAATTGATAAAATAATGTACAGAAAAGGAGCTATACCTCACTGGTAGGGAACAAGTCTTTGATATTTTCCATCTGCTTTTCTATCCTTACAATCTTATTTTTCTCAGTTTCAAAACCCTTTAGTTTAGCATTAGCTTGTTTCAAATCGCTCTGTTTTGTTTTCATTTTTGAAGTGTATTCCATTTTACTTTCTTCCATATTTTTCTCATGCTCCTAATGAAAAATACAATTTTATACTCTCATTAATAAAATAAGTGAAAAATTGACATACATAATAAATAAATAAAATGTTGCCCTTTGTGGCCCAAGGCCACAAAGTACTTCAGCCTGCGAATTCATATAGAAATCCCTTTGATATTGGTTTCTGTTTTGTATTATTTGTTGTTTTATTACTATTATTATAATTGCATGACATTTTTGCCATGTATTGAGCAAATTTTCATCAAGTGGGCCTCTTTGCAGCCACCTTGCTTTATGGCAACTTAGCCCTGTGGCAACCTTGCTTTGCAGGTTTTGTATTGTCCAGAGAAAGCCTTAGAGACACTTGTAGTCCAAACAACCTCATAAGCGTCATTTTTGGATGTGAAAATTTGCTATAAGTCAAAAAGTGAAGTAAATAACAGCACAAGAGAATCAAGACATAAACAAACTTTTGGAATACCCTGTATTTTAATTTCTTAAACAATTTTTCTTATGGCTACACTTCACCTGGCTACAGGTTGTTGCAAGACCTTGCACTATTCCACAACTAACTCATGCCATTTAACAGAGTCATATAACATTCATTAAACAGCAAAATAAGTTTTAGTAACATTTTGGCTTAAAGAAAAGAGACTGCCAAAATCAAAGAGGAAGTGAATTTCAACTGTTACAGGAGCCTTCAGGAGACAGGATCACTTCCTTACCCAAGGATCTTGAATAAAGGACGTTTATTTAAGACCCTTGTCCTTACCTCACAGGTCGTGGTCATTTGTTTACCTTGATATCATTATCAAATTCACGTTTTAAAGACTTCAATTCTTCATCTAAAGAAGCTTTCATCTGCTCCATTTCACCTTTCTGCTTTTCCAGGTCGTGACTTAAACTCACACACTTTTCTTTATTTTCAATTATCTTATCCACTAATGTTTTATCTCTCCTTTTCATTTCAGTAAGATTTCCTTCTTCTATGAACATCTCTTCAGAAACACTGATTATCTAAAAATAAATTTATAATAAATGAAAAATTCTCTCCACTGATATTCATTTAATTGCATAGCCAGCTTTCAATCTTAACTGATAATCATCAGTGCCTAACCAACAAAGTAAGATTAAGTAGAAATAAAGTAGAACCGTGAACAAAATAAATACGACAGAACTAATTTCAATAACCTTACTAATACCTATTATTACACTATTATTTGTTATATAATAGTGAAAATATTAAACAAACAAAATACATAGCCGCGCACAAGCCAAAGTTTTTGCTGCTTTAAAAATTAATTTATTGTTTTAATGTCAAATCCATTAATTTGTTTTTTTTTTTGTAATTTGATTTTAGATATTATTTATAATTTTTCAATGCTGTTATTTATATTATAATGTATGCATGATTTTAAAACAATAAAGTTATTTATAAAAAATATGTTTTTAGCATGTCCAGAACAATATGTTTATAACATATCCAGAACAATATGTTTATAACATATCCAGAACATTATGTCTATAACATGTCCACAACATTATGTCTATAAGTAACAATGTGTTTATTACATGCAGAACATGATTTCTATCTCTATGGGTCACACCATAATGTCTTACCTCATTATGAATAGATTGGTACTGTTCATTTAATTGGAGTATCTCCTGATCTAAATCATCACACTTAGCTTGCAATAAGTTGTATTTTGTTTGTAAATTATTAACATCTGCATTCAGAGAACCCTTTTCTTTTTCATGAGTTATCGTTAAACCCTCTATTTGTTCTTCTAAAACCTTTAATTCATTCCTAAAATAACAGTTTAAATCATAAGATCAGTAGTTAATACAACAAGAACAAGTTACAAATACAAATAGAAACTCAATAGAAACTTATTTTTAACAAACGTCCTTTTCTTTCAATATTTATTCTTATCTACTCTTTGTATCGGAAATAGCTATTCCAGATGTCACTAGGAAGGTGTGAGCTTTCCCACCCTAGTAAATAAAAAATAGAGACACCAAAATAAAGTATATTAATTTAGGTATATTTTGTTGGTAGTGATTTAAATCAGCTGTTTTTTGAAAAGGTTATAATTGGTGAGGAAGTCACATGTTCATTGGCCAACTATCCTTAGTTCGGAAGATACATGACCACAAGTAGCTATTGAAAACTAATCGTAGATCAAATTTAATATTCAACATGGATAAAAAAATTTAAGCTCTCCAGTTTATCCAACTAAATTAATTTATGCTAACTAAAGTGGTATAAGAATGAGGGGTGAGCGAGGAGACAGTGTTATAACTCCCACCTTTCACATGGCCCTGATTAAATTCTGTCACTTTTAGTTCCTCCAAATATCCTTATAGCAGTGCTAGATATCTTTACCGCATTTTAATTTTCACCAGCTCCTTTATTTAGTTTGTTTTTTTGTCAGATATGGGGCTCTTTGTTAAGCGTTGCTTAGCAACAGATATAAATCAACAAAGCAGGATGTAGGAACAACTAACACTGACTTGTGACATAGTATTAAACTAGATTCCCCCTTGAGTTTGTTTAAAATTAAAAATATAATGAATGATTTGTGTGATGTTATGACAAAAATATGGCATTTTTACTCTCAAATCCTTTCTAATGTCAAAAATAAGGCACTTTTACTCTCAAATTCTTTTTAATGTCCAAAAAAAAGCATTTTACCTCTCAAATTCTTTCTAATGTCAAAAATAAAGCATTTTTACTCTCAAATTCTTTCTAATGTCAAAAATAAGGCATTTTTACTCTCAAATTCTTTCTAATGTCAAAAATAAGGCACTTTTACTCTCAAATTCTTTTTAATGTCCAAAAAAAAGCATTTTACTCTCAAATTCTTTCTAATGTCAAAAATAAGGCATTTTTACTCTCAAATTACTCAAACAAGATCCTACAGGATTTACATCCTTTTATTCTTGTATATTTATAAATAAATAAATAAAATTCTTTCTGCCAATACTTAAGCTTCATTTTTGAGTTAAAAAGTTTAATCAGCAAATTGACTCTTGCGAGATCAAATTTACTGTTATTATAATGATAATTATTACCCAAATATGGTAACATTTTAACCACTTTTGGTAAAGTTAAACTTGAGCTTATTGTAATATTACTTATTTTAGAAACTGCATTGAATCTTATAAATGTAATATCATCCTAATTCTGGTAAATTTTTATTATCAGATTTTTGTTCTAAGTGACAAGAATGCAATTTTTAATACGAATCTATGATATATGGTAAACAATAGCTCCATGAAAAACTACTGAATATTATTACAATGGAATATAGTGGTATCAGTATTAAATTTCTTAAAAATTTAATGGGGTTCTAAAAAAATTATATCCAGACGGTGTATATTGTAAAGTTTATTAACTAGTTTTTAGGGAGCACTTTTCACTCCCAAGGGAGAAAAAGTTACTTTTCACTCCCTTGGGAATAAAAAGTGTTTCCTATAATTGCGTTATTAGAGCCAATTATATTCATTTTTTAGGGGAGTGGTATTCTCTAAATGTATACGGGTGACCGATCAATTTTTTATAATTTTCCCGGGGCACCCCCAAAATTTAAAAGGGGGACTCAACCTTTTATAGGCTCAAAATCCGTTATAGGAAATAAGTTGTCTGGAGCAAAAAAATTGTTTTGGGGCAGTACCCCCAAAATTTATAAAGGGGTCCAACCCAAAAAAATTAGAATAAAATACAAGAAAACGCATTGAAAAAAATCAATGTCTTGAGATAAAATCTTGTATGCATCTTGGGAGTAAAATTCTAGTTTTCCCCTTGCAACTACCACGGCTTCGCCTCGGAGTATTGCTTTGCCTTGGGAGTTAATAGTCATAACTCCCTCGACTTTGCTTCAAAAGTTAAATACTTTGGGTCCCTCGGCTTACGCCTTAGGAACCAACTAACAGCTCAGGGAAATAATAGCATTCTTTACTCCCTTGGTACATAAATAACTATTTCTGTATGCTCTAATTTAACTTCTCAACCTTATTAAAAGTGTGAGTAATATTACCATACTTGGGTAATATTTACTATAATAATAATGGATATTTGCTGCGGTTAGAGAGCATTGTGGAAATTTTAAAAACCATGTTTTCCCATTTAAGGTGTTAATGTTGTTGCATCTGGAATGTTGCACCCGGCATATATGTAACAGAAAATATTAAACAAATATGTATAATCTCATATCCTACCTGAACTCTTCAATTTTCAAAGAAGCTTGGTCACACTTGCCATCGATTAGGATGATATCGGATGATAGCTGATCCAAATCAAGTCTTAAATCTGCATTAGATTTATCTAAATCTGATATTTGATTAGCAAGTTTGTCTATTTGATTTTTTCGACAAGATAGTTCATTTTCATTAGTTTTAACTTGTGATTCTAAAGTTACTACAGAGGATTCAAGTCGCACAACTTCTTCAGATTTAGACCTGACTTCAGATTCAATGCAAATAAGTTGGTCAAGTTGTTCATTTTTAACAATTATTTTTTCATTTAATTCTTTTATATCGCTGTTTAATTCAGCTTGAATCTGAAAATTAAATAATTGGTTACAGGTACTTGAGAACTTGATCATCACCATAGGATCGGCAAAATTCATTCTCATTACTTTGGATTCCCTTTGCTCATCCTCGGACAGTAAAATCATCCGTTTCATTTCCAATGGTCACCCATCCTAATACAGACCTCCGTCTATGCTGCTTTATATTAGTGATCTGACAAAAACCATAGAAAAGGTCCTAGGACCTGTGTCAGAACACCTAAACCTTCATAACAACAATTGTGGAAGCCTATGCAGTTTATTAAAAACCATAGATATACTAGATATAGTTGTCTAACAAATTCTATCTTTCAGGCAACGCAACTAGAATTTAAGACTGATTTTTGTGCCAAGTTGCAACTCTCTCGTATGAACACAGCACAAGCAAAGCATGATATAGACACAGACACAATGAAAAACACTCAAAACACCATAAAAGTTTCTGAAATAGATAACTATGATGAAACTTAGGTTTTGGATTTTTAGGGTCAACACAATACCCTATATACCTTAGCAGGCAGTGGTGGTTTGAGCCAAAAAGCTTTGAGGAGAGTTTTGACCTAAAAGGACCCAAACCTATATCTCAAGGAACCCAATAATAATAATAATATATAATTTTATTTGCAGGAGACACTTACAAAGTGTATATCAAAGTCAATATAAAAGCAATTACAAAACAAAAATAAACTTAAGATATTTACAACTTACAAATGCTTAAATTAAAATACTCTTTAATTTTTTCAGAGAGGATTTTTCAAAAAACATAATTTAATGTATTTACAAAAATCTTTATAAGCTAATAGCTTTACATCCTGATTAAGGGCATTATAAAAATTGATCCCTAGGACACCTTGTCCTACTTTTGACTAATTAAGTCTATGTTGGGTAACAAGTACATTTTCTCGGTTTCAAGTATTGTATTGGTGGACATCTTTAATTTTTTTTAATAGGAGGGGGTGGGGGTTCTATAATGCTTCTGAGTAACCTTATATAGTCCATAATTACTAATCACAAATTTATTTAAAAACACTTTAACTTCATTGCGCCTTATAAATTAATTAATTATCAAATTTGTGGATAAATAATTAAATCTGTAATTAAAAATTAATAATTTAAATAATAATAACATTGCATTTTTGTAAATTATTATTTTCATTTTTAAGTATCTTAAATAATTTAGATTTAGTTTATTTATTTATAGCAATTCATTAGGCTTAGCCTAACTTTAATAGTTTTAAGAAGTGAAATAGAAGTAAATTAAAAAAGGAATTTGAATGAAGAATTATAAATAAAATTGCTTTCTAACTTAATGTACGTGAAGCCTCCAATTTTACTAAAATAAATAAATAAAACGTACCATCAAAATAAAAATGAAAGAAAAAATCAAGGATAAATAAATATAAAAAAAAATAAATTAAAAATAATTAAAACCAATATATGTAAAAAAAATCCTCAACAATAGCTGATTGGATGAATTGTAAAGAAAATAATAAATGTAATTATCAGAGTAATAAAATATGTCTCTCCACAGGTGTCAAAAATGTTATTTAAAATAAAGCATAACCGGCTTTCAACCAACTAAAGGTCATCATCAGAGCCTAACAAACAAATAAATAAAAGAAATTACAAAATGGTAAAAAACAAAAATCTAAAACTAAGTTAAAAAAACTTAGTTTTAACTTAGTTAAAAACTTACTTTTTGTTTTTTACCATTTTGTGATTTCTTTTATTTATTTGTTTGTTAGGCACTAATGATGACCTTTAGTTGGTTGAAAGCTGGTTATGCTTTATTTTAAATAAAATTTTTGACACCTGTGGAGAGACATATTTTATACTCTGATTATGATGAACTCCTCTAGCGCTCATTTTTTGAATTCTAAATGTAATTAGCTGTAATACTAATATGTAACAATTTAATCCAACAAACAGATATTATAATTAACTTCATTAAAACACTTTCATTATTGCGGCATTAAACATTTCTGCAGAAGAGATATCACTTTGTTTTAGCCTTCTTTTTAAATCTATTTTTCTGCTTTCTTGACCAATTTGAAGGGGTAGTGTAGAATAATCCAGTCAATTATTCTGGGATCTGATTTTCTTCCATCACTTATAAAATTAATTCAGCAAGTAGAAAGTCGAATGTTTTTTCAAAGTCAATAAAAACTAGGACTAAAGGAAATTTATAGTTGGACGCCAGCTGTATAAGTCTTTGTACAGTTGCGAAGTTATCTAATGCAGCGACATTTTTTTAAAGCCTGTTTGTTCTATATCCCTCAGGTCATTAATGTAATTTTTTATTCTAGTATTGATTATAGTCATACATATCTTATAAAGATTTGAAAGTATACTTATAGGTCTTAATTATTAATGTCATAAATATCCCCTTTTTGAGTAAAAGGATAAGTTTTCTTTGCAACCAATCATCTGGGATCTACTTTCTTGTAAACATGATACACATGTTTTCTATCAGCATGTTCACTATCAGTTCACTGCTTGCTTTTATTTATTCAGCATTTATCAATTCAATTCCTGCAGCTTTTCCTTCTCTAATTTTTACTTTTTTATTTTTATATCTATTGTTCATTTATGTAAGTTAAATGTTGTAAATATTTAGTAAGTAATACCTTTAACTTTTTATTTAAATTTATTAAATTTTAAATTTATTTATAAATTTTTTTTTAAATATATTGATACTATCTTAAAGTTTAATTATTTGTTTAAATTATTTTTTTAAATAGTTTTTTTGCCCAGATTACCCGCTTTGACATCTAGGTCCTTAGTGGTAAATGGTTATTTACCACTAAGGTAAATAAGTTATTTCAATAGTTATTTTCACTATTTAATATAAATAAGTGCAAATAAATAATTTTTCTGTTAAAAATCCAAAATGGAAAAAGTGACAATATGCTAAAGTTTTCAGGCTTGTACAGCATAATGGAAATAAAGGCTATATATTTACTTTTTCTCATTTGTACCATAGGTACAAATGAATATAAGTGTGTTTATGCTAACACAATACTTACCACAAGTATTGTATTTGCATAAAAATCCAAAACCCGGATGACACTGGAATTATCCGTTTCATTAAGTAGTTTTCCCAAATTTATCTGTCTCTGTGTATGTGTGAGTCTGTTATCATTGTAGCTCCCAGTGTATTCATGCTAGAGACTAGAGAGTCAAAACTTTGTACAAAAATCAATGTAGAAGTGTGCTATTTGGAAATACAAGTACTTATGACATCATTAACCCGGAATAATGACTCGGGAAAAAAGTCAAAAAATCATAAAACTCGGAAACATGATGCAAACAGATTGAGATTTGCCATGTTGCCATGCATAAGACTAACATATGTGCCGTTTACATTCATTCTACAGGTTGAACCTATTGAATGAACTTCCTACCTCCCGATAGAGGTAAGGAAAAGTAAAAAAAAATTCTATCAGACAATTAAGGCCCATCTACAACCTTAAGTTACTTAGGAAGAATTGAAGAATTTTTCAAAATCTCTTTTTCTTCTTAAATAATTCTTTTTCCCGCTCTTTTGACTTTTTTTTGACACTCTTTTGATAAGTTTTTTAAAGAAGAATGTACAACGTTATCTGTTTTTGAATGATTACAATATTTTGTAAACGATGTGATGTGATTGATTGTTTTGTTGTTTGAATATTTTTTTATATAATATATATTTTTCTTTTTATTTTTGAATTATATAACAATTATTATAAAAGTATATAATAATTAAATAAACTAGAGATAAGGAAAATAACGCTCCCAACAATTACCTCATCCATTTTGATTTTATTTATTAATTAAAATAAATAAAACACGGTCGATTTTAGAAAATTTTAGAAGTAAAGTAAACAAATATTTGCAAAAAGTCTTTAAAAAACGGAAAGAAAGACCATTGAAAAAGCAATGTGTGTAGACGGTAGAAAGAAAAGTAGTTTAAATACAGCTATATGTGTAATTGTAACTTTAAAATTTGACTTAACAACTTAGAGGTTGTAAGACGTGTTTTACAGATCTCTTAAGTCAAAAGAGCGGGAATTTCAAAATTGTTTGTTCTAAGTGAGAAATTCTTCACTTCTTCAATTCTTCCTGAGGAATTCTTCAATTCTTCCTAACTTAACTTAAGGTTGTAGACGGGCCTTAAAGGCCCGTTGAGTAAACAAACCTTCACATTGTCAGAATACTCATCACTGAGCTTAGTTTTTTCTTTTGTCAAAATTTCTTTGGCTTGTGTAATTTCTTCTGTTTGCTTTTTACATTTTTCTAATTCATCTAAATGATACTTCAATTTATCTTCTTTATCTTTAATCCTAAAAAAATCAAAATAAATATTGAGTCCAAAAATTAAGATTAAGTATATAATAGTTTGTATTAAATTTAGTTGTAGATATAATTTAGTTATTGTTTATAATCGGAGCCCTTGGATGAGGCACACAGAGGCCTCTCATTAACTCAAAACCTTTATATTGTAAATAAACAATACCTAACTGAGGATAGATTTTTTTTTATTAATTTCTATAAAGATTAGTTAGTTTCTTAACTAACATAAGGTCAACCACTGGTTATTTACAAAGAGGGAATAAATGTAATTTAATATATTTTGAATTTAATAAATTAATTTCAAATTTATTTCATTCACATTTTAAAAATTTTATATAAATACACACACACACACACACATATATATATATATATATATATATATATATATATATATATATATAATATATATATATATATATATTATATATATATATATATATATATATATATAAATATACATACATAAATAACTCTATTCATAAACACGATAATCAGCTACTGAAGAGCACTTTTTGAAAACTTTTGAACTTGGAAAAGGAATGGCTATAGAGACTAGTTAAATGATGGTGTCAAGCTGTAGACAATCAAAAGTTATACTCTGAGCCACGGACTTGCAACTGGGCTTCAACTTACAAAGTTAAAAGATGTTTACACGAAACAAATGTGAACCAGGATGTCACTGGAATTATCCTTTTTAGATGTTTTTAAGACCTCCTGAGCGGTTTTCACAAAGTTGACTGTCTGTATGTGTGTCTGTTATCATTGTAGCTCTAGTAATATCTATGCTAGAGAGTTGAAACTCTGTACAAAAATCAGTCTGCAGGTTGTGCTATTCAGAAAATATTTTTTCTATGGTGACGCTAACCCGCAATGATATGTAAACAATATGTAACAAAAGTGCAATTATTTAGCTTAAAACATAAATATTTACTTTTTTAACATAACTCTACAATAGTTATTTTATTTACTAGTATTATTATTAGGGATTGGTTGACTTGTCTTTTTTTTACTTTTCAATGTCTATTTTTATATTTTTGTTATTTTTTTTCATATTGGAATCTTTAATAATACAATTACACAAGCGGCCTTGGCCCCTTGTGTGCCGAGTTTAATCTCATTATCAGCATTAGTTCCATTTTTATCAAATGACTTGACTATGTTTTTTAAAAAAATGGTATAAATTGGGAAACAATCCAATTGATTTGAAATTTGGTACAAGTGTATACCTTACCTTACTTAATAAGTAAGTACACTAAGTTTTGTTTCAATAGGACAAGTATATCCATGATTTTAGGGGATCATATAGCTGAGAAGTCTGAGTGTCTGCGTCTGAGTGAGCTGAGTCACATAGTCTGAGCTGAGTCTGAGTGTTAGTGAAGTGAGTGCAAGTACATGATGGGAACAAGTACCGAGGCACCCTGTACCGCAGTTTTTTTATTTGAGCCTTTGCCTTATTTTGTATCCTACTTCCCTAGCTTTTTCCTAAATTACAAATACTAACTCATTCTGCAAGAGTGATAAATTCTGCTTTAATTCAGCTAAATGTAGTTCTGACTCACTCCATTCAGAATCAATTTTTCTCTCTAATTCCTCCAAGTTATTTATATCCTAAAATATAAAAAAATAATATTTTAATAAAAAAAAAACAAAGCTTTTTATTGCAGTTGTTTAAATAATAAAGTATAAAACTCTCAATCAAATTAAAAAAATGTTCACTATAATACTACACACAGCTATAATCAATTGACAGCGCGCCAAAAATCTGTGAGGGAAAGAATTCTATTGGTTCAGACTGACTACGCTCCTTCCCCCTCCTCCTCATGCCAACCACGGTATAAAAAAATACCTTTTTCGTAAATAAAATCAAAGGCAACACTGGTTGTAAATATTTGTAACCTCGTGTAGCTTTTATTTCCCTCATTGTGCCTATTGATCTGTTTGAGTTCGTTTCGTTTCATTTCAATCTGTTTAATTCATCCAATTATTGCGGATATTTGATTGTTGATTGTTGTAATATGATCTGAGTGTCTATATTTGAGGCATAGACATTGATGTATTCTTCAAGCATTTCTTGATATTTGAGTACAGCGCGTCTGTGGTCTGTCAACCAAAAGACTGAATTTTTTTGGAAAATGCCATGTATTTCAATAGATGACAGTCTTGACTTTTTTTAAGTCATGAATGCATAATGAAACAATACGCATTCAATTATACAAACTTGACACAAAAAAACAGTTTTTTTGGAAAAAGTAATTATAGCTGACGATTTATTTAAATTGTCACTTTTATCACAGAACTATTATGATCCATTTCATTACGTAATTAACAACTTTAACTCCACTTAATTCATACTTCCCGAACAAATTTAAAGCAACACTTAGTTGGTTAATTTATAAGATTCAGCAATATTCCTACTTAAAAGTAAATAAATCTTTTTTAAAAATAAAAAAAAACGATATCAAATAAAAACAAATAATAAAATTCATAACATAACCTGACTTACATTAAGGAAAAATAAGTTGTGGAGTTTCAAGTAATGAAATAAAACAGAGTCTCTCCACTAATGATATATATTTGACATAGCCAGCTTTCAATCTTAACAGATCATCATCAGTGCCAGCGAGCAGCAAAGAAAAGAGTTAGGAGTCAGCTACAAACCTCTAGACAAAACTGTAACCGCTGTCTCCTAACTCTTTTCTTCGCTGCTCGCCGGCACTGATGATGATCTGTTAAGATTGAAAGCTGGCTATGTCAAATATATATCATTAGTGGAGAGACTCTGTTATATTTCATTCATGACTTACATTGTTGCCAGAGTAGGGAATTTTTTTTGTTACTTAAAAGAAGGGATTTTTTTGCTAACAAAAGAGGGTTGAAAGCATTGATATTTTGGCGGGCTGTCAATTGACTTTAGCCGTGTGTTATATTATAATAATATAAAGAATAAATAAATTCACTAAACACAAGTTTAGAGGCGCTACAATATATCATAAATAATTTTTTTTTATTTGTATTCAAATTCGTTATCTTTAGTTAAATAATAAAAAATATATACAGGGTGGTCCAAAAGTCCCCCTATACATTTTTGAAACATGGTGAAATTTATTTTCTTGCATTGACCATTAGGGCACAGAGACCCAATGATGCTCTTCAACACCTGACTAAAAATTTCAAATCAGGCCCCCATTTTTCCCTTAATACTGGGAGTTTTCCATAAATGTGCAAGAATAAAACAGAAAATTTATTTATTTTTAACAATTTTTTGGTCCCCTATAAACAAATTAAAAAGAGCAAAATAGTCACTATTTCAGTCCTAGAATTAAAAGAAGCAACAAAAAGTATGTAATCCAATTAAAATTTTAAAGTTGGGTATCGTCAGGCGATAATGAATAATTAGGGGGTTATGAAGACTATTTTTATTGAAAATATAAGACATCATTACAGCCACAGGCCCCTGTTAGTTATTTTATGACATTGGGCCGTGGGGAGCAGCCACAGGTCCCCTGTTTCATTATTTTAAGACATTGGGCCCAGGAAAGCAGCCAAAGACCCCTTGTTTGCAAGCCCTTGGGAACAAGACATACTCCCGGTGTACATGGTGTCGATATTAGACTAAAGAGTAAATTTGAGACTTATGGTTTAAGTGCTACTAAGGCACCAGAGACTTAGTAGAATTTATAGTTTTTATTGTTTTAATCAATGAAATAAGTTAAAAAAATGTTTATGTCTAAAGTTATAATAATAAAGATACTAAACCTTCTGAACAGCTTGCTCAAGCTGTTGGGTGCCTGTTGTCATTTCCTGTAGCTTAGCTTGCATCTCTTTCAAAGACTTATAATCAATAGGCTCTAATCCAGATAGTTTTACACTCATAATATTTTTCAAAATTTCAACTTCTTTCAAGTAATTCGTGTGTTCAGACAAAACTTTATTTCCTATAAAAATAAAACGACTGTGCTAAGGAAAAATTGAGAAAAGCAAACTTAGCAAAGAAATCTGGGTAGGCAAAGCCCTAAGGTGAGAGCATTTTTTATCAATCTTGAAAGAGGAAAAGTACAGGGCTTTGGGTACTTGCTGCATGATGTATGTCACTAAATATTTTGGTGAAAAAGTACCGTTATATGGTGGCATAGATCAAATTTTTAGGGGCTTCCACAGTTATCATAAAGATATAGGTATCCCGGTTGCGACTGTGTCCTAACTAAAGTAATATATAAACCAAGTAGGGAAACTAATGCCATTTCTGTCTGATCTGGCATGTAGTTCACATTTTGTCCACCAGGGAGTTGGCTCAAATTTTCTTTTGGGCCCAGCCATTTAGTTTTACCCTTGTAAATGTAAACAAACTATACATGGTACTCAACATTTTTGTTTTTATTGCATATCTTTGTACATTTTAGTATAAAATGTTAATAATTTGTGTAAGAAATACGTTATGTCATATCCAATAGTGGTTTAAGTCCAAATCATTAAATACTAGGTTTCTTTAAATTACTTAAAACAAGTGGCTAATTAGACTTTTTTTGTGAGCACTACTGAACTTAGTACATTTTTGCAAATTATATCTGTTTGTTCCCTTTAAATGTTAATTGTAATAAGTAATTCAACAACTTTAACCTAAAATATTTTAATATAATAAATGCAATAGTAATTTTAAATTATATTTAAGGCAATCAATTGTCGTCTGTATGTTTTTCAAAATCTAAAAAAAACATGTTATTTACTTTTACTATAGTTTCTCTTTTCCTTTAACTAAATTATTGTCAATATTATTTCACAGAGTTTAATATGAAATCATTAAATTATCTCGTACATCAAAGATTATGTAGTATACCTACATACACATATATTATGTGGTATACTAAATAATCTTTGACGTACATATTACAGTACTAAAACACGATAAAAAGTAAAACTCACCTAATTTTATCAGTGTTGCCAATAAAATTAAAAAAAAAAAACCTAAATCCTAAAAGAGTCATGCACAGTTATACTAATTTTAGGTATTTTTTTGAGTCAGCTATCAGCTGATAGCAATATACTTTGTAAAAGCATACCTTTATCTTTAATGTCCTTGAGTGTAGATTCATAAAGGACTGATCTCTGATCTTCAGATCTAACAAGCTGATCTACAGTATTCTTACAGGAAACAACAAAAGATTTAATATTAGTATAGTTTTGTTTAGTTGCATTAATAAGTTGAATTACTGTCTGCTGCTTCTCAACGAGAGATATGCACGATGTTTTCATCTCGGAATAACTGAAAAACAGAGAATACCCAGGTAATAAGGTAGGTATGTACCTCTGAAGGCGAAGTAAGGTTACCCAAGACACCTTCTTAATAAGAGCCTACCTGTATTATTTCCATTTTCAAAAGACAAAATTAAAAACTTTACCAGAATTTTAGTTTAATACAAAATATTTGTAATAATACAACACACTTACACTTTGAAAGATTCATTTTTACTGTAATGAAGATTTTCTATTTTGTTCTTGAGAGATAGATTCTCTTCCTTCAGCTTCAATATGTGGGTTCTTTGCTCGGCTAGAGCTGGTTTTTTCAATTCATATTCTTTACTACATTTTTCTAATTCATGCTTAAGGTCTGCATTAGATAAATCAACAGAAACGTTTTGAGCAGAAATATCCATCTTAAGGATGTATTTTGCCTTAAATAGAAAAAATAATAATTTTAGTTTTGTCGATGAGCAATAAATCATTATCATGGGTTTTCAGGTAAGGGAAGGTAGAGAGAAAAGGAAGAGTCTAACCACTCTGTATGCTAGAACTAATATAAAAATTAGAAGTCTGCATACTCGATGTAAATAAAATAAGAAAGTTTCATTTACTAAATACATCATTTTCCAATAATGAGATTAGAGAAAAGAAGGTGGGAAGTATAGGGAAAGTCTATCTACTCCAAATGTTATTAAAAAAGAGATATATAATAAGTAGAAAGGAAGGAAATCTGCCAATTCTATAAACTGAAAGAGAAAATATGAGACGGAAAAGGTGGAAATTAGAGAGGAAAGTATACCCACTCTATATGCTAAAGAAAAATATACAAAAAGTAGGAAGGAAAGTCTAGCGCCTCTGTATGCTGAAAGTGAATGAGATGGTAAAGGAGAAAGGAAAGTCGTCTTTCCTAGAACCCCCTCTATATGCTGAAAATTGTTACTCAACAGTGATGTAGCAATCACATGGTTGTCTGGCCATAAGGGGATTGAAGGTAATGGGCAAGCAGGGCCATATAGGGAAAGTTCTACCATTTCTTTATGTAAAAGAAAATGGTATGGGAAAGGTGGAAAGTATAGGGAAAGTTCAACCATTTCTTTATGTAAAAGAAAATGGTATGGGAAAGGAGGAAAGTATAGGGGAAGGTCTACCTTTTCTTTAAGTATTATGGGGATATGGGAAGGTGGAAGATATGGGGAAGGTGGAAAGTATAGGGGAAGGTCTACCTTTTCTAAAAGTATAAGAAAATGATATGGGGAAGGTGGAAAGTATAGGGGATTGCCTGGCTACTAATTATGCTGAAGAAGAAAGGAAATGAGAAGAAGGTGGAATGAAGAGGGGAAATTTATCTAATTTATAAGCTGATAAATTTAAATGCTGATAATTGTTTTTAAAATTAATTATAAAAAAGTAAATAAGTTAATTATGTGCATGCAATTCTTAAAGCCCCACTGGGCAACCACAGTCCATGACTGATTTGCTTGTTATAATTATGTTACATTATTATGTATTGTATTAATCTCTATAAAAAAAGGAATAAATGGTTATTCTATTCTATACGCTGATAAAGAAAGATATGTGAGAAGGAGATATTGAAGAATAGCGTATAATTAGTTCACTTATTAAGTTTTTTGCCGAAAAAAGAGATACAGTCTTGTTACTGTAAAAATTCTCTTGCATTAGACAGGTAAAAGTCGAATTTTTGTCTTAGTTATGGTAAAACATTGGACAAGGGAAAGGGTGTATTGTCACGATAAGAATAAGTTTTACAAGTTATTTAGACTACGATAATACATTCCTTAAAAAGAGCAGGGATTATTTTAAAATTAATTTTTATACGTACCAAGTTAATGCATAGAAAATCACACAAGCTTTTGTAAAATGGCGTTCCTTCCCGTGTTCTTTTTATTCTTCTTGCACACTACATCTATTCTTTGCCGCATAATCAATTAAATCCAACTAATGTTTTTAAGGGCACAGTCAGTTTTGTCGTTTGATATTAAGGATCTTGAATAAAGGGGATGACGCATTAAGGAACGTTTCTGACCTCATGGAAGTTGTAAAAGATAGAGAAACAGGAGCAAACTTACCTTCCTCTTGGTTATAATAAAAAAAGGCCGCCAAACGCAGGTTATGTATCCAGTATAACTTGACCGACTACAGGCTGGTGAGCTGTATAAAAACTACCTGCTTTTTGGTTACTTTATTACAGTCTTTGTTTTAGTTTTTAGTTAATTCTTTGGAAGTAAATGAAATATGATTTTGAGATTGTTTTAATTTTTTTTTAGTTGGTATATAAAAAATAGAGAAGAATCCATTACAAAACGTATTTCAAAAACAAACTGCGCATGCTTACAATAATTACATTACACATGTGCAACTATGTATGGTTCAAAAACTAAGTTTTATATTAATATCAGAATAAGTTCTGGTTTTATTGATTGACATATATAACATAATGTTAACAAATCAAGTTTTTTAATACATTTGTAAATTCGCTTGTATCGTGGCAGTATGCCACTAATATAAACAAGTCATATGACGAACTGATATAGGACAACTACCATGTGGACGTGAAGCGGCTAAAGAGAGGCGTAGGGGCCACGAAGCAGCCCTCAGCCCCGACACTTTGTAGCCGTGTCGGTATATATATATATATATATATATATATATATATATATATATATATATATATATATATATATATATATATATATATATATAATATATATATATATATAATATATATATATATATATAATATATATATAATATATATATATATATAAATGTGTATATATATATATATACACATTTTTTTAATTCATTAAACTCAAGTTTCAGTGTAAAATTCACATGGTCGTGAATGTGAATGCTTCTGCCACATTTTTAGATGTTAATTTAAAAATTGAAAACGGTTCTTTCACTACATCAGTCCACATAAAGCCCACGAATCACAAGCAATATTAACACTATTCTTCCTTCCACCCATCTCATACTAGGAACTCTATCCCATACTCGCTTGCCACTAGAAGTTGCAGGATCTGTTCAGATCAAGAAAGCCTCAATACATTCAATACTGGTCTCTCCCAAGCACTTTTGGCGAGAGGTTATCCGGAGGCACTTATAGAGAGACAGTTAAACAAACCTTATTACCCTCAGCAACTTCAAGACCCAAATACTGGAACCCCTGTAAACTTAGTTCACTCCAGGTTTACAAAAACTTAAAAATGTCCTTCGATCTGGTCTCCCTATACTGGAAAGCTCTCCTCTGACAAGAGAACTTCTACTTAAAGCGCCATCTATACCTTTTCGTAGACCCCCTAACCTCAGGAACCTAGTTGTACGCACTAATCCCGATCAGAAAATTCACAAGAGCAATAAACCCCGTTGCCTGACCTATCGTTTTCTCTAGTCATCAACCAATATATCATACCCTATCACATCAGATTCTAATTGTAAATCATCCAATGTGGTATACATACTGAAATGTAAACTGTGTGATGCTTTCTACATCGGAGAAACATGCACACCATTCAACTATCAAATCAACAACCACCGCTGTTCTGTAACCAATAGTCTCACCCACCTTCCGGTTGCCAACCATGCTGTTTCATGGGTGACATTAAGGGTTATCCTTCTTTGTCAGCCAGAGTTAGCTGAACTGAATGAAACCGATATGGAGTCAATACAGCCATTTTAAATGACCGAAAAGTTGAAACACCATGGTAAACTGCTGGAAAAATTAAAAAAAAAAAACAGTTGGTAAACAATAAATTTCAAGTAGGCCATTGTTGTCCATGATTTTTGGGGCATTGTATTGAATAAAGAAGAAGTCAATACAACCACACAAATCCAGGATTCCCAGGTTTGAATCTTAGTACAGGTGATAATTTTGTATTATTACATTTACAGTATAGAAGTTTATAACTTCAAAATAATTAGAATTTGTTCGAAATAGGTTCTTTCTTGCCGATTAATCCACTGGTTGCTTAAATTTTTGTGCTTTATGATTTATAACCATAGCAGTAGCTTCACAACATGTTGTTTAATATTTTAGAATTATTCAAAGAAAATTCACACAATTAGTATAAATTGAGCTTCAAATGAGGATTACACTAACTTAAATCCTTTTTTTTTTTGTAAGGTTTCATCTGGTGATTTAATTCATGGATAGAATATTTTAATCTCGGTTAAGGTATCGTTTATTCGGCAGCAGGTATTAAATCAAACAAATAGTTAACATGCTTTAAAAAAAGAACAAAAGTATATTAAATAATAATAAAAATACAAACTAACCAAAATATGAAAAATAACTTTAAAAAATACTATGTACACAACAAAACACTTAAATTGCTAAAGAAATAAAAATAAATGTATTGATACAAATGTGTATGGCTTTATAATCAGTTAAAGTTGAAGTTTTGTTGATAACTCAAGGATTCTGGTAAAGCTTGAGCAACCAAGGCATAGAGATATTATTACTAGAGGGGTCCTATAGGTTAAATTGTGAAACATCGAAAAAGTAACCTGACCACCTTCGCTATAAACATAATCAAATAATCAGTACAAAATTACAGTAACTTATATAGTTAAACGTTAAAAATACAAATAAATAAAAGATACAATGTGCGGGTTATAACCTTAACTCACTGTTGAAGGAGGTTTTAATGAGGTTACACAGAGCCCAAAAAACATGTTTCTGGCATCTCAATGTATTTAGATAGACTATGCTCCCTCTAGTATATATCTCAATGAACCAAGGTGTGTATTTATTTTTTTTTTTAATTATTCCTTTATTAATATTATTTAAATTTTACACAAATTAAAATTATTTGTTTATAACAAAGTTTAAATTTAGTAAAACTAAAAATTAATTTAATTTATATAATTAGTCAACCTGGAATCACCTCCTACTAATAAGACTAAAGTCTTATGGCGTGGGAAGGGGTATGGAGTTAAGAGAACTGTGGAATTAAAGTTAGGAGTAATTATGGCACAAATTATAGTTGGTTTTAGTTCTACAAATTAATACTAATGCAATTATATGTTAATAATAGTAATGAGGGAGAGATGAGAACCACGTGTTCAATGATCTATAACCGTGTTCAAATATGTCTCTAGGACGTCTCTTACAAACTCCCTGTGGATGTAAGGAAACTTTACGCTGTTGTGTGCCCAAGCCAAATAAACCAAGATAGAATCAGAGACTACTACTGACTCATGATTAAGATAACCTTAACCCCCCCCCCCCCTCCAAGGTTCACTAGATAGTTTACATTTTTTACTTAGTCTTACTTTAGACTTTTAAATACAGACTTGACAGAAACTTCCATACAACTTTGTTGACTTATTAAAGTTTTACATTTTTGACTACTTTCATCAGGCTGCATAATTACCCTCGTTAGAGTGAGAGAGCAACCTTAAGAGAACTGTGTGGTTTCATGGCATCATCAGTGCCACTATACCTGTAATAAGTATATGCAGTTATTCTAACCAGTACTACACTAAATATAATTAACAACTCTCATATGACAGGTGTCAGAAGCGTATCAAGATCACATGTAGTCTTTCAAGTGCTGGTTGCTTCTCAACCAAGCATCTATGAACTAGCTAATTAACAAGCCCAACATTCATTTAAATTCTTGAGAACCTCTCACTCTGTGGAGAGAGTAACATTTGCAGGCTTGTAATTCAGCATAAAAACCAATATATATCAATTAAAATATATTTGTGTTATTATTCAGGATAAATATAAGACTTAAATATAATTAAATTATTGCATAACACTAATATTATAATTTACATTGCAGAACTAAAAACCAACAATATTTTTTGCAACAGAATTGCAACAACAAATTTTGTTCAACAAAATTTGAAGTGAAACCAAAAGTTAATTAATTAATTAGACGTAAGATATAAAATTTGAGTCCTTAGTGGAAACACCAACAATAAAACAAATACACACAGATCACTTAATTCAAGTTTAACTTCTTTTAACTTAAACTTCATCAATAATTAATTAAATAAAAATTACAAAAAAGGCTCTTAAACATAAAAAAGAATAAATAAAATAACAAAATACAAAGAAAATTACAGTTTATTACAAATATATTAACAAAATAAAATTTCAAGTACAGAGTGCATTCGAATGAATTTATTATTAAATATTTTATTTAAGTAGAAAAATATATTTTTTTACATTTAAGTTTTGAATTAAAAATACATAACAAGAGGATATTGCTCCTACACTTCCTTTACTAATGAGAAGAAAAAATGTTTTTCTGTTATTATTTAACAAAAGTGAACTTCACTTAAGTTTTGAATAAAATTTCCATTATTAGAACTCGGAATGATAAAGATAAGTCACCTGAAAAAACTTCTTGGCTTTAATTAAGTTTTATTTCAATAAAAAAAGGAAACAGAAAAATGAGTAAGCCAAGATTAGTATGAACCTAAGATTCAAAGATAAACATATGAAAGGAAATGAAAACTCGATTATAAATTTGTAAAATTCAAGAAATAAAATAAAAATTAGATTTTGCCGTTCTTTCAATAACATTTAACCATTTAAAAAAAGTTTAGTAGGGTATTTTAATTGATTTTATTTTCCAGATAACATTAAAACTGTAAAAAAAGAAATGATATTATACTTTCAATACATTGAAAGGATTGAAACGTGTTTTTTGGGCTCTCAAGGGCTTTGCGTAACCTTATTGAAACCTCCTTCAAGAGTGAGTCTTAAGTTCTAAAAAAATCAATTGATTTCTGCTTCCCGCACATTGTTTGTGTTTTGATTTGTATTTTAACATTCTCCTATATAAGTTAAGTAATTTTGTACTGATTATTTGATTGTATTTATCATCAAAGGTGATCAGGTTACTTTTTCGATGTTTCACAATTTAACCTATAGGGCCCCTCTAGTAATAACATCTCTATGGTTGCATTGATATTATTTCATACAAAATAGTAAAAACAAGTAATTGAAGATGGGAAAAGGAAATGGGTAAGATAGTGGAGAGAAAACAGGTCATAATATGTATAAAGGAGTTGTACTTGTTTTGTTGTGTTTCTTGTTTATGCCCCACGGCAGTTCTTTCTTTATTAATGATAATAAAGTTTCTTTAATTTTTTATTTTATTTTAAGTTGTTAATTTTTTTTATTATGTCCCCGATTACCGACACAACTGACTTAAATTTAATTTCAGGTCTTTCATATGATTATTCCATATTGCTTTAAATCAGGGTCTATCTTGCTGAGTGTTGTATCTGAAGATTTATTTCAGCTCTTGTTTTTATTTAGTTTATCTTGTTTCTAGTTTATTTCTCCTGAGAGTGTTTCTTCTTTAACATCAACCACTTACCTGCTTGAATTTATATTAATAAATGTAAGTTGTGAAAGAAATGTTTTAGAGCAACAATCTAGTGTGCAAATTCTCAATGTTTAACACATAATAAAATTCACTTGTAGAACTAATTAAAGTTTGGGAAACAACCAACAACATTATTTTAACTTTTAGTTTAATTATCAAAAGAAAATGTTTTGGTACGTCTGATATTATTAATTTAAAATATATCTAGTCTTTTAAACATGTTAAGTCTTAAAATATCTTTCTTCCGGTATTAAATGTTATTGAAAGCTTGGCAAAAGAGGTGTTTTAATTTTATTTTCATTAACATAATTATCCTCCTAATTTAGTTTCCCTTTAACTAAAGAATAACTGTGTATTAACTATTAGTTCTTTAGTTCCATCAATTGATTTGTTTAAACACCCTTCTTTATCTGTATCACCTGTTCTTCAGTATTATACTCTTATGTTATATCAGTCCATTTCCAAGTCTTATCATCTTTTCTTTAGCTACACCAACCATCCTTTAGTTTTTGATTATATTACTACTATTTATTCCTATTTGTTAACTTTAAAATTACAAATATCAAACAACATATTTGTTTAGCATTTTAAACAACCAAGTTTAAAATACCAAACAACAACAACAAAAAATACACAGTATTTTACTGGAATTGGAGTAAATAGGAAAATAATGTTGTAAAGTTAAGTTGCTCTACATCTTTCCACATTCTTTATATATTCAAAGGAAATTTAAGAAAAAATTAAGTTGGTTTATATCGTTAAAGTCTTCAAATTCATAATCAAAATCATCCGAATCATAAGGATCTGAAAAAATAAGAACAAAGTTTCAAATTGTTTAAAACAGGTATTTAAAATTTGCCACATTATTATAATTAGGTTTCATTTTAACACCACGCTAAGTGAATTAAGTAGGGAAATAACATTCTTTTTGGCAATTGTTCACTTCATTTGTGGTTCTTCTTGTGTTTACATCATTATGAAAACTACTTTCAAATGAATCATAAAAATGATATAAAATAAAACTATACAAAAGAAATGTAAAAATACATAGCCATGAAAATACAGGTAACCTGATTTGTTTACATAGTTTTTTCCCTCTACATTCTTGCAGGGATTTTTTTTTTAGAATCGGTGGTGCTTGAACTGACCTGTCAAGATTTTTAAAGTAGTTGATAAACTGCAGCGTTAACTGTAATCCAGATTTTCCCACCATTATGTTAACAGACTAGCTGTTTCAGTATCTATACTCTCTGGGACAGATTCAATTGCTAACCTATACACAATGGGGATCTATGAGGGCCTCTAAAATAATTCATCACTCATCAGGTCTAAGTTTAAAATAATTAGTACAAAAACGTATTTTATTTTTACTAATGTTTTTATTAAGGCAACTGTTATACTTTCTTATTAAGTATTTACTTTTTCTTTTTTCTATTTTAAGTAAAGGAAATTTCATGAATTTGTTAAGTATTAACAACTTCATTATATATTTTTTTTATATTTGAAAAACCTGTCAATGAAAACTAAATACAGATTTTTGAATGGAATAATTACAAAGATTACAACTAAAACGTAATGAAAGTAAACTTACAACCATAGAACTCATCATCATCATAAATATCAAAATCATAATCATCCTCATCATCATCATCCATATCATCATCGTCGTCATCATCATCAAACATTAACTCGCAGTTTAACATGCTATGAATGCTACTCTCAAAGAACCACTCGTATGGACTTCTTTCCACAAATATCAACTCTAACTTGCCATTAGGATTATCAACTAGTTCTGTTATTCCTGAACCTGGAGATAGATACAAAAAAAAACCATCAATATTTTATTTAAAACAATACTTCCTCTTTATATTATAAAAGATAGAAAACTAAAAGGCATTACAAAATTCAGGTACGGGGTACCTCCCGAACTTTTCCTTGTCACATTGGATTCGCTACGAAGTCCTCTCTACTTTGGACTTGTTTTGCTTACTTGGAGTTTTGCGGACTCGTCTTCAGACTCACTTCGCTCGTCCTCATCAGTCAGTAAATACATCTACAGTCGGACCTCCATATAACGAACTTCTATACAACGAAAGTCTCTATGTAACGAATTTTTTACGTTCCCTTGAATTTGTGTTTAAAAAGTGTTTCTATTTAACGAAAAAAATTTTCTATATAACGAACAAAATTTCAGAAATAAGATAAAGACAAGACCGCAAACTTTCAGGAATTGACCAAAACGGCACTTCTGTTTTTCTGTAATTTCCAAGCACAATTTATATTGATTCTCGCCCTGCCTTATCTAATTTTTGCGAACTCTTTCTTTTACAATTTTCTATGAAATTAGGATTAACACAGCATAGAACTAAAAATCTTTCAGTTTTAATTTGGTATTCGGTCTGACCAGTTCGTTTGTGAAACTTTTTATTTGTTTGTAAATCGAGTTTATTAAAATGTCAAAACGGAAATCGCTGTCCCTTTCTGTAAAAATCAATTTATTAAAAGATTCCAACGATGGAGTCAAAAACAAAGACTTGTCTCTGAAGTATAAAATCGCTCCTAGTTCTATATCAACAATTTTAAAAAATCGGAAATCTATACTTAGGTTATACGAAACGAGTGGCGATTTAAAATAAGTTATCGAGTATGCAAGTACGAAGACATTGATGACCCAATTTACAGTGGGTGACAATGTTAAGGGACAAAAATATGCCTGTGACAGGACCGCTAATAAAAGAAAAAGCTGCTGAATATGCAATTGCGAGGTTATTATTCATCCTATATATCCATTAAAATATCATAAAATAGTACAGTTATTTATTTTTTAAATTTCTATCAACGAAATTTCTATATAAACAAATTTTTTTTCACTTGAACCTTTAAATTCGTTATATAGAAGTCCGACTGTATTTCATTTTCAGAGGTCACCCATACAGCACTGACCATGCTCAATGCTGCTATACTTTATAATCCACACTAAATCATTATTAAATGAATCTTGTGTACTTTTTTTTTTTTTGGCATTGACCTTTATTAGCCATACAGCCATTTTATGTAATTCATGTGATTACTAGACAGAACTAGTTAGATTAGAGTAAGCATTAAAAATATGTATTTATTATTTACTAAACAGAATTAGTAAATGAAAGTAATATCCAATATATTTTATGAAAATTATCTTATAAGTATCTTATACTAGCGATAGATAAATAAACAATTTTTATCCTGATAGATATTTACTATTCAGGTCTTGCCGACACTTAAATTAAACATATTTATAGTTATAAAGTAGGCTACAGACTTTTGCTGATGAAATATTGAAAACATATATGTACATACACATCCCACACACAAACACACACACACTCTCTCTCTCTCAAAGACACACACATTCATTTATATATGAATATATTTTTACTTAGGTTATTTATATATTTTTTTTTATAATTTTGTTTATAGGACTTAACTTTTTGAGTAAGTTAAGTTTTGAAGAAAATAATCAATTTAATTATTTTAAAAATGAATATTTGATTCTTTTAAAAAAGTATAGAGATGTTTAAAAACTTCAATAGAACGGCAAGAAAGTAGTGAGACATAATTGAAAGGATGTAGTACACTTTCAATATTATGAAGTTTTTTAAACAGAATACATCTTTTTATTTGGTATTTACTGCAAATCATAACCAGGTGTTCCAAATCTTCCACCTCGTTACATAATGAACATAAAGGATGATTTTTTTGTCCAATTTTATAAAGATATGCAGCACATACACCATGGTTCATTCTCAGTCTTATTAAACTTACAAAAAAATTCCTGCTACCGTTTTCCCCTTTGAACCATGGCATTGCAAGCATACCTTGCACCTGTTTATAAAACAGATTCCATTCTGTCCACGTATCGTTGGCTTTATTGTTAATATATCGGTATAAATCTTTATACGGGACTTTATATCCTAGACCTATGTATTGGTGTACTTATTTATTAAGTAACAGTACACACTTTTACCAAATTTTAACTCAATTGGATTATTTTACATTTTTTGCAATACAATCTCAACAGATCGGAAAAATGTTCTGCATTTTATGATTTTTCAAAATGTTTGCCGATTCATTATAAGGGGGTGAATGACTTCATAAAAAAATTATTTTCCAAATAGCACAACTGCACTTATAGACTGTTTTTTGTACAAAGTTTCAACTTTCTAATATAAATACAATAGGAACTACGGTGATAACAGACAGACAACTTAGTGAAAACCACTCAGGAGGTCTTAAAACACCTGAAATGGATAATTCCGGTGACATCCTAGTTTCGTATTTTTTTTTAAACACAACACTTTTCCTATATACCTACAGTGTAAATTAAGAAAAGTAAAAAGAAAACTAACAATATAAAAAACTTGACTTATACCTTGTCTACGCAACATGTTAAAACCCAGGCTAAATGCTCAACAACTCAACTCATTACTCCAGTTAGACAGGAGTTTAACCTGGCGTTGAATGTATCCCTAATGTATCATTTAAATTGTCATTATGTATCCCTTAGACTGATATTGGAATTGAATCCAGAGTACGAATTCAGGTTTTAATCATTATCGCTGATTATCATTTATTTGGTTAATTAATAAACAAAAGAAATTAATTATGAATTAATTTACCATTTCCTTATGTTATTTAATTGAAATGTTGGTTTAGCAGCATAATCCTATCTGCTATCAAAAATTTCTGGGTAAAATAGATTTTTTTTGCTAATTCAAAATTAACAAATTACAAATTTGCTAACACATTTTTTTATTTGCTTTTGCTATTTTTATCACCCACTTTGGATTATTCGTCGGGCACCTTCTGAACTATTTGAGCCATCCTTGAATGTAAGAATGACTGCATTCAAATAAAAACAGAAAAAGAAACTCAAATATGAAATACAGAAACAAACAAGAGGTTATATTTTACAAAAAGAAAAGAAACGATGTTGAATCCTGGGTGAGTCCCTATAGTGAAGACGTTTGTAGGGTGAATCACAAAAACAAATAAAATTGTTCAACACCACATGTAGACAAGATATTTTAAATCTGAGTTTTATACAATGGTAAAGAAATTAAACATGTTATACAATGAACAAAAATATACAAACCAGCACAGTGTATGGAAAGCTTTTGATTCGCTGGGAATGTAGAAGCCACTTCTAACGCAGCTTCCACACTTTTATTAGTAATTTTCTTACAATTATCAATCTCAAGCTTTTTTAATTTCATTAAACTTTTAAAAATTCTGTAAAAAAATTAATTATTTTATTAAATAAAGCAAAGATCAACGTTTAAAAAACCTGAATATCATTTTAAAATATACTAAATATTTTTATATATTGTAGCAGGTGATTTGGAAAATCGGGCATTGTGCACAATTCCCAACCAGTACAGGCAATATGGGAAATGTTGTCAGATTTTACATATTGTTCGGGCATTGTAAACAATTCCCAACCAGTACAGGCAATATGGGAAATGTTGTCACTTTGACATATTGTTTGGGCATTGTGCACAATGCCCATCTCCTGTTGAGCCATTTAGTCTAAACAAATCTTTTTTCTATAGTAACACTTAACATTAGTTTCTAAGAAAGAATAGATAACCAAAGTAAATATAGATACCAGGTAACAACATCTAAAATGGTTTTTATTATTTAAAAATACATAATAGAGCCAATAAAGCTCTATGTATTACTTTACTTAATTTTTCAGCCATTTAAAGGCATTTTTTAGTATTGTTTAAGTATTTTATATTTCTGCAGAATAAATATGTTTAAAAGATCTCTACTTTAAAAATATAGTAAATTATGCAACGTAATATATTTAAACACACTATCAACATAATAATTAAGTTAATTATCAAACTTGGGTAAATCTTCGGTATACAGTGCACCCTGTTATCAATACTATATATCGATATATTTTTAGTTACGCGACACGTAAACGAGAACTGAGAACTTAAAAGATAAGCAGCGTCGTTAAATTATTAATTATAATTAAAACATTAAAAAAACCATACAACAAATAAATGAAAACATTAACAACAAAAATATAATAAAAAACCTGAAAATAACAAACACAAAAATACGTAAAAATACGTGTAACATAAAATAAAATGTGGTGTATCATCGATTATTCTTATGAAAACATAGTTAAACATTATAAGAAAAAAAAAATATGAAAATAGTTATAAACCATTTACAACAAATAAAAAAACACAAACAACAAAAAAACATTTAAAAAAATAATAAAATATGTTCATAAACGTACAAGAAAAGCACATATCGATTATTCCTACGTCACATCTCTAAACTAAAAATATATCAATATATTATTGATAACAGGGTGCACCGTATACCGAAGTTCAGCCTCAAACTTGATATTATCCTTTTTACTTCACCAGTAAGCTTAACAGTAAAAAAGGCTAACACAGACTGTAACAATTGACTAGTAAAAAAAATTGATAGACCTGAGCCAAGTAAGCAGCTGTTTCTGGTCAGTTTTTAATACGTTTAAATACTGCCTACAGATCAGACCAACAAGTCAGGACTCGGCCTACAGATCAGACCAACAAGTCAGGACTCGCCTACAGATCAGACAAGTCAGGACAAGACCAACAAGTCAGGACTCGGCCTACAGATCAGACCAACAAGTCAGGACTCGGCCTACAGATCAGACCAACAAGTCAGGACCTCGGCCTACAGATCAGACCAACAAGTCAGGACTCGGCCTACAGATCAGACCAACAAGTCAGGACTCGGCCTACAGATCAGACCAACAAGTCAGGACTCGGCCTACAGATCAGACCAACAAGTCAGGAGCCTACAGATCAGAATCGGCCTACAGATCAGACCAACAAGTCAGGACTCAGCCTACAGATTAGTTCAGTTTACTCCAGCAAACCAACCCTTATACGTAAAAACAGATAAAATTGATTTGCTTACTTCTTACAGCCTTTATCAGTAATATTCTCACAAGAGTTGAGCAGCAAGGTATTGAGATTAGGAACCTTGTCGGCCAGTAGTTCTAGCAAGTCATCATTAATATTATTCATAGAGAGGTTTAAATATTCAAGATGAGGTAAATTAGCAATGACTAGATAACTTTCTGCAGTTAAAGATGATTTCTTACATCCTAGAACATACATAACAGAAACACAACAAAATATTTAAGAATTCAACAAATTAGATTTGGGGTACATCAGAACTTTTCCTCTTTGAATCGGAATTCTCTTCGCTCATCCTCAGAATAGAAAATTCTCCAAATTTATACTGTAACACATCTTCGGACTCACTTGGCTCGTCCTTAGATAGTAAATACATTTGTTTTATTCTCAGAGGTCACCCATACAGTACAAACCATGCTCAATGCTGCTTAACTTTTATAATTCAACAAAAATCATGGATACACTAATCATATTATAACGAAACTTGGTGTGCTTATTTATTAAGTAACAGTACACACTTTTACCAAATTTTAACTCAATTGGATTATTTTACATTTTTTGCAATACATGTGTGCTAAATCTCAAATTAATTGCAACATTTTTATATACTTATCATATTGAAACGTAACTTGGTGTACTTTATTACGTAAAGGTATACACTTGTACCAAATATGAACTCAATTTTTTTAAATGTTAGACGGATTGGCAGTTAATAGAGAGTCAGAATCACATTCAGGTCAAAAACAACCTTCAGAAAGACTCTAACAAGGACAAGACCTAAGAATGAGGCTCCGGATTTGAAAAATTGCATATATGAAATACTGGGGGAGTGTGGGAGCGTCTATTACAGACAATTTGGGAGACCTCTAGATCTTAGAATTCAGGAACATACAGGATAGGTTCGGAGAGAAGAGATCGACTTATCAAAAATAGCAGCTAATGTATGGAAGAATGACCACCAAATGGAATGGCGTAATGCAAATAACACATATCATTTGATACTACCGAGTTTTGCAAAACATGAATAGTTGTCTCTCACACAATTATATTGGGGCAAATAACATCCTCAAAGACGAGCATTGGAGAAATTGAAAAATTAAAGAGGCAGCTTACATGGCTGTATCTGACAATCAGCCTACAAGCCAATCAAGTATTTATTTATTTACAAAATCAGTGGTAACTAATAAAAAAAAATAGCATCACTTTGTCAAATAAAAAAGAAAAAATAATAATTACAACATAGAAAAATCACTAACACAATATAAAGCTCTCTAACAAATAGTTTTTTTACTTTGTTCTTAAACATTTTTGTGGAAAGATTAAGAGTCTCGCTGTCAATTAAATTTAAAAGTTGGATGGCTTGATACTTGGCAGTATGGATGCCAATGCTCAAGAAGCAGGATTAAAAATTAGAAAGATCTCGGTATGGTGTATTCGAAAGGTTGTAAGGAGGTATATAAGGAACCCTAATCTAAGTCAGGCTAAACTCCTGATACCACAGACATAACACACACCGTCTTTCTCAAGACAAAACTTAGGATGTTTGGGAACCTGTTCCCAACACTTTGTTAATTAATAAGGCGCGGGCGAATATCCACGGCCTTCTAGAACGTTGGATCACCAACAAACTTTTTTATAACTTTTTTTTTTCAAGATTTTTAGTAATTAGCCAGATTTGTGATAAATGAAGCCTATTTCCGTAATCTGCACGCTCTTTTAGTTAATCTCAAAGAGTATTTACATTCACTCAACGATTTATTTTTAATCTAACTTGGTACATACATAACTACTGTTAGACGTCAATGTTAACAAATATGACATGTCAAAATATAACACAAAATATTGACGTCTAACAGTAGTTATGTATGAACAAAGTTTTTAAAAATAAATTTTTGAGTGAATGTAAATACTCTTTGAGATTAACCAAAAGAGCGTGCAGATTACGGAAATAGGCTTCATTTATCACAAATGCGGCTAATTACTGAAAATTTTGAAAAAAAAGTTATAAAAAAAGTTTGTTGGTGATCCAACGTTCTAGAAGGTCGTGGATATTCGACTGCGCCTATTACTCAAGATTTATAAAACATTCATAAAAAAATATAAAACTAAACTTACTAGCTAAATTGAGTGAAATTAGATTAGGATTATGTTCTACGATTCCTTTGATGATTCCATCATCAATAAAATTATTACACTCAACATGTAACTTCTTTAAATTCCTAAACATTTCCGGGAAGGTTTTCTGGGCCTGAAGACTGCTGTTATGAACATACACAATACTTTCTAGTCTGGTGAAATCTTGAAGCAGTCTGAAATCGAGAGGATGTTCAAATTCATCGCCAACTAATTCAAATTCGACTAACGAATGTTTCAAATTTACTAATCCCTGAAAAGACAATCAGTCATACCAATTTAGAAGCAAAACTCAACTATAATAGAATAACTTTAGAATCCTCTCAAAATAAATTAAATAAATATCAGGAAATGGTTAATATGGAAGCAAGAATATTAGCATAATATTATGCTACTAGGCAGCAAAATGGAATTTTACAGATGAGTTTTATAAAATAGCCCCCGAGCCAAAGGGGAGGGCAGACTGTGGTAATTTTCTTATTTCCGTAGCCTGTTAAATGTTCAAATTAACTCCTGCAGGTAAATTTGCCAGCAGAGGTGAAGCCGATGCAGGTAATCGCTGACACGAGTCAGCAATGTTTCCTTTGCTTCATAGTGGCACATACTATTTTATTAACTTAAGGCTGAAAAATAAACAAGAATATTATTCTTTAAAATATTTTAATTTTTACGGTTTACAGTAAAAATTTAAGATAAAAATAACTTATTAAAGTATTAGTAGAGTGCATACTACATTAGAAGTTGTAGAGGGTAGGGGAGTATCTAGTCTCTCTCTAGGGAGACTATAGTAGGGGTAAGTACAGTTAGGGCACCTATGGAAACTGTCTCACTTCCAGAACCCTTATCACTGTGTTAATCGGGTCCTGTACTCCCTCTAATAGTTTTAGTCTCTTTGTTTCTCCTCCTTGGGAGTTTTGACTTTTTACCATTACATTTAAATGTAGCATAACTACCTGGGAGGTTGAGTATTACCAAGCAAATTTCCCTTACTGTTTTTAAATGTTTTCTCGACAGAATTAGTAAAATGACATTTTTCAGCCGTAAGTTAGATAAAAATAATAACATGTTTTAATTTTTTTTTAAGGACAGCAGTCTTCAATAAATTGTTTTAAAATTATTATCCCAGAGCCCATTAAACTCTTCATTCAATCTTTTGAAAGCATACAGAACCAACAACTCAAGTTTTTTTTGTGAAAATGGGAGCTAAAAATATAACACTCATTTATTTTCAACATTAAAAATGGGGTACGGGGTACCAATGAACTTTTACTAATCTCATCGGATTTGCTACGCTATTCTCCTTTCTTTGGACTGGCTTCGCTCATGCTCAGAAATACAGTTTGCCAAATTTATACCGCAACATACCTGTGGACTTGATTCGCTCGTCTTCAGGTAGTAAATAGAGTCATATCATTCTAAGCAGTCACCCATACAGCACTGACCAAGCTCAATGCTCCTTAACTTTTATGATGCAACAAACATCATGGATATACTTGTCCTATTGAAATTATTCTTAGTGTACTTATTTATTAGGTAATAATGTACACCTGTACTCAATTCCAACTCAATTGGGTCATTCTCTGATTTTTTGCCATTTTTTAAAGAACATACACAATTCAGTCAATAAAAATTGAACTAATGCTGATAATAAGATGAAACGTGGCAAATATGTTAGTCTTATACATAGTCGCATTTGTGCCAAATTTCAATCTGATAATAATCTTTGTGCGTTTTATGATTTTTGAAATTTTTGCTATCATTATTGCAGGTTAATGACGTCATAAAAAAAATATTTTCCGAATAGCCCAACCACAGAGGTAGACTGATTTGTACCAACTTTCATTTCTCTAGCATAAATACACTACGCACTACGATGAGAACACACACACATACAGACAGAAAACTTTGCAAAAACCACTTAGGAGGCCTTAAAAATGCCTGAAACAGATAATTCAGATGACTTCCTGGTTTCGGATTTTTTGCAAACACAATACTTTTCCTATATAAATGATGAAAAGTAGAAAGTTACGACAAGTTATTAAAACTCACTCAGAAGGTCTTAAAAAACACCTGAGATGGATAATTCATGTCAATTCTAGGTTTCAGACTTTTAGCCCTCACACCACAACTTGTCCAACATAACTGAAGTATAAATGAAGAAAAATAAAAATTACCTGAGTAAAGAAATTATGATTCATATCACAGCATAAAAACGAGAGACGTTTTATAGTGGGTTTCAAAGTCTTCAACCAGTAACCAGGTTTCAAGGAACAGTTAGCGACATTTAATGATTCTAACTGCATACATTTCCTAATAACTGGATTCATTTCATGGTCTACTTCTACAAATCTACAATCTAAAACAGAAATATCAAATAGTAACAATTAGTCATATGCAAATTACCACCTATGGAATCATGCAAGGAATACTTCAGAGAACTTGCAATCATGACAGTGATCAGCGAATACATTTTATCTAGTGTATTACAAACAGCAGCTCTTAACTTACCTAAAGTTTCCGATTGCCATAATCTCAATACCAGGCAAAAGAATGACATTATGTTGCCATACAGACGAGTGGAAAGGACCAAAAGAGATCCTAATATCACAGGCATTCAATTGTATAATGCATTGCCAGATATTAATCTATAAGATCTATTCATCATAAGATATCTATCTATTATCTATAAGATCTTGGATTTAAAAACCTTGAAAAATGAGCTAAAATTTAAATTAATAAAAATTAGTCCATATTCTCTAAATGAGTTTTTTGAAAATATTATTTCTAAATGATGTATTCATTGTAAGTTTTGTAAATTATTTTTTGACATTGTAAAGCAAATCTATTTTGTAATTACAGAAATATATTCATTCATTCAACAACTATATTTATGTGAGATCAGATACATTAACAGGAGGTACTTGTCAACAGTAACTCGCATGATTTTACATTATTCTTTCAAATGGATTCGCCTTTTAATTCACTTCTTTTAAATTAGAATATTTTAATTTTAAGTTTGACAGTGTAACATATATTCTATGTATTTAATTTTTAAATGAATTATTATTATTATCACGTCTAGCTCGACAGAGGGTGGAATCATGTTACCCAGTGGATTTCATCTCTGTCTCATAATTTAATACTGGATTTAACTCCTCATTAATTCCCCAAGAATCCTTCCCTATAAAATTGGTGAGAACTTATACTCCAGGAGGCAGACATGACATAGTCTGCCTATTCAGAGTGGATCCCTTCATATGTTTGCTCGTGCTCAAAATTTTATAAAATCCCACTAATTTCAGTTTTTTTGAAATAAGTAGTTCCATGTAGGTCGTGGGGTGTGCAAACATGAAGAGTACATTCTTAAAGTTGATAAATTGTTCTATTCAACAAGTGTTTAATCAACAAAATCGAATTACTACAACCTAAGTTATGGCTCTTTCAAAAACACCAAAAAATTATTAATTTAAGCAAAGTCAGCTAATTTCTTTAAAAAATGTTGGTTTTTGTTACTTTATTTGACAAAATGACATAACTTTAGTTGTAGTTATCCCATTTAACGAAAAACACTCATTTTATAAAGATGTAAATATTATAGGAAATTTTATCAGCTTTAAAAAAACATTCTCTTCATGTTTTGCACATGACCTATGGGGAACCACTTATTGCAAAAAAAAAAATAGAATTTGTGTGATTTTCTAATATTTTGAGTGAGCGCAATCATATGAAGGGCTTTACTTTGGATAGGCAGACTATGCTTTTCCTTCATAATTTAAGGTAAATTTGAAGAAACATTCGGTTTGAAGTACTACAAAATAAGTCACATTTTGTAGGCTTGGCTCTTAGACTATTGGGGGGGGGGGGGGGCTTATTACACTCACCTCTCCCTTGGGATGGATTTGTGGTGACAATAATTATCACGTTGCAAGCCCCACCTTACAGTGAGAATTGACTTCTTTCCTCCTCTCTTTTTTACTTACAACAGACTCGTGTAAGTCAAACCAACCAGTGAATTCTAAGTTGAATTAAAAAATAAGCTGAAATTGAAGGTGACCAACATGAAAGGACTCACAGCGCTCATCCTCACAATAAAAATCACCTAATATGTATTTTAGGACATATTTGGCTCACTTTGCTCATCCTTAGGCAGACAGTGGTCTCAATATTGCCAACTTACTGACTACATGCTTACTTGGGCAACACTGGTCCATATCAGTAACCACTCTATCCACTTGTTAGTCCCTTATATCAGCAGTTCCCACCAACTAGCCCTGTCACATAGACTTGACTGTTAAATAATTCTTTGTTTTATTAATCTATTTTTTACTCCTTATTTCGCGTCACCTACAGTTTTGAGACCCACACAACCAAAATATACTGACATATTTAGCATTTATCATGTTCAATTTCAAATACATTCAGGAATGCGCAATCTTAGACCTAAAGATTGAACTTTCAACAAAATGTCAAGTCTAACATAAACAAAAAGGGAGCTACGAGGACAACCCACACAAACAGAAAACTTGGTAAAAACAATTCAGGAAGCCTTGGAAAACAGATAGTTCAGGTGAAACATCGGTTTCAGTCCAAACACAGCATTTTCCTTAGAAAAGTAAAAAGAATAGCAAGATAAATTAAACAAAATAAAATACATACTTCTAATATTTAAGACTTTAAGATTTTTGCATAAATGAGCAACAGCAGCAAGAGGACGTTGAACAATTTCGATACCAGCAAGTGTTAATTCTTCTAACCTCGGACCACACAGAGTCGCTGCAACAAAACATTCAAATATAAATCTTGTTTATAAAAATTACCTAATTGAATTTCACCTTCTCCAGAGAACAGACATAGATTAAGCCTTCTTGGTCTTAAAAAATTTTGAACTACAATAACAGTCATATGAACTATAAAAACAACCATTACACAAGTAACTTCTTAAAATTGGCCGTCCCTTTCTAAAAAATGCTTCTCACTCGGTATAGAAGATAATAAAATACTTCATGAAGTAAGAATAACAGCATCAGAATGAGCAAGTCATCATACGATTCTTTAGCAATCACAATAATTTTTCTATATTCCTAAGGTGTAAATAAACAAGAAATTTCATCATAAAGTAACTAGTGGGTTATCACAAGTTGTTATTATGATGACAACCTTTTCATTTCATCATTCTAAACACAACGAGATAAGTTATATTACACAGTAAACATTAAAGTAACTTTAAAACAAACATACCGGTATTAATTATAGACTGGGAGTTTGGTGAGTTTTTCTTGTTGGTCGATTGCAAACTATTACGAACAAACAAATGAAAAGGTTCTATTGGTGAGTTATTAACGAGACGGACAGATTTCAAATTGGGACACAGTTTAAGATACAGCGATAGACTCTTGTGACTGTATCCTCCAACCTCTTTGAACGGTCTGGCTTCAAAATCCAGATCCGTTAGTTTGGCCCAATACAGTGACATCAGATTTCTCCAACGACGACACACTAAAACCAAAGCACAAAAGAGAACACTACTAAGTATAATAAATTTCAATTCTAGTTAAGAATAAAGAAACATACTTCTTAACATTTCTTCTCTACCTTAACATTGCACTATCTAACTTAACTATCTAATTTAACATTGCACTATCTAACTTAACATTGCACTATCTAACTTAACTATATAATTTAACATTGCACTATCTAACTTAACTATATAACTTAACATTGCACTAAGTCTTTGGACTCGCTTTACACTAACAAAAAACATTTGTTTTGTTGCCAGAAGTCACCCATCCAGGAACTGCTAGTCATTCAATGCTAATTATCATTAGCAATCTAACTAAAATCGTAAATTTATCAGGAACATTAAAATGAAACCTAGTGTACTTTTAAATTACATAAAGGGATACACTAGGAGAGTGTTCCAGCTTCAACCATTTGTGATCAGTAGCAGTGCTGATCCGTCAAGGTAACGGAGAAAATAGTTGGCTTATAAGCTTGTCGGTTATAATCAGTAAGACTCGTGTTTTTCCAGGATGACAGCAATATTTGATTGTTAGATATATGTTATGACAGTTTGTTTTGTTTTAACTTTGTTTGTACTTTTAATTGAAAATTGTTATTTTAGTTCTTCCTTTTGATAATTTCTTTTAAATTTAGTTTAAATTCAGGCATGAGGCATAAGTATAGGCTCTTACTATTTGTGTAACATAAATTTATAAAATAAATTTTTAAATACAGCTGATCCCCGAGATTCTTGACTCTGTAGAGTGCCATTTTTTCCTCAGGCACATTTTGTATTAATGGAAAATAAAACAGAAATTATGGTACTCTGTGCCATTTTAGAATGTCCCAATACAGCTTGAAAAGATAGAATGAGCTAGTTTCCAAAAGATCAATTAAAGATTTGTAAAAAGGCAGGAGAGAGTCACTTGTGATTTCATTTTTCACCGCTATTTTGGGGGAAAGTGTCAAAGAACCACCTAGGCCTGATAGGATTTCACTAGTTTATATTATTATTCATTGTTTTCATTACTTTAAGTTTCTTTTTCTTTATTGTTCCTTTTATATATTTATAAATCGGTATCCATATTGTAAAAGCGCTGTTATTTAGTGTATTTCATTTGTAAGTATAGTATTGTGAAATAAAGCAAAAAAACAGGAGGCCAAGGGAAATTTATACTTGAGTGCAAAGTGTAAATTAAAAGGGATTTGTAGAACTATGTACTAAATACAAACCATGAGAAATATTGTGTCTCTCGGAGAATGGAATGAACTGTATAATGTGTAGTAAACAATCATCATTTAATCTGGATATAGCAGAATCTTGCTTTAGACTTTCATCTACTTCTTCTATTTCTTCACATATATCTTCCTCGTCAGAGCTTTCTTCTTTCTATGAATACAAGCAATGATGCATTAGTTTCACCATAGAGATATTATCACAAGAGAGGTCCAATTAATTGAATTTTGAAACATTGAAAAAGTAACCTCATCACCACTAAATATATTATTAAATAACTCTAGAACCCTCTCAAAATAAATTAAAGAAATGTCAGGAAATTGTTACTATGGAAGCAAGAATAGTATATTATGCTACTAGGCAGCAAAATGGAATTTTGTAGAAAAGTTCTAAAAATTAGCCCCCGAGCTAAAGGCGAGGGCAGGCTATGGAAATTCCCAGCTAATAAAATTTTATCATTAAAAAGTTCTGTCTTAGATTTTTGATATTTTGCTTAGAACTGTTGATATTTCCATTGAAGTAGTTTTTTCTTTCACATAATGCAATTCGAGATAAAAACATTAATGTTACTAATGTTAATAAGATTTTCAGTTTAGTATTTTTACCAAAGAATTACATTTTCAACTGCTTATGTGAATAATAAATACATATTATCTTAAATATATCAGGTTTCCACATTCAGTGAAGGATATTCTAAATATGATTAAAAAATGGATGGAATTTATTGGCAATGTACGTCTGTTAAATATGAAGCCAGCAGATGTATAAAACTGTTTTTATAAGATACAATTAATACTTGGTTGAATGATGACTACATCAAACCAAATGGAAAAATTAAGAGAGCTGCTATACCTAGTATTAAAATTTGTCTTTTTTTTTTTTTTTTTTTTTTTTGTGAAATCTACTATTATTAAATATAAATATACAAGTATCAATTAGTATTTTTACTCTTTGTTATTCATTATTTTTAATTTTGTCCATCATTTTTTTTTATAAATTACACAATTTAATTTTATAAACCTTGCTTTTAGTTTTAACAAAATTTAATTTAAAATAAACTAATATTTTAAAAATCAAAGTAATAAAATTAACACTTTAAAAAAGAGTGGGAAGATTTTAAAGAGTGTAGTTTAGGAGCACACCGCTAGAACGCGCTAGTAGTGCACAAGAATAATTTTAGCTCAAAAGACCCATCTATATATACTCTTTTTTATATATGGGCAAGTCATACAAAAATTCTCAAAAAAATAATACTCCTTAAACCCCCTCCCCATAAAATGTTCATAGTAACTCATTTACTATGGAAATAAAATAAAAATTTTATTTTTATTAAAAAAAATAAAAATAAACTTACAACAGAACAGCTGATAAAATAACAAACATAAATCAGCTGTCCCTGACTCTGATCATGAGATGAAACTTGTCACATATGTTATTCTTATTAACAGCTACAAACGTGCTAAATCTCAATCCAATCGCATAATTTTTCTGTGTTTTATATTTTTTTTGACATTACAATTGAAAAAGTGGGAAAAGTCAAAAAAGTAGGAGTTTTATCCAAAAGTAGGAGGTTTCCTACTAAAAAGTAGAAGGTTTCCAACTAAAAAAGTAGAAATAGGAGGTTTCCTACTAAAAAAAATAGGTTTCCTACTAATAAAGTAGGTTTCCTACTAAAAAAGTAGGAGGTTTCCTACTAAAAAAAGTAGAAGGTTTCTTACTAAAAAACTAGGAGGTTTCCAACTAAAAAAGTAGGAAAGTAGGAGGGTCTGGGCACAGACAGACAACTTAGTTAAAAACACTTAAGAGGTCTTAAAACACAGAAAAGGATAATTCATGTGACATCCCAGTTTTTAAGTTTTTTTACTTATCCTCAACGTTATAAATGGAAACCACTGTCCACCATACGCAAGGGTAAATACCTTGGGTAAAATTGTCCTTAACCATCTTGTATTATATTCAATCCTTTCTTGCAACAAAACAGATTTTGAAACATTATAATCAATAGTTCCATCGGGCTTGGTGACAGGTTGGTGCCAACTGTCAGCTACTGATAAATACAATTTTCTTTGGAACAGTCTGAAATTGCTTCGATTAAGATAAGCTCTGCAAAACATAAAACATCATGGACTTTTTTATTTGGTCTCGGTCTAGGATATAGAGGATTAAAATCTCCTGGTTAAGGGTGAGTTAATGAGGCTGGGTAGTGGATGAAATCATCAACTGCCAGATGATTCCAATGATGGAATCATCAACTGCCAGATGATTCCAATGATGGAATCATCAACTGCCAGATGCAATGAATGATGGAATCATCAACTGCCAGATGATTCCAATGATGAAATCGTCTTCAGAAGTGCAGAAGGATTTGATGTTGACTCGATACAACATACTCTAAGACACACACTAGGTAACCGAGTGTGTTGATTTGACTCAACACAACCATGTATTGCACCTCTCAACATGTTTTCTTAATAGAAACATAATTATGGCAACTTCAATATCCTCTTTAACACAGATTTCACAAAAATATTTTGAACAAATTCGACATTTTACAAAATAACGCTTGAGCAAAACACACAGCTACATCGAACGTACAGTGACTTTGCTTCTCATCTATTTTGCAGAACAAGGTAACGAATCACACTGTTTGTTTTTTTTTACAAATTTTAGGATTTTATTTTTTGACTTTACATAACATTTATTACTAAAAGTTAACTACAAAAAATAGGAGCAAATTGTTGTGGGTAATTTAAACCACCAGCGCCCAACAGCCAAAAGGGCCTCAAAAGACACTGAATTATTAAACATTCATTTGTCAAAGAATTGCTAATAAGTCAGTAATAAGTATTTATCCAGGTACATTTGATCCGGATGCATACTTATCTCACTTTGCCAAACATAAGAAAAAGAAACAGACCAAATTTACTACTAAAAGGCAGAACACAACAGAACAAATACAGACTGTATTAGTTTGGGACCTGCACACTGAACATATTAATTAATATTCTTGCCAATCATTTAACAGAAGTACAATTAAACTTTTGATTAATAGCTGCTTCCATTATTAGCTACATGGTTTCATAAGTAAAAATTCTCGAGAGTAATATTCAACTTTACACTGTACATTAGTACAATAGAAACTGAATCAAGTCTGTTTACTGGTAGAAAATAAATCAAGTCTGCTCACTGGTAGAAACTAAATCAAGTCTTTTGGTAGAAACTGAATCAAGTCTGTTCACGTGTAGCTTTCTAGATAAAAAATCAGGTAAGGGGTACCTGGGAACATTTGCACTACAACGGATTCCCTACATTTACATTCAATACTTAGTATTCTATTCCCTTGTCCTTAGACTATACTGCAACGCGTCATCCAACTCACTTCACTTAACATCAGATAGAAAGAAAATACATTAAATTCATTCCCAGCGGTCAACCATCCACGCACTGACCTCATTCAATGCTACTAAACTTTTATGATGCAACAAAACCTGTAGATTTGCTGTGTTGAAACAAAACTTGGTAAACTTATTTATTACATAAAGTCATATATTTCCACCAAATTTCAACTCAATTATATAATTTTTAGATTTCTGACAATTTTTTAAAAAAATTGCTGAACAAGTCATTCAATAAAAATTGAACTATTGCTGGTAATGAGATGAAACATGGCATATATGTTGTTTTTATATATGACAACATGCATCGGCACATTTTTATACGTTTTATGAATTTTTGAAATTTTTGCAGGGCCATTATTTCCGGCTAATGACATACACAAATTATTATTCAGATAACATAACTAGATCTAAAGATTGATTTTCGTACCAAGTTTCAACTTTCTAGCACAAATACATTCAGAGCTAAACACACACACACATACAGACAGAAAACTTAGTGAAAACCACGTACTTAAAGGTTCTGAGGAATTTACATTCCAATAGATGGGACAAATTTAGTTTTCCTCCCATTTCCCCACTTAAAACCCTTTTACTGACTGGTCATACACTTTATTCTAGATATTACCTTGAAGCTTGATCAGGAGTTTCATAGGTGACAAAGGCGTAAGTATTCCTCTTCGTGAGATCATTCTTTTTAATATAAATAGTTTTTATGTTACCAAACCTGACGAATAAGTTATATAAATCTTTATTTTCAGCCTGGAAACAACACAAATTAAACATTACACAAATTTTAATATAAAAAATCTTATTGACGCCACTGATTTTTTAAATCAGCACTGCAGAGGACCGGTTCAGACAAATAATAAACTAACTTCGGTAGCTCTCCAGAAATAACCAATTACATTATTGAGTTTTTCCAGCAGTTGAGTTTACATTTAATTAACTGATTAAATTAATTTAATCAATATAATCAGGTTATCACACTGTGCATCTTGCCAATGTAATTAATACGTTTTTCAAAATGTTTCAGACTGCATTAAATGCCAAAATCTAAAAGGCATGCAGCGCCTTTCCTATAGTAACGAATTTTATTATTATTTAAAATGTTTTGACGTTTTGTCACTTTATGTCAAATAAAATAGTGCTCGTTTCTTGTAACGGAAAAACCTTCTTTTAATCTAATATTATATACTTGTATAAGGAGTCAGCACCACATGCACATGGATAATTAAGCCAATAATGTTCATTATTGCCTATTATTTTACTACCTGTGAAATCAATTAAATTATTAATTAAATTAAATAAAATGTTACTTATTTGCTATCAAAAGGGTTCTGTAGAAGTTTAAACACAAAGAAGACTAGAAGGTATAGAGGTAGACAACCTGGACTAGAAGGTATAGAGTAGAAGTTATAGAGGTAGACTAGATGGTTTAGAGGTAGACTAGTAAGTGTAGAGGTAGACTATTGACAGTCTTACAGTCAAAGTGTCTATAGTCTTTCCTCAAGAACCTATCACCATCAAATCGCTTATCTTTTGACATCAACATGCACATTGACAACCCGAAATAAATGAGTAAAGTCACTTGCTGATTCAATTTAACTTTAACATCTGCAAGACACAGTTCTAAGAAAAACACTGGCACCTCATGTTTAAATTTTAAAAAGTTAATTAAGGGCAATAGATTGTCGAAGACAGCAGTCTAATAATCTCTAATAATTTAAAATTAATTACAATTAAATAACATTTTTTCTTCACATCACAAGATATGTATTAATAAAAAAAAACTCACCTTAATCGGTACATTTGTAACATACAGACATCGAACAGGAGTTCCATCGGGGGTTTTTAGTACATCTGGAAAAAAGAACTTTTTTATTAAATCAGAGTATCTTAAAATAATTTCGTAGTTACAAACAAAGAATGTATTCTATAACATCAGTTAAACAATCAAATCTAGGACGGGATTTTTAAATGTTGAATTCTCTTTATTCTTTATAACTTTTTGTATTGCCTAGAATCGTAAGAGATAAGAAGGAATAAGACTATTAATTTAAAGACTTTAAAGTAAAGTAATATTTCTACAAATTATTTTAAAACAAAAGTAATAAAAGTGGTGCATATTATTAAAAATTTGGTTGATCCATTTTTTTTTTTTTTTTTTTGGTATGCCAGGATTTGAGACCAAAACATGCCTGACAACCCTAGGTAAATATAGAAGTTACCCAACATGGTTTATGTATTATTTTACCATCAGCCCAGATCTAGTTAAAAAACGGATCTTCCTCATTCTTTCAGCACAGGATCGTTATAGGGACTAGATTTCCCCTTCTATACCTTACCCTCTCCCTCGGTGTGTAACTTAATTCATCAGGTACTCATCTAAGTTGAAAACATCTGATGAGTACTAGATGAGTGTTGATTTTATTCATCAAGGTACTCATGGCTGGAAAAGTTGCTCAACGGTGGGAAAAGCTAACTCACCACCTCGGTGAGCTGATGACCTTATTGTAAACCTTATTACTACCATCTATAGATGGTAATCATCATAAATAATTAATGGCATGTTAAAATATTACTTTGCATATTAAATTTGAAACAACTGCCCATCAAATAAAAATCTGGCAGTATTATTATTATTATTATTTTTAAATTATATAATAAAATATAATAAATTTTATTATAATTATATAAATAATAATTATAATTATATAAATAATTATAATTTTATAAATATAAAATATTTATATAATAATAATTTATATTTTTACTACATTGGAGGTTATTACTTCTGCAAATAAAAGCTGCATGGTTTAAATATTTAGTTGAAAAACATAATTATTAAGAGATTAAAACACTGGTGATTTATTTATATTTTATATTGTTAGCAGAGAGTTATTCTGTTTATTGATTAAATATTGGCATTCACAACAATGTTTTATCAGTTATCTAGATTACTATCAATGTGATTTTGTAAAATAAATTTACATTTATTTTGTTCATTTTTCCAGTTTCATCACATACACACTCATCGACACACTCAATGATTGGATGTCTTTCAGTCGGGAGTCAAGATTTATAATATAAATACAGTATCTTCTATATTCAGTGTATTAATTCAGTCTCCTGTACTGTCCATACATTTGTTTTCTTAAATAATAAGTGATAATTCCTTAAAGTAACCTGAACAAGCTCAAGAGAGACGTGATAAAGTGTATCTTCATTAATCTGATTTGTTTCCCCCACCACTCATCAGATGAAACATCATGTAAATCAGATGAGTACCTGGTGAATAAAGTTACACACCGCCTATCACGTTATAATCAAATCTCTTGGACTAGGACCTGATAAACAAAGATTTGAGCAATTTGACACAGGTATCAACACGAAATCAGCAGTACAGCGGTAGTAACAGCAAACTCTCGCTCAAGCAGAATAACTAAGTCTTAGCGAAAAATCGCACTTTGAACCAAAACAAGTCAAGAGCATCTGCCATTTTCAACAAGAGCAAACCGCATGCTTGATAACGCGCCAAATAAGTAAAAAAAATACTCACTCGATGTCGCATTAGATTGCGCCGAGTTGGACGACATACTGATACCAGACTCTTAAGATAACCTTAATTATACAATCAAGACAATAAATTAAGAAAATCAAATTTTGACGCTAAAACAACCTAACGGAAAATCTCATAACAATAACCAACGCTACACGTTCCAGTTTCAATATGACTCCAACGCACAATTAATCATGGATATCGAATATCCAAACCCCTATTAATAGAGTTAAAACTGTTAAGTAATTCACAATTATAAGATAAAGGAAAACTGTATAATATAAGACAAATTTTCACCCTTTGATAACGGGCGAGCCCCACTACAAATCTTGAATACAGAATCTTCTTGTTTTTTCTATTTCTTTTTTACAGAAAACAAAATGTCGGACAATATTAAGGGACTATAACAATTAACCCACTAGGACCCACCGGGCCAGAGAAAACCGACATTCTAAACCTAAACAAACATTATTAATTTTTACAGACAATGACCAAGAGCCCAGGGGTGTTTTTTTATAAAAAGTGTAATGGCTGGAACCGGTCTCAATTTTTAGCAATACCTTCCTGAACAAGGATCTGCAATTCTGCCGACTTGTATTGGGTGGGTGTCCGAGGCAGAACGCACTTTATAGACCAAGAGCCCAGGGGTGTTTTTGTGTAATGGCTGCAACCGGTCTCAATTTTTCGTAAATATCTTCCTGAACAAGGATCTGCAATTCTGCCGACTCGTATCGGATGGGTGTCCCAAGAAGAACGCACTTTAGAGGTCAAATTCAGCACCCAAATTAATAAAAAGTGTAATGGCTGGAACCAGTCTTAATTTTTAGTAAATACCTTCCTGAACAAGGATCTGCAATTCTGCCGACTCGTATCGGATGGGTGTCCCAGGCAGAACGCACTTTATATAGACCAAGAGCCCAGGGGTGTTTTTGTGTAATGGCTGGAACCGGTCTCAATTTTTCGTAAATATCTTCCTGAACAAGGATCTGCAATTCTGCCGACTCGTATCGGATGGGTGTCCCAGGCAGAACGCACTTTACATGTCAAATTTACCACCGAAGTTAATAAAAAGTGTAATGGCTGGAAACGGGTTTAATTTTTCGTAAATACCTTCCTGAACAAGGATCTGCAATTCTGCTGACTCGTATCGGATGGGTGTCCCAGGCAGAACGCACTTTAGGGGTCAAAGGCTCTGTCTGGGACACCCATCCGATACGAGTCGGCAGAATTGCAGATCCTTGTTCAGGAAGGTATTTACGAAAAATTGAGACCGGTTCCAGCCATTACACTGTTTGTTAACTTGGGTGGTAAATTTGACATGTAAAGTGCGTTCTGCCTGGGACACCCATCCGATACGAGTCGGCAGAATTGCAGATCCTTGTTCAGGAAGGTATTTATGAAAAATTGAGACCGGTTCCAGCCATTACACTTTTTATTAACAAAACACCCCTGGGATCTTGGTCTTTAAAGTGCGTTCTGCCTGGGACACCCATCCGATACGAGTCGGCAGAATTGCAGATCCTTGTTCAGGAAGGTATTTATGAAAAATTGAGACCGGTTCCAGCCATTACACTTTTTATTAACAAAACACCTGGGCTCTTGGTCGATGTTAATCTGTATTCTGTATTATTATTTTTAAAATATCGATAAAAAAGCAAGAAAGGTTTTAAAATAGTATTAATACAACTTTGTTATTATTACTGATCTCAATACAAAATCTTATTATTTAGTCAATATTTAATAATCAAATCAAATAATGATTATACACAGGTTGTTTCACTAGAAAGTCTCTCTAAATTAGTCTGAGAAACTAACTATCAAGATGCAGTCTTTGGGGATTGGTTTGGAAAAAAACACTTTTCAGGTAGAATCCGATTTTGGGGTTGTGTTGCGGGTTTCACCCACTTGTTTAGGCTAGCTTCTTTGTTTTTAGAGATAGGTATAGGGAAGTTTTTCTAATTTGCAAAAGCTCTGAGCAAGAAGAATAATTGTGAAAACCGCGTCAATATCGGACATTTTTTCTATGATACATACAAAAAATGGAATTTTCTCTGGATTTTTATCTCTATGATCTCAATTTGCTCAAAGTTGTTACGGGAAAAGTTCAGTAGAAAATGTCTTTTCAAAAGCTGCTGATTTTGTTCTCATAAAATAAGATCATTTCTTGAAACTATGAGTTATGTTTCAATATTTCAATGTTTGCTAAAAACAATAAAACCGCTAAGACAATAAAAAAATGTTTTATCTGCTCACGGCAGGAAAATGAAGCATTACTGAACTAATTTTAGGTGAGAAAGTAGCATTTCCCAGATCGGCTGGTAATTAGTCATGAATGACTGCACTTTACCTGCCTAGGCAGGAAAGTAGCATTTCCCAGCCGCCCCTGCCTATGCTGGTTAAGAAAGTTAATAGATAATTTTTGTAAACATGATTAGTTAATAATAAAAAGCCTTTTGAATTTATTTAATAATTTATATAATGAATAATTACATTATTTAATGTAAGTCTTTAATTAGAAATACATTTTATTGATTATATTAAAGGCAACACTTTTTGTCTTGGGTTTATTATCTCATCTTTTTTTGTCAAGTCATTTACTACTTTTATCATTCGAACCCGTATTTAATACAGTTTAAAAGTTAGTTTATTCTATATCGTTTTGTGATGAATATCGTCGAAGATATAGACGAACTTTTCGAACATACCCCGCCGGATGTATTGAAAGTAGCTACAAATGCCAAAGAGAGCCTACTACCCGGCAAATCAGGAAGTAGGTATCTCAAAGTATATGAAGTGTTCAAAGAATGGTGCTCAGAGAAAAAAGTAAAGAATGTAAGTGAAAACGTTGTATTAGCGTATTTAAAAGAACTGTCAAACACAAAATCGAGCGCTACTCTGTGGTCAACTTTCTCGATGATAAGATCTGTATTATCAGTCAAAGGAAATGTAAATATAAAACATTATACAAACGTAATAAGTTTTTCAACAATGCTAGTTTTGATTTATTACCGTTCGCAGATAAAATATTGTGTGGAACGAGGCAGGAAAGGAAACATTACTGACTCGTATATTTGCCTTCCTCGGCTTTGCCTCGTCAGTCAAATTATATATTACCTGTCTCGGCTTTGCCTCTGCAGGTAATTTAGATAGCACACCCTCGCCTTCGGCTCGGGGGCTAACTTCGATACTAGTCAGTAATATTCCATTTTCCTGCCTATTTACACAAATAACTATTGAACAAAGCTCAATAAGTAATATTGCGGGATATCTTTTTTAAACCTACATTCATAGTTGCATTGAACCATACATAGTTGTATATGAGTAAAAAAATAAATCAGCCCAATCACACTATAAAAAAACACACTATATGAAAATATGTGATTTTTTGAAATGTTTGTGGGTTAATGACGTCATGCATAATTCATAAACAATAGGGATTATCAAGGTTAATTTTTGGTACCAAGTTTAATTTCGATCCAAGAGAGCGTTTCTTGTGTCCTAGACAAGAAACTTCGAGGACACAAATATCACCTCGTACATACACACACACACACACACACACACATACATACATAGCCTAGGATTTTAATGTCCGAATCTAGATCTGTAACCTTTGTTTTTATTTAAATTCAGGGCATTTGTTTGTTGCAATTTTAAAAATACAAGAATGAAATTTTATTTTCTTTCTTACTGTTTTCTTTCATTATATTTTAGAACTAGACAAAACATACTACTTAACATATATATCATGACAATATTATTATTGACGGGGGGTCAATAATATATATGTATATATATATATATATATATATATATATATATATATATATATATATATATATATATATATATATATATATATATATATATATATATATATATATATATATATATATATATATATATATTATATATATATATATATATTTAAACATAATATTAATCAGTGAGTTAAAGTAAGTTCACTATCTTTTTTTTATTTATTTAAGATGCTTGGAGGCAATTATGAAATGAGAGTGTGCACAGGAGGTCTTGTACAATCTTTCGTAATAGCGAAATATTTCGCTATTAGAAAGGCATCCACAATGCACACAGCACAGCACGCTTTTGCTATCTCATTCGTCCTTCTCTTTTCTGAAACCTATAAATTACCTAGGTCATTAATTAGAGAATCATTTACTGAAAAGAAAACTGACGAACTTGTGAGTTCATCAGTTTATTTAGAATACACTATGAATATAAATTTATAAATATATAGTCTTCTAGTTTATTTTATCAATCCCAAGGGCACCATATTTTTCTTTTCTTGTTAAATTAATTAAAAATGTTTAATTACAACGAACTTTACTGTATTTAATAGTGGTTATTAATTTAAGTACGCAGTTGAGTAAAAAAATGAAACTATAAAATGAAAATTCGTCAATAAACTATTTGAATTAAAATCGTTTAGCAGATATTTCAAAACAAAAATTGATGCTCTTTCAAAGGTAAATCAGAAATTTATAGTATTTTTACTTATAGCAAGCGTATTGTGTTTGCAAAAATATCCAAAACCGAAATTACACCGGAATTATACGTTTCGGGTGTTTTTAAGGCCTCCTAAATGGTTTTTACAAAGTTGTCTGTCTTTATGCCTGTGTATGTGTCTCAGTTATCATCGTATTTCTTAGTGTATTTATGCTAAAGAGGTGAAACTTGGCACGAAAATTAATGTTTTGGTAAAGCTGTGCTATCCGGAAAATGATTTCTTATGACGTCATTGACCCGCAATATTGACAAATGAATAAAACAGGGAATATTTTATAGATACGGCGTGTTTAGAAAAAGTTCGAATTTTATTATTTTTTTAATAAAATTAGGACCCAGCCCGTGGCATAGCCAGGGGGGCTGAGGGGGCTTCAGCCCCCCCCCCCCTCCGAAATTTTTACATAACCTAAACCCGCAAAAATGTGTGAAAAAAATAAAACCTATTAAAAATATATAAAAAATAATAATACATAACATATATTTTTTTAACAATAAACTTATAATATATAAAAATATACAATGAAATTGAAAGATAAAAATAATTGAAAACACTGAATAATATACAAATATATATGTATTGTATATATATATTATATATATATATATATATATATATATATATATATAAACTTTTTTTGGGACATATATTTTTGTTATCAGGAAGCCAATAGGAACCGATTCCGATCACTCCCCCCTCAACTTCCGTCATCCGAACAACCTCATAAGCGTCATTTTCATTATGATATATATATATATATATATATATATATATATATATATATATATATATATATATATATATATATATATATATATATATATATATATATATATATATATTTAAACATAATATTAATCAGTGACCGCCACTGTATCCTGGAGTAACAAATTTTATAGAATTCATATTATGTATTAACGATGGCTCTAGGAGATATATCTGGAATTTAGACATATCAGTATCGAATTGTTTAGCAAATAAGTTTATACCACAGTATGATTTAATTTGAAATTCAAAATTTATCGTAGAAGTATATTAGGCAATTTGGAGACTGCCAAACAAATAATTACGTTATTGAAGCTTCAGGTAGTAGTGGACTTGAAATTGATTAGATTAGACCCATAAGAAGCTGAGTTAGACGGGGTGGTGTATTTGAAACGTACCACCCGTTACAATAATCAAGTATACTGCTATTATTTATTTATATTATTCAAATTAATATAAACCAGGCCAAACATGACCGCTGGCATTTTTAATAAGAAATCATTAAATAGTTATTAATTAAATTAAAATAAAGTTTAATTATTAAAATAAGTATTCAGTATTTTTCAACAATAATAATTAATAATTATTATTAAAAAATAATTCAATTAAAATAACTCATTTAAAAGTTATTACATTAAATAGTTATTCAATAAGGCGCGGTCGAATATCTAGAACGTTGGATCACCAACAAACTTTTTTTATAATTTTTTTTTTTCAAAATTTTCAGTAATTAGCCGGATTTGTGATAAATGAAGCCTATTTCCGTAATTTGCACGCTCTATTGGTTAATTTCAAAGAGTATTTACATTCATTCAACGATTTATTTTTAATCTAACTTGGTACATACATAACTACTGTTAGACGTCAATATTTTGTGTTATATTTTAACAAGTAAACATTGACGTCTAACAGTAGTTGTGTATGTACCAAGTTAGATTAAAAATAAATCGTTGAGTGAATGTAAATACTCTTTGAGATTAACCAAAAGAGCGTGCAGATTACGGAAATAGGCTTTATTTATCACAAATCCGGCTAATTACTGAAAATTTTGAAAAAAAAAATTATAAAAAAAGTTTGTTGGTGATCCAACGTTCTAGATATTCGACCGCGCCTTATATGTTTACAAAAGAAAACGAATTGAATAACTATTTATAGTAATACTTACAAAGGTTTAATTAACCTAAAGTTAAATACGGGCCTTCGGCCCGTAGCCGCTACGCGGTCTCGGCGCTTCGCGCCTCGTCCGCTCCGCGGCGTCGGCCCACCGGGCCGCTTCGCGGCCCGGGTGCCTTCTAGTGGCCGCTTCGCGGCCACGTTGTTGTTGTTTTGTATTATGTATGGTTTCATTATCGTTTCTTGTTACATGGCATTTTGCCACGTATTTAGCGAATTTTCATAGCCTGGTTTCACAGGCCCGCTTCGCGGGCCTGAGAGGCTTTCTCAGAAATTTGATTTTATTAATCCCCTATTATTAATAGTAAGCAATGATATTACAGTTAACAAGCAATATAAAAAAATAATGAGTATATTTAAATACATAACTAATACGTTTTTTATAGAGGTATAAAGAATACAAGAAAAAAATCCACACGTTGCAACTGTTGGAGTAACTTTGTATAAAGGGCAAAAGATTATAGTTTCATCTTTCATCAGTTTTAGTAATCGCCAACCATACGAAAGGGTATTAACTCTTACATATATTTCTGATTGTTTATGCAATTTAAAGAAAAATGTCAAATTTTTTTGTAAACAAATTGTTTATTTATATTATCTTTAGGTTGAAAAAAATATATTCATGTTTTTTTAAAATAAAAATACCGTTTTCGTCACTTAGGATTGTCCGATTGAGCTGAAACCGGTCGCAATCGTTTTAGAATGACTTCGACCATATGAAGACTACTTCGATGTTCCTCCTCTTTACAGGCCTGCTTTGCTCGGCGTGGATCAGTGGAAGCCATTTTTGTCCTGTGTCTCTGGGACAGTAGGCTTACCAGGATGGAGCAAGAGGTAGAGGCCTCTCTTTTATACTATATCCCCACCCTCTAACACTACTGAACCCAAGATATATCGTACGAGTCTTTTACCTAGACCTATACATATATACAAGATTATATATATATGTATACCGTTTGCGCCATTTGTGACGGTTCGATTGAGCTGAAATTGTCTTAATCGATTCAGCTAGCCGTCTACCTAAATACAAAATACCTTGTTTTAAAGCCATATATATATATATATAATATATATATATATATATATATAATATATATATATATATATATATATATATATATATATATATATATATATATATATATATATATATATATATATATAACATATATATATAACTTTTTTGGGACATATATTTTTGTTATCAGGAAGCCAATAGGAACCGATTCCGCTCACTCCCACCCTCAACTTCCGTCATCCGAACAACCTCATAAGCGTCATTTTCATAATGAAAATTCGCTAAAAACCCTAGAGAGTTGATTAAGTCATAATTCTGAGCTTAATCATAGCAACCCCAAAGTAATATCACTTAGAGCGAGGGTAATTTTGATATTCTGAGTATGTGCGTAGCGAATCCCAAGTCATAACTCCGTAGACTTTAGATCACTATCTTATTCTTAGGATCGGTCTTAGCGAGACTAAAGGAATACCATATTAAGCTTTAATTAATCATGAGATAAGGCGAGTGAAGCGAGTCCAATGTCATAGCACCCTATACTTTGGTTCCTTAGTTACTTTTCCTAACACCCTATACTTTGGTTTTCCTAACACCCTATACTTTGGTTCCTTAGTTACTTTTCCTAACACCCTATACTTTGGTTCCTTAGTTACTTTTCCTGACACTGTGTAGTTCAAAGGAAAAGTACCGAGGTACTTGATTTATTTCAAATTTGATTTAAGAGAGACAGGAAACCCAGCATTCAATACGAATTAATAAAAATAAAATAATCAATTTAATTAAATCCTTAGAAGAAAAACCTTTTTCTCAAATAGATTTTTTATTCAAGACACTATACAAGGTTTATTCTAGATAGTAAAGCTGAAATGGAAAATGTAATTAGATAAAGAAATCCTATCTAAACCGAGAAGATAATGAAACAAGGTACAAAGAGGGGGAGAATACTTTCCCCAAATCAAGCCCCCCTCTCTAAGTTGTGATATACTTCCCCCTCTCACAACAACATGTCTAACTTATGTTACACTTCACAATGATATGTTAGTGAAACACTAAGACCTGATAACGTTGCTGTAAATAATGTTGAGAATTAAATTCAACTTGTGCATCATTATTTTCTATTGAATTTTATTTCTTTCAAAATGATTATAGTAAAATGAACAGTGATTATGATAAAATGTATTAAGCTTGTATTCTTAAAGGTGTAATTATAATAGGATTAATTAACAAATAGAGGTATGATTTATTTCTTTAAATATAAAATCGAGTACCGGGTACCTCGGAACTTTTCCTTATCAAATCGAATTTGCTACGCTCATCCTCCCTATTTCGGATTCGCTTCGCTCGTCCTCAGAATAATCAAGTTGTTACATTTATACTGCAACACGTCTTCAGACTCGCTTCGCACGTCCTCAGAATGTAAATACATTCGTTTCATTCTAAGCGGTCACCCATCCAGGTACTGACCACGCTCGATGCTGTTTAACTTTTATGATCCAACAAAAACCATTGATATTCTTGTTGCATTAAATCGAAACTTAGTGTACTTATTTACTGCGTAAATGTGTACTTGAACTAAATTTCAACTCAATTGGAATATTTTTTTTTATTGTTTACAATTTAAAAAAAACGTATACAAGTCATTCAAAGAATATTGAACTAATGCTGATATTAAGATGAAACTTGGCACATATTTTAGCCTTCTATTCGGCTATACGCGTACTTAATCAGATCGCATCATTTTTTAAAATGTTTTCGAAATTGTTGCTGGGTTATAATTGCGGGTTAATGACGTCATAAAAAATTATTTTCCGAATAGCACAACTACAGCAGTAGATTGATTTTTGTACTAAGTTTCAACTCTAAAGTATAAATACACTGCGAGCTACGATGATAGCCTACGCACACACACATGAAGACAAAGAACTTTGCAATAACAACTCAGGAGTCCTTAAAAACACCTGAAACGTATAATTCCGATGACATCCCGGTTTCGGATTTTTTTGTAAAGACAATATTTTTCTCACATACAACCAGAAAAATTGAGGAAAATTGTGGTGAGTTTTTATCAATGGCAAAATTGACTCGATACCCACAAAACAAACTAACATTTAACAGGCTTTCGCGTCAACTATGATCTACTATACAGAAGTTCAACATGGACAGATTTTCTGACTATACAATAATATATTTATTAAGGTCCTTATTATAAATAAGGACTTTTTTCGCGACGAAAAATATTAACCCTGACTTTTACAGTTTTTTTTAAATTTTTTGATTCTGCAAACCGAGTCAATTACGTCACAAAAACGTGGTTTTGAATAGGGTTCGTGTCCTCCCCAAGATCGATTTTGGTACCAAATTTGATTAAAAAATATTTATCCGTTTGAAAGATAGAGTGTTTACAAGAAACTCCAACCATGACACCATCCCATTAGCGAATTTTTCTAAAGAAAAATTTCCTAAAATAATGTTATTTTCATTTTAGGAGTAAAATGTATTTTTCCAAAAAAGAATCAATTCCTTAGGACTAATGTTGTAGTTTAAATAAAATTTAATTCACAGGCAGGTGTATCTAATTGACATAGTATTGATTATAGAACAATTAACATAGTATTGATAATTCAAATAGATTCGAATTATGTACTCTGACGTAATGTTATATCTGTTGCTTTTACATACAACTTAACTTTTAATACAAGATAATATAGGTCACAATAGAGCTTTTTCCATGTTAGGATGGTATGCTTGAGTATATAAAGCGTCATATTATTCGCGATTCAAAGAGATAGTTGTAAGGTTGGCAATACCAATGGCGGGAAAACGAAAGGGTGATCAACATTGTTTTTATCATAGGATTAGCATGGGAGCCGATCGAAATTATTTTTTTAATTCTAACCACCTCTAGAGGCATTTATTTCTTTATTTTTACTTAATTTGAGATAAATAAGTTAAAAATTGATATTACAACCATCGGTGGTATTAAAACGGCGGCGCTGTTACGGACTTTGTGAATCGCGATTACTTTTTCTTTACACCCAACGGTACAAATGAGAAAAAGTAGAGCGGTGGGAACAACTGCCTTGTGGGTTAATGTGCACCATACGCCTGCTAATTAGTTATTGGAGATTAGTTATAAAATAAAATATTAAATTATATATATTTGATAATAAAATAAATTATGAGAGGTCAGATAAAATTTTAAGTTAAGAAGAAATTGTAGATTAGAGAGATTTTTAAATAAATCAATAACTAATCTCCAAAGGCCATCTCGCTATGCAACTGTTGGAACTTTTTTTACAGCAGTCAATGTTTTTACATTTGTAGTTGATGTCAACTTTTTCTTTATGGACTTTTTCTGCTTGATCGTTCTCATTATTTTCAAATCTCACGGGATGTCGACAATGTAAGCAGTCTTAATGTCAGAATGAATGGCAACAATATCAGCATATCTGGTCGGTCCTGCCGTAGACTTCGTCATATCAAATCAATTTTATCAATTACAGCGATGCTATTTTACACACGATGATGTCGAGAGTCACAAGAAGCATGTTGTGTGGACAGTTTCCGAGAACGTAACCCGGGTTTCGTTCTTTCTACCACATCTGCGGTAGAGGGGTCCAACATCCCCTCTGCCCTTGAGACAGCATTTGCAATCCCTGGAAAACCTCTGAGAGGTGCAAAATTCACATTAAGCTGTACAGTCTTAGTCGATTCAGATCCGGTTAGACTTCTTTGTCGCAAATTAATTTGTTTCATTTACTTAAGATTTTCCCTATGGAAAATCTTTAAAGTTGCTGCCTTGGCCTTTCAACATTAAAGCTGTTATTGATTTTCAATTCCTAAGCGAGTCAATGGGTAATTTCCTCTACATAGTTCTCTAAATGTCTTGAAATAAACCGTCGTTGACTGCGTTTAATTTTTGGGAAATACACAAATGCTGCAGTGGTGCTTCCCATGTACAACGGAGAATTTCGCTGAGAATATAGGAGAACAACTGCGAGGAGAATAAAGCATGGTAGATGAAGTATTTTTCAGGTAGCCCCACAAACGCTTTACATGTACACGATGTACATGATCACATCCATGCCTAGCAAGAAAGATGGACGCAATTTTGAGAGAGGCGCTGTCTGAAGAGGATATGTTAATAAATGTATTGATTTATTAACACATAATAGTTTTTCTATAGCCTGAAACAATTAAAAAAAGTTTTCTGTCTTCTTCCGTGTTAAGTATTCGCCTTTACAGAATTCCTCCAATAATAACTATTGCTGTGAACAAGGAGGGGTTAGTATTTAGTCAAATAACTTTAAACCCTCGTTGTAATCCGTTAACAATTCTTATCGCTGCCAGTATCTTATCGTTAACAATTCTTATACTTCTGGCAGTTACAGCCATGTCATCAGCAAAGCCGGTGACGGCTATTCAATCATTCCCTTCGCTTAGCTTACAGCCATGTGTGTAACATGGTAACTTTGGTAACACATACCAAAGTTAAGTACCCAAAACGTGTTAAAGATTTAGTTAATACAAAAAGTGAAAATAGTACTGGACATTGGCCCTCATTTGTCTTCTCCTGACATTCTTAACACTCTGATGGTACCGATTGACTTTGGGTCTACATTAACCCTATTGTCTTAAGAGAGCTCAAATAGGGTTGACTAAATCACTAGACACTCTATTGGACTTTAAGGCCTATCATGATCGCGTCCTGTGTTATCATATGCCACTGTCACATCTTAAAATGCAACCACTGCGTCGATATTCTTATTACGAGTATCTTTTAAGACACCCATTAATCTGGTTGTCACATCATATCAACCTGGGAGGCCTTTACTTGCCTTTCAAGTTCTGCAACCAATAATTTTTCACGATGGCATACGTAGTAATTGGTCTTCAAGATGATATGTTTTACATCAATATTACATGCCACCCTGATAATATTTTAAGAGATCATAAGATATTTTAAGATAATTTTATTATTTGGAGTAAAACTTCCAATAAAATCATGACGATACAATATTCTGTCCAAATATTTATTACGATTATTTAGGGCACATGTGTGAAATACTTATCATCACTACGAAGCTAAAGTTTTATTAAGGTGAAGACTATTTCCTATTTCTTTACAAACTTAGATAACACAGTAAATTAGTTCTAAATTGAGACTATTGATAAACTTATCACTGTAAAACAAAAGTGAGTTTGATAAGTTAAACCGAGCAAGTTTTTATTAACAATAAAATTATTTGTAATTATAAAAAATTGTGTCTTCTGAGGGCCAAAACGCAACAGTGTGGCCGATGAGACTTCATTTTAGAAAGTTTAATATATCTAAAAGTAGAATTAATATGTTCTTTCAATATGTACCCCGTACCCAATTTTTTCGGTTACTAATACGTTAGTCCAATCAGAGGGCGCAAGATAATGCTAATAACAGATTAAAGATATACTTTTTAATGTGCTGTCTATTTGTTTAAGTGTGAATACGTTTTTTACAGCTTCATAAAAAATGCTAAAATGGTGCCCATGCATGGGATGGTGCCTGACAGAGTCCAGTTCGGGAGAGAAGGTACTTCTTACTTCTATGGCAACCCCCGCTTATAACGTTCGACGAATATCAAGGTATGCCATAATTGTTTTATGATTTCTAAATTATTGTCGAAGATATACCTAACTTCTACCTAATATACCTAAGTTCTAACAAAGAGTACAATAATGGCAGAGAAAAGACATCTATGTTTCTCTTTTCCATAATATGTGTACATTTAAATTAATATTAACATTAAAGGTTCAAGGGGGGTTTCAGGCTATTCACATCGACGGTGTTTAAGCCTTGTCTTGTAATTTTGAGACCGAGTCACTGATACCGAGTTATTGTATTAATCTAGTTGCTATAAATTTTAGAGTTCTTTATCTAATCTAAATTAGATATGAAGTTATAATTCACTGTGAATATCTAAATTCACAGATAAAGTTCCAAAGGTTGTCTAGAGTTATTGGGTTATCTTGTAAAACTTCCCTGATATCAGAAGGAAGGTTATGTTTCCTCCGGAGGTTGCTGTACTGATTACAGTCTTTTAGAATATGTCTGACGGTTAGAGGCATTATGCAACTTTCACACACGGGTGGTGGTGTTGAGTTCATAAGGTACCCGTGTGTAAGTCTCGTATGACCAATGCCAAGTCTTGATATTATAACTTGTCTGGCTCTAGAGAGATGGGTTGCAGTTTGCCAAGGGTTTGTTGAGGCCCTGATATTTCGTAATTTGTTCGCTAGTGCTGGTATTCTCCTACATTCTTCTCCCCAAGCATCCCTGATCTTAGTCGCAGTATCAAGTCTTAGGTCATGCTTGGTTATAAGATTGAGATCTGGGACCATATAGCAAGCTTCTTTCGCCGCTTTGTCAGCTAGTTCATTGCCTTTCAGTAAACTATGTCCTGGAACCCATAATACATGAATAGGGGGAATAGATGATTGATAAGCCTGGGCTAATAAGCTGTGAATATTGTTGATAATAGGATGTAGTGATATGGCAGATCTGTTTGCCAAAACTTGTATAGAACTAAGTGAGTCGGTGCATATCAGAGTGCTTCCCTGACCTTTTTCGTACACATCTATGGCTAGTTGTACTGCCATTTCTAGGGCCACTAATTCTGCTGTAAAGACACTAGCGAGGGGGTTCAATCCAAATTTAAGAGTTATGTCTGGTGATGAGGCTACTACAGCGGCCCCTACTCCTGATGCCACCTTAGATCCATCTGAATAAAAAATTTTAGAAGGGGCTATTGCATTTACTTGGTGTGATATTCCTGGATTGACGTGTTGTTTTTAGTTGAGTTATAGTCAGCTTAAGTTAACTATAAAACATTTCGGTAACAAAAGCTAGTTCCGATAATAGAAGCACTATTATCCCCCCCCCCCGAGTTTTACATATACGTCCAAAAGAGATAGAGAACGAATAGAGTATTTACGCAAACGTATCGTTTGCCATGGATAATGTCAAGTATAACTTTACAAATAACGCAATATTTTAGAAGATACAACGAAATATAAATTGATTACGGGGTACATCGGAACTTTTCCTCATCACATCGGATTCGCTACGCTCATTCTCCAGGCTTCGTAATCGCTTCGCTCGTCCTCAGATAGTTAATGGATCCGTTTCATTCCTAGCTGTCACCCATACAGCACTGACCACGCTCAATGCTGTTTGACTTTTATGATCCCACAAAAATCATAGATATACTTGTATTGTAATGAAACTTAGTGTACTTTTAATTACACTAATTAATTACACTAATTAATTACACTTAATTAATTACACTTAAGAATAAGAATAAGAATAAGAATAAGAATGCTTTATTGTTTTTTTTTTAATAACGTTATCAAAAATATTTTCCGAATAGCACAACTACAGCTATATACTGATTTTTGTTAAAACTTTCAAATCTCTGGCATAAATACTTTGGGAGCTACAAAAGACACACACACACACAGACAACTTGGCAAAAACCACTCAGGAGGCCTTGAAACATCTGAAACGTTATATACCTACGGTATATAACGTTTGATGGATTAGCTTTAAAAACGATTGAAAGTTACCTTAATAATAGATATCAGTGTGTTGGTAATGATGAAGAAAGATCTCAATATTTACCTGTTGATCTTGGAGTACCTCAAGGCTCTCATCTCGGACCTACCTTGTTCCTGGCTGTGATAAACGATCTTCCGGAGTACCTGAAACAAAAAGAAAAATTAGCAAAATCAATCATGTACTGTGATGATAGCAATGTTATGACAAGAGGGAAAAACAAAATTAACAATCAGCACAACCTTAGTGATCTACTATTATTAGCAGAGCAGTGGTTTACAGTTAATGGTTTCTTACTAAATCAAGAAAAAACTTTACTCATCACTTTTTCTCTTAAGATAAATGAGGTGTCAACTGAGGTAGGGTTTCTTTCTAGGACTTTTCCTGGACTCTAAACTAAGTTGGAAACCTCTTATCCTGTCTTTAGAAAAAAAGCTGTCTTTCAAAATATTTTAATTAAGTCCTTGAAGGAATATTTGGATGAACAAGTTTGAAGAGTGTTTATCATGCATTATTTGAAAGTATAATGAGCTATGGACTTCTTCTGTACGGACACGCTGAATCATCAGAGATATTTTTAAAGCAGAAGAAATTAATTAGGATTATGGCTGGAGCTAAGTACACAGCACACTGTAAACCCCTGTTTGTTAAACTTAAAATTTTGTCTTTTTATTCGTTATATGTGTTTTTATGTCTAAAGTATATTAAGTTTAATTTAAGTAATTTTATTCAAGCTAAAGATGTTCATAGTTATAATACTAGAAATAAGAATAGTTTAGTACTTACTAGTCATAGGTTAGAGAAGTCGAGAACTGGCCATAACTGCTTAGGAATAAGTTTATTTAATGCGCTTGATTCAGAAATCCAAAGTCTAGCTTATAAAGAATTTTGTATTAGAATTAAGAATTTTTTGTTACTAAATCCTCTTTATAGTGTTAGTGACTTTTTTACTTTAAAATTTACCTGATTGTTTTTTAATTTAGATTTAATATTCTTGTATATTAGACTCTTCAAACTGGATACTTACATATTCTATTTATAAAAGTTGTTAAATTTTTCTAGTCAATTGTTTTATACATGCAATTTTTAGATTAATTTTTAAGGATTAAACACTGTGATATGTGTATGTTTTCATTGTTTGTGATGTCTCTTACCTTATTTTATTTATTGTTTTAACTTATATTTTACTTTTAAAATGTATTTACTTATGTTTTCTACATTTGACGCTATGCCATCTTGCACACTGCCTGGTTTAAAATAAAGAGAATTATTATTTATTTATTTATTATTTATTTATAAAGAGAAAAGAAACAAAATATATAAATTCAAAAATGCTCTTTTGACAGGAAAATGACTCTAAGATCTTACTGTAACGTAGGTGGGACTTACGGCTGGATTCAGGCCTTAAGTTTAATATGAAAGACCTAACACATGCTACTTATCATGAAAGACCAAACACATGCTATTAATTTTCTGTATGGATATTTTACAGTTTCGGACAGACAGTCATAAACGATAGCGGGGAAGAGGAAGAAATAGCAAGACACGGCTCTATCCCTGTAACTAATGGTAAATCTAATAGTCATCCTGCCTGGTCTGCATCAGCTGTTCCTGTACAACCTGGTATAGCATTACTAGCTATTATAGTTTAATTAGTAACTCTATAATTAGTTTCTGGAAATAGTCACTGTTAGTGATATATAGACTGATATATAGAATAGGCACGTCTCTGTCACTAATGGTAAATTTAACAGCCATCCTGCCTGGTCGGCAGGAGCTGTTTCTGTACAATCTGGCAAATTACTAACTATTAACTCTACAATAATTTTCTAGAACGGACAAGTTAACTTAAGCTTAATTTAAGCATCATGTATACCTTTCTTACTTTAACGTTATTTAAACCTTGACTAAAAGTCTATTAATTCGTTTAATTATGTTAATAATCGATTTAATAATGCAGAATAACATGATTACCGCAGAGTAATATTAATTAAACATAACATATTAAAAGAGACATATTATGTCAAGGTTATAATGTGGGTATGGTACAAATACTTGTGATAACAAAGAGTATAAACATGACCAAGTTAGATTTTTGAAATTATCAACTTGAATAGTATATTTACTGAAGTGCCGGAAACATGATACGCTGACTAAATTTAGATTCTGTAAATTATTCTTACCAGGAATATTTTACTAGAAGCGCATTGATATTGGTTGTTAAGGCTAAAAATAAATGTAAAATATATTCGACGTTCATTCACTATCTTCGCTATTAAAGGTGCATTCACAATACTGCGGTAGCGATCCGTTCGTCCGTTGCGTGTGGAGACAGCTCAAATTCGAACCTATGCAATCGTATGGGACGTTCTTAAACAGCTTGCGGCAGCGTTGCGGAAAATGGAAATTTTCGCAAACCTACTAAACCCCGCACGGAGGTTTTAATGAGGTTACACAGAGCCCCTAAAAGCCCCGAATAGATGTTTCAGGCCTCTCAATGTATTGAGATAGGCTTTGTCTCCTCTAGTATCTATCTCTATGCCTAAACTGACCTGTCAAGGTTTTAAATATGGTTTTTAAAGTAGTCGACAGACTGTAGTAAGGTATCCATCATTTTCCCCGAAATTTCTACGACAGTCTTCGTCAAAAGATTTAAAGTGCTACAACGAAAACTTCTTAAAACATTTCGTTTCTGCAAAATTCTTAGTAAATAAATGATAAATGGGCAAATGGGAGTTTAAATACTGTAATATGGAAGAACTAAGGTGAGCGTTAATGGAGTTCATCTTAATAAAAGAGGAAGAAGTCTCTCCACAAAAATATATTTCTTTTTAGCAAAGCGCTATCGACCTAACAAGAGGCCATCGTCAGTGCTAGCCGTTTAATAAAGAAAAGGGTGATAGATGAGTCTTAAAGATCAGATATCAAAGACAGACTCTTAACGGCTAGCACTGATGACCTCTTGATAGGTTGAAAGCTCTTTGCTTTAAAGAAATATATTTTTGTGGAGAGACTTCTTACTCTTTCATGACTGTTATATTGATTGTTATTTTTTCAGGAGTTACTAAATCAGACGTGTCGCGGATGCATAAGATGGCGTCTATTCCAGAATTGTCGTCACCCAAACAGAGAAATAGATTAAAGAAATGTTATAGCGATGAGAAAACCGGTGAAATGTCACCACTAAGAACAAGAAAGAAGGTCCCTACCCCTCAGGAATTTGCTGAAATTAGTTGTCGTCAAGATAACGATGGTAAAGTATTCTGTTGTATATCTTTTATACACTTACGCGACACAAAAAATGCTGCATAAAACTATCTATAGTAACTTGATATTCTTCCACAACTTAGGGCACTTCGCCAGGAAGATTTTCCGATAGCCACAGGTATACCACAGCAACTAAATGGTCACCATATTATTGATGGTCAATTTTTATATTAAAATAAGTGTTTATGGCACTTCTTTAGTTTATGTGACTCCCCATTTTTCTTTGGATTTATTTACTATTTAATTGTACGAATTGTGTGAATTTATTAGTGGTGAATTATAAGTATTAATAGAAGGGATCATCTAATCTAAAGAAGTGCATGTAATACATATATAGAATAGTTATATACTAATATATATACTAAAAAACTGATACACATTTGGAGTGTATTTAACCACCTCTAACCACCTAATAAGGTGGTCCCCTCTATAATAATAGAGGGGATGGAATTTACAAAAAAAGGCTTGGGAGTGACCTTTAAATTCAAAAGTATTTTCCTTGTGTAGGCTGAAAGCTTGATTTTTTTCCCGGAACAAAAAATTACTTTTATTAAAACCTGTGTAATTTAAACAGTGTATGCGGGGAAAAATTCGCAACTATTTAGTCTTCAAAACACTGTTTAAATATAATAAAAATAATATCTCTAATTTTGTCAGGGGTTTAATAAGTAATTAAAAAATTAAACATTACTATTAAACAAATTTGGCGCGGTGGTCCGCATGTATTCGCCCGACATTCTTTGGTTACTCAATTATCAATTTATAATTTTTTCAAAGGAAATACGCATAATTAACCTGTTGGTTATAAATAGTACTATGCCCCTAAAATAGTACTATGCCCCTAAAATAGTACTATGCCTCTAAAATAGTACTATGCCTCTAAAAATTGGTAGTGCACGCCATTATTTGCACTACTTTAAGGCTCAGTTGGTTTCTTTAAAGCTTTTAGCACATAAAACCTCCTTTGAAAAATATAGAAAAAATGAGTTACAAGTAGTAATTGATAATTGAGTAACTACTCAAGTTATAAAGCTTCAATTGTATTCTTTAGCAAAAAATTGATTGTTAAGCAACAACCAGCGGAAACACGCTGTCCAAAGGAAATTCGCCCGACGTGCGGACCACCGCGCCAGAATTATGTTGTAACAAGTTGTAAACTCGTATAAAGTATAACAAACGATAAAAAATTATCGTCCCCACTAGGATACGAACCCAGGTACCCTGAGTTTGAGTGCTCGTATCGGCTCTGGACCACTCTCAATCAACTCACAGGCCCAAAAAACATCGAAAACGATTCTCCACTTAAAATGTGTTGTTTATCGGCCTTTACTGTACTGTACTTTAGATTTTCTGGTATTGACCACCGTTCTTTCGACTATTTGTTGACTTAGAGTGGTCGTATCGCCAAAAATTCCATAGAAAGCACTCTACTCGATATTTATTTACCATGGTCTTTTTTTTACTTTTTGGTCACTTAGCGAAGTCGCATTGACTTTGGACCGGTTTCATTCGATTCTGCGATTTTGCGGCAAAAGTTTTGCCGATTTTTTTAATATTTTGCTGATTCAGCAAACCGGGTTAATGAAGTCACCGAACCAGTGTATAACAACGCTTTCCAAAATGAACTTAGAGACTCTAGAGTTAAAGCGGGAATCCTAACGCGCGAGCAAAACACGTAGCGATATCGCTGCATACTTATCTTATCAGTGACCCTTTATCTTTTTTAATAATAGAGATATTATTACTAGAGGAGCCCTATTGGTTACATTTTGAAACATCAAATAAATAACCTGACTACGTTCGCTTATAAATATAATCAAATAATCAGTACAAAATTACTATAACTTATATAGTAAAACATTAAAAATACAAATCAAAACCAAACAATGTGCAGGAAATAGATTTATTAATTATAACCTTAACTCCCTCTTAAAGAAGGTTTCAATTAGGTTTCACAGAGCCCCTGAGAGTCCCGAAAAGATGTTTCAGGCTTTTCAATGTATTTAGATGGGCTATGCCCCCTTTAGTATATATCTCTATATGATTTTAATTTATTGTTGTATTTATATTTTATTGTATTGATGTTCTAAATGTTAGCCACTTTTGATAACTTTTATCGATAATAACTTTTATAGATAACCTAACGTTTTACTATAACCTCCGTTTCAAAAAGATGTATGTAAAAATATTGCAGCGGTACCAGGATCAAGTAAAAGCACATGGCAAATGTGTTATAAAATTTTAAGGACCTAAAATGTTACAACACTTCGAATTACTTTTGTAAGTCCTATAAGAGGTTTGACATTTTCAGGGTTAAGATCTGCCCTTTGATCAAGATCCATTAAACGGTCAGCTAAAACAGTTTTATTACGCTGTCCTTAATGGATATGATTTTTGTGAGAGTTTTTACGGGTAGCAAAATGAATAGAAACTTCCCCTATTTAACTTTCTCACAATCTTTACAATTAATCGGATAGGCCGTATCAGACCTTTGGCCGTATAACCAAGGAGGATGTATACCAAGAGTATCTATACATACTCCTTGGGACAACTAAAGAGATTGCCCACTTTTTCAGGCTGTAGAATCGCTATTACACTATTTAAAAAAAAATAAAACTTGTTGGTTTTCTGACCATGGTCGTAGGAAAGTATGAATTACTTTCTAATTGTAATTACAATTACTGAGAAATTAATAATTAATAATATAATGTAAAATAATAGATAATTATATTTGACTAGGTGATGATACAACCAGTATCGTATCAGAAACTAATTCAGAACTAAGTCTGAGAAGTAAATTCACTGATGATGACAAAGCAAAATCTTCAGCTCCTGAGGGTTCTACACCTGAATTAGTAAATCCAACAATCACGGTGAGTTCATACCTGAGTTCATACGGTGAGTACATGTTCTGCTTCAGCAAAACCATCATAGTTTAACTACCATTACAGTTCCATACCATTTTACTACTTAAAATTAATCAAGCAGTACAATAACTAGTCATGAAATGGCATTTACCCAATCAAATCTTATTTCTTGGAGAAAATGCGACTGAGACATTTTTAAGACTTCCATGATAGAAGATAGAGTATCTGTTATTTTGTAAAAAGTTTCCTGAAATGCTAGCTAAAAGTAAAATAAATTTTACAGGTCGAAACTAAAGTAGAGAAAGAAAAGAAAGGATCAATATTTGGACTGGTTAAATCAATAAAAAGCAATTCTGATAAACCTAAGTCATCCATTTCTAAAGTCATTGCTAAAAAACTTAAAACACCAACTCCTGTACCTAAAATTACCGATGATGAACCTAAAACACCTATTTCCCTGCCTACAACTTCCACAGATAAACCTACAACACCAATTCTATTACCTAAAATTATTATCGATGCACCAAAAACTCCTCTTCCGGAACCTGAAAACTCAAGACGTACTAATTCACCTTTAGATACTCCGAAACCAAGGAATTCGATACCACAAACACAAACGCCTACTGCGTCGCGTAGGAATAGCGCGACTATTGAAGATAGTTGGAATGCAGATGAAGAGCGAAAGACTCCATCTCTTGAAATGAGTTCGTTGGAAGAAAATGCTATACCTAAACCACCTGCAAGAATTAGAAAATGTGTGGTATGTTTTCACATTTCAAAGGATCATTTTCCTGTAAATCACAGAGGTTTTCTGAATGTTACTTGGATGCACTAATGATTTGAAGCACTTACTGTTTGAAGCACTGATATGTATTCCGTGGTTCACTTTGAGAATTCAATGCACCTAAATCAGCAAAACCTAAATCACCTAAATCAAGCATTTGATCCGTATAAATTACGTTGGAAAGAGAAATAATACTTCGCCCTAAATGTCATCTTGTGAAGCACCTATGTATTTGTAGTAGCACAACCTTGAGTCCACAGGAAAACCAAATAGCCTCCCTAGGGCTATTTGGAGGCCCTTTTTGTTTTACCTTCTAGGAAAAATACCCATTTGGGAGAAGAGTTGCTTACATCTTAAGCGTCAGGCAAAAATTCCTGTTACATCCTGGTCCTCACTTTTTCTACACTAAAGAATGTTAATCCATCGATTTGTAGCACTAATATATTGCGGTAATAGAGCACCAGATTGTTTCATAGAAATTAGATCAGGTATTTAACGCAATTTAAAATACTTTTTTGTTCAGGAACCACTTAAAGACGAACTTACAGACGAATCAGTTGAAAAAGATCAAAAACATGCTGATTCAAATGACGAAGACTTGCAAATGGAAGAAAAAACATTATCTATAAGGGACGAAACAGATCAAATTGAGGAAGATGATGAAGCGGATGATGAAAGAAGTTTGTCCCGAACCAATTCAATCTCAACTACTCAAATCGATGATCTAGACGAGGTAATATTTAAAGCGAAACTCCTGTTTTAGTGCCTTAACTTCTGGCTATATGTGATGGTGCTTTTGTCTTAAGACCAAATTTATGTTCAAATTGACAGACTAAAGTCAATATTTAAATTTATTATTTTACATAACGTACCTGAGGTATTAATTTGTAGCGAATAAATTTAAGTGGAGTGCGTTCCTTGATAAAAAGAACTGATCAATAATATCAAAGCAAATACAAAAAAACTGAGAAATCAACCAAAAGTAAAATGATAGTGCGAATAAAAGCCCCAAGTACTTAAAACCCGCGGGTTTTAAGTACTGAACCTACTGTCAAGTGTGCAAGACAGGACGCTCGTACGACTATCGAAGAACATAAAAATAAAGACAGGGTAACCAAAGAAGAAAGATTCACGAGAAATAAAGAGCAGAACACAGCAATAAATAAATTGTTATTCAGTAAAAAAAAAAATAAATGGCTTTCTAAAAACTGATTCCCTTAAAGTTTCACCTCTCACCTCACCAGAAATTTCAATCATCTTCCTTTCTATTTTGCTCTTCGTTTTAAATATCTCTTAAATGTTGTTTATCTCTTGTTTTATCCTTGATTTGAATTGATTTTACAGTCTTTTTAACCTTTTACATAACATAACATAATCTTTGTTTCGCCTGAATAAGTATCATGCTGCACAGATTCTGTATCAATTTCAGATCTGTAGGTGCTGAGCAGACATAAAAACATTTATTTCAATTTTTTATAACAATACTTTTTCCTCCATCTGTATACATATACAGTTGGAGGAAAATTCATTTTAACATATAAGAAAGCAATGAAAAATTTTTCTTGTTCGTGTTCCCAGGTAATACTAGACGATAGTAAAGACTTTGATAGCAGCCAAATAGCCAAACAATTTGGCTTAGATTTAAGTCTCTATGATAATGATATTAATACTAATATTGGATTGAGTTCAAGTAAGAGGGATGACCAGTTATCTGCTAATATTAGCATAGCTAAATTACATTTTACTACACATCTAGATAAAGATACGTGAGTATAAGAACAATTTATTGCTACAATAATACTTACTCGGTGTCTACTACTTATAATATAGAGGGTAGGACTTATCAGATCCTTAAAAATTAGATAAATATTGTTTCAAGACCTTTGAAGATGGCCTGTACCCCTATTAAATTGATCCTTATGGGATAATTCAGCAATATTGAATGGTAACTATAACCCAAAGATGGACACTTTGAAAGTTATCACAATATACCATAGTACGTCCCTTCTGAAGGACGTGGGTACGCAGAATTTTTATCCCGCATAAAAATCCCAAAGGCCCGTGCTGGGATTGAACCCATGACTAAATAAACTTAGAAGTTTAAAGTCCATTTATGTTGTGTATTGCCCGCGTACCTTAACCACTATAACACGGGTGACTCCGTTACCAAAAGTGGTAACAAAATTATCGTATTTGGGTAATAGTTACAAAACAAATATTTGTGAATTAAAACTCCCGAGACTCGATATACTAGCAGTTTAAAAGCTTTTTCGAAGGGCAAGGATAATTTCATGCCTAAATTTTAAGGATTTGGTGCATCTGAAATCTGCCATCGGGTATTTTAAGGATTTGGTGCATCTAAAATCTGCCATCGGGTATTTATTGCACCCGGTATTTTTTGGTATTTGTTTTTATGCTGTCCCCTCCAACAATGAGAGGACAGCAATACAATTCGTGGAGCATTTTTATGCTCTATAGTACTCAAATTTGATGTACTAGTCTCTTGCTAATAGTAAAATATTAATAATTGTCAATATCAAGATTTTGTTGAAAATAAAGGAGTCCCTCGGGGATCTCTTCTAAAGCCAATTTTGTTTTAAAGTTAACTATTGTTATATTTGCGGTTCCAGATTGTTATTAACGTAATGTTAGCTTATTAGAAAAATGTTGCCAACAACAATGGTGTATGGTATCGCTTGTTTTAAGAGATTTACAGCCCTCTGCTTGTTATATCCTATATTTTGTTAATTAAATATTAAACAACTATTTGATGACAAGTAAATTAAGATGTTGTGTAATTATGAAAGGAGTGAGCCGGTTCTTAATCAAAAATGGTGGAAGAAAAAATCTATGAAGAGGAAGAAAGAAACCAAACCTCAAACGTGCGTTTTAAATATTCTATGCCTATACATATGAAGTACAAAAACTAGCACATGATTTTTGAGCAAAGACACTATCACTGCGTATTCAATTTAAAGCTAGGCTACCAGGGGTCTCCCCCGGGGTCTTCACGTCGATGTCTTGACTCTATGTAACGTCGATCATTGTGTCGATCTTACGCAGAATCAGTAAAAGGAGAGTCACGTGACCAAGTTTTGTCCTGTACACGTTCCATCTACAGTTTGTCCATCTACACATGGCATGGTTTAACGATGCCTCAACATGAGATAGACTCGACACTACATAACATCGACAGACGGTGGCAAGTTCTCACGTAGTCTCGACACCACGATGTCTCGACACTCTTCCTTGGTCTCAATGTTCGTTTGTATCGACACTTGATAACCTCGACACTTTAACTGAATCATGTGTCGATCTTACGTTGTGTCGAGACATTCAAGTGTCGGTACAACGTAGAATCCTGCCAGGGTAAAAATACATATTTCCAGACCCTACGGGTACCGACCTGATTGGTACCTGATTCTACGTAGAATCAGGACATGGGTGTCAAGTGACTAATTTTTGTCCTGTACAAACTCGTCGTTATATCGACACATGGAATGGTTTAACCATAGATATATACTAGAGGGGGCATAGCCTATCTAAATACATTTAGAGGCCTTAAACATCTTTTGGAGCTCTCAAGGGCTCTGTGTAACCTTATTGAAACCTCCTGCAAGAGTGAGTTAAGGTTATAATTAATAAATTGATCTCGGTTTCCTGCACATTGTTTATGTTTCGATTTGTATTTTTAACTTTTATTATATAAGTATTGTAATTTTGTTCTGATTATTTGATTTCATTTATAAGCAAAGGGGGTCAGGTTACTTTTTCGATGTTTCAAAATTTAACCTATGGGCCCCTTTAGTAATTATATCTCTATGGGTTTAACGGTGTCTCGACATGTGGTAGTGTCGATACTACATAACATCGACACATGATTCAGTTAAAGTGTCGAGGTTATCAAGCGTCGAGACAAACGAATATTGAGACCAAGGAAAAGTGTCGACGTTATTTAGTGTCGAGACATCGTGGTGTCGAGACTACGTTACGGCACCGGCTACCAGCACATTTTCAAACCCCCCTAAATACTCTATTGGTAGAGTACTTTGCTGGCAGTTTGCTTAGAAGCACACTTCATACTCTTCATTTAAAAATCTAACGATGCTAGACACGTTTTACAGGTTTAAGAAAGGCGTAGCCAATTCTGACCGAAATTGGTCGGAATTGCTATCAATTCCGACCAAGCCAAACAAATTTAGGCAATTCTGACCGAAATTGGTCCGAAATGCTATCAATTACGACCAAGCCAAAGAAATTTAGGCAATTCTGACCGAAATTGGTCCGAATTGCTATCAATTCCGACCAAGCCAAACAAATTTAGGCAATTCTGACCGAATTGGTCCGAACTGCTATCAATTCCGACCAAGCCAAACAAATGTAGGCAATTCTGACCGAAATTGGTCCGAACTGCTATCAATTCCGACCAAGCCAAACAAATGTAGGCAATTCTGACCGAAATTGGTCCGAACTGCTATCAATTCCGACCAAGCCAAACAAATTTAGGCAATTCTGATGAATATTGTGGCCTTAAATTTGTGGAATAATAAAAAGTTTTGCGTGATAAAAATAGAGCGTGTAAGACTACTAATTGATATTAACTAATGACAAACTGAAGAAAGTATAAATCTAATTCTTTTTTTGAGGACGAGCAAAGCGAGTCCGAAGCAGGGAGGATGAGCGTAGCGAAAAAAATGTGTTTTTGACTTTGTGTTTGCAACTTTTCATGTGATTTTCTTAGATTGAAACACATTTTTTGACTAAACAAACAACGAAAACACTAGAAATACGTCCATTAGTTTTTATAGATTAAATTGAACTTGAATCAATATCATAAGTAAATATAAGTAAAGTAAACATATAGTATAAGTAAACATTTTTACAACAGCCAAAAATTGAGTGTACTTATTTTTTAGGTAATAATATACACTTGTATCAAATTTCAACTCAATTCCATTGTTTTCCGATTTATTACAATTTTTTCAAATATCGTACACAAGTCGTTTGATAAATATTGAACTAATGCTGATAATGAGATGAAACTTGGCACATATGTTAGTCTTACACATAGCTACATGCGGGCTAAATCTCAATCCAATCGCATCATATTTCCGTGTTTAATGATGTTTCGAAATTTTTGCTAAGTCATTATTGCGGGTTAATGACGTCATAAAAATATTTTCCGAATAGCACAACTACAGCAATAGACTGATTTTTGTACAAAGTTTCAACTTTTTAGGAGCTCAAAGTTCTCTATAAATACACTAGGAGCTACGATGATAACAGACGCACACACACATATAGACAGACAAATTTGTAAAAACCACTCAGGAGGCCTTTAAAACACCTAAAACGGATAATTCCGATGACATCCCGGTTTCGGTTTTTTTTTCAACTTAGTATTATCTTATATACCTACGGTATAAATGAGGAAAAGTAAATAGTCATATGAACAAATTTGTAATTAATAGAGTTTGTTTAAAACCCAATATAGAAGAAAAATAGCTTAGAATGCTATTATTTCCTTAAGCAGTAAGTTGGTTCTTACAGCGAATGCTGAGGAAACCTATACAATCAACTCTCGAGGCGAAGTCGAGGTGGTAATTATTGCGAGGATAAAATAGTATTTTACTTCCAAATTGCACACAAGATTTTATCTCCAGACGTTGACAACATTTAATTATTTTTTTCATTATATTTTCATATGTTTTTGTTCATGTCCCTCCAATAAATTTAGGGGATGCCGCTCCCAAGAAAAAATTCCCCCTTTTTAGGATTTTTCTAACCTCAACTTTAGAAAACACTTTTTATTCCCAAAGGATTAAAATCTATCTTTTTTTCCCTTGGGAGTGAGTATCCACTATCACAGTGTTCAGTCAGTATCTTTCCGACCCTCTACCCGCCCGCAGAACTTTGCAAGACCTGACGACAACGGAAATGAGGATTTAGACTTGCCTAATACAAAATCCAACCCTGCATTCCCGCAACAGCCAAAGGAAATCCAGGCTTGGTTGGAGTGCTTTAAATTAAAAACCTCCTGAGAGAACGGTACAAGGGATAATCTTATATAAAGTCCTCCCCCGGCTGGATTTGAACCCTGGACCTCCAAATCGTTTAAGGTGGTGCTCTACTACTGAGCTACCATGCGGTAAAGTATTTATTTATTGTTATATATGTATATTTTTGCAGGTTGCAAATAAGCCTAGAAAAAATCGAAGGATTAGGAGGTATAGGACCAAAGAATGATCCATTTGACTTACTCTTAAAACTTGGTCTCATTAAATCCAGCCATATTTACTCAACTAAACCCACGCTGTCAAACAAACCTATGAATCAAAATTTTTCAATTCATGTTAAAGATTTAGCTGACTCTATTCTCAGGTAGATTTATAATATTTCTATGATTTCTTTTATTTCCTTTAAAGTCATTTCGGGGGGGGGGTTGAAAGAAGAAAGGGGGTTCTACTCACTCTATAAGGTTTCTGTGTAAATAAAAGGGGACCTCGTATATTTGGTTTTTATTTTGGAAGGTGCGCTCACAGCTGTTTTTATGTGTCAGCATTGTTAAATTTCATTCATTTTTAAGAAATAGTAATACAAACATTAAATCATAGATCAACAACATTAACATTGTTTATCTATGCCTTAGAATAATACTATATATAGAAGGAGCATAGGACCGTAAACACAATGTGATTCCACTGATAACACGAAAGCCGGTTGACTGGTGCAACTAAGTAATGCTGCCAACCTGACAACAAAACATTATTAGGGTTTCGAAGATAATCTTCGAAACCCTTATACTTTCTGTCGAGCGTCTGTCTGTCCGATTTCTCATCTCAGGAACTACAATAGCTAGGAAGTTGAAATTTGGTATACATGTGTAACTATTTTATCCAACAACAGGAAAAATATAGCCAACTATCTCACACGCGCATCTGTCGATTTATGAGCGAATGCGCACATTCGCCAAAAAAAAATATTTTTTTGAAAAATCATGTGGGGTATCAAATTGTAGGTATCGATGGGTAGTACACAAATATGCATCGCTTTTTCAAAATGGCGGCTATTACACCCGCCAAAAATATCGAAAACCACCAAAAAATGCTTGTCCCCCCCCCCTTTTAAGGCATAAGGAGAAGCCCTAAAAATATGGGACCAATAGCCAATAAAAGCACATTCCGGGCCATAGAAATTCTTCGGAAAAAAAGTTTCAAAAGTTAATTTTGGCAATTTCAAAATCGCACATATGCGCACGCGCGAAAAAAAAATTTTTTTGAAAAATCATGTGGGTGTCAAATTGTAGGTATCGATGGGTAGTACACAAATATGCATCGCATTTTCAAAATGGCGGCTATTACACCCGCCAAAATTCAAAAACCACCAAAAAAATGCTTGTCCCCCCCCCTTTTAAGGCATAAGGAGAAGCCCTAAAAATATGGGACCAATAGCCAATAAAAGCACATTCCGGGCCATAGAAATTCTTCGGAAAAAAAAGTTTCAAAAGTTAATTTTGGCATTTTCAAAATCGCACATATGCGCACGCGCGAAAAAAAAAAATTTTTTTTGAAAAATCATGTGGGGTGTCAAATTGTAGGTATCGATGGGTAGTACACAAATATGCATCGCATTTTCAAAATGGCGGCTATTACACCCGCCAAAAATATCAAAAACCACCAAAAAATGCTTGTCCCCCCCCCCTTTTAAGGCATAAGGAGAAGCCCTAAAAATATGGGACCAATAGCCAATAAAAGCACATTCCGGGCCATAGAAATTCTTCGGAAAAAAGTTTCAAAAGTTAATTTTGGCAATTTCAAAATCGCACATATGCGCACGCGCGAAAAAAAATATTTTTTTGAAAAATCATGTGGGGTGTCAAATTGTAGGTATCGATGGGTAGTACACAAATATGCATCGCATTTTTCAAAATGGCGGCTATTACACCCTCCAAAAATATCGAAAACACCAAAAATGTTGGCAATTTCAAAATCGCACAATTGCACACGCGAAAAAAAAATATTTTTTTGAAAAATCATGTGGGGTGTCAAATTGTAGGTATCGATAGGTAGTACACAAATATGCATCGCATTTTCAAAATGGCGCTATTACACCTGCCAAAAATATCAAAAACCACCAAAAAATGCTTGTCCCCCCCCTTTTAAGGCATAAGGAGAAGCCCTAAAAATATGGACCAATAGCCAATAAAAGCACAATCCGGGCCATAGAAATTCTTCGGAAAAAAGTTTCAAAAGTTAATTTTGGCAATTTCAAAATCGCACATATGCGCACGCGCGAAAAAAAAAAATTTTTTTAAAAAATCATGTGGGGTGTCAAATTGTAGGTATCGATGGGTAGTACACAAATATGCATCGCATTTTCAAAATGGCGGCTATTACACCCGCCAAAAATATCGAAAACCACCAAAAAATGCTTGTCCCCCCCCCTTTTAAGGCATAAGGAGAAGACCTAAAATATGGGACCAATAGCCAATAAAAGCACATTCCGGGCCATAGAAATTCTTCGGAAAAAAGTTTCAAAAGTTAATTTTGGCAATTTCAAAATCGCACATATGCGCACGCGCGAAAAAAAAAATATTTTTTTGAAAAATCATGTGGGGTGTCAAATTGTAGGTATCGATGGGTAGTACACACATATGAATGGCTTTTCCTGTGAATTCCCGTGAATGATTCAGGCGAGCCCTAGGTTTTCTTTATTGTTTACTTTAAATGGAAATAAATAAAAACCGTATTTAAATAAGGCGAGCGAAGCGAGCCCTAGTTTTTTTAAAAAAAGTATACTGAATACTACTTAAAATGAATATCTACCCGCGAACGATTAAAGCGAGCGAAGCGAGCCCTTGGTTTTTTTTTTATTGTGTTACTTTAAATGGATTAAAATAAATATAAACCCGTATTAAATAAGGCGAGCGAAGCGAGCCCTAGTTTTTTAAATGTAAAACTGAATACTAGTCAAAATGAATATCAACCCGCAAATGATTGAGGTGAGCGAAGCGAGCCCTAGGTTTTTTTATTGTGTTACTTAAATGGATTAAATTAATATAAACCCGTATTTAAATAAGGCGAGCGAAGCGAGCCCTAGTTTTTAAAAAAGTAAAACTGATTACTAGTTTAAATGAATATCTACCCGCGAACGATTAAGGCGAGCGAAGCGAGCCCTAGTTTGTATTAAAAAGTAAAACTGAATACTAGTTAATATGAATATCTACCCGTGAATGATTCAGGCGAGCGAAGCGAGCCCTAGGTTTTTTTATTGTGTTACTTTAAATGGATTAAAATAAATATAAACCCGTATTTAAATAAGGCGAGCGAAGCGAGCCCTAGTTTTTTTTAAAAAAAAGTAAAACTGATTACTAGTTTAAATGAATAATTACCCGCGAACGATTAAGGCGAGCGAAGCGAGCCCTTGGTTTTTTTTATTGCGTTACTTTGAATGGATTAAATTAAATATAAACCCGTATTTAAAAAAGGCGAGCGAAGCGAGCCCTAGTTTGTATTAAAATGTAAAACTGAATACTAGTATATATAAATATCTACCGTGAATGATTAAGGCGAGCGAAGCGAGCCCTAGGTTTTTTATTGTGTTACTTTAAATGGATTAAAATAAATATAAAACCCGTATTTAAATAAGGCGAGAAGCGAGACCTTCATTGTACTAAAAAGTAAAACTGAATACTAGGTAATATAAATATCTACCCGTGAATAATTAAGGCGAGCGAAGCGAGCCCTAGGTTTTTTTATTGTGTCACTTTAAATGGATTATACTAAATATAAACCCATTTAAATTAGGCGAGCGAAGCGAGCCCTATTTTGTATTAAAAAGTAAAACTGAATACTAGGTAATATAAATATCTACCCATGAATGATTGAGGCAAGCGAAGCGAGCCCTAGGTTTTTTTATTGTGTTTCTTTAAATTAATTAAATTAAATATAAACCCGTATTTAAATAAGGCGAGCGAAACGAGCCCTAGTTTGTATTAAAAAGTAAAACTGAATACTAGGTAATATATAAATATCTACCCGTGAATGATTAAGGCGAGCGAAGCGAGCCCTAGTTTTTTATTGTGTCACTTTAAATGGATTAAATTAAATGTAAACCCGTATTACAATAAGGCGAGCGAAGCGAGCCCTAGTTTGTATTAAAAAGTAAAACTGAATACGAGGTAATATAAATATCTACCCGTGAATAATTGAGGCGAGCGATGCGAGCCCTAGGTTTTTTTTATAGTGTTACATTAAATAGATTAAATAAATATAAACCGTATTAAATAAGGCGAGCGAAGCGAGCCCTAGTTTGTATTAAAAAGTAAAACTAATACTAGGTAATATAAATATCTACCCATGAATGATTGAGGCAAGCGAAGCGAGCCCTAGGTCTTTTTATGTGTTACTTTAAATGAATTAAATTAAATATAAACCCGTATTTAAATAAGGCGAGCGAAGCGAGCCCTAGTTTTTATTAAAAGTAAAACTGAATACTAGGTAATATAAATATCTACCCATGAATGATGATGATTGAGGCAAGCGAAGCGAGCCCTAGGTCTTTTTATTGTGTTACTTTAAATGAATTAAATTAAATATAAACCCGTATTTAAATAAGGCGAGCGAAGCGAGCTCTAGTTTGTATTAAAATGTAAAACTGAATACTAGGTAATATAAATATCTACCCGTGAATGATTAAGGCGAGCGAAGCGAGCCCTAGGTTTTTTTATTGTGTAACTTTAAATGGATTAAATTAAATGTAAACCGTATTACAATAAGGCGAGCGAAGCGAGCCCTAGTTTGTATTAAAAAGTAAAACTGAATACTAGGTATATAAATATCTACCCGTGAATAATTGAGGCGAGCGATGCGAGCCCTAGGTTTTTTTATTGTGTTACTTTAAATGGATTATACTAAATATGAACCCGTATTTAAATTAGGCGAGCGAAGCGAGCCCTATTTTGTATTAAAAAGTAAACTGAATACTAGGTAATATAAATATCTACCCATGAATGATTGAGGCGAGCGAAGCGAGCCCTAGGTTTTTTATTGTGTTACTTTTACATGAATTAAATCAAATATAAACCGTATTTAAATAAGGCGAGCGAAGCGAGCCCAATTTTTTTTAATGTAAAACTGAATGCTAGTTAAAATGAATATCAACCCGCAAATAATTGAGGCGAGCGAAGCGAGCCCTAGGTTTTTTTTATTGTGTTACTTTAAATGGATTAAATTAAATATAAACCCGTATTAAAATAAGGCGAGCGAAGCGAGCCCTAGGTTTATTTATAGTGTTACATTAAATAAATTAAATAAATATACACCCGTATTTAAATAAGGCGAGCGAAGTGAGCCCTAGTTTTGTATGGTTTTTTTTTTATTATATACTCTAAAGAAAGCACTGATATGCAAACACATAAAGGCGAGCGAAGCGAGCCCTATTAACATATAGGCGATTGAAGCGAGGCGTAGAATATGAAGTATAAGTATGATTGTTTAGTATTAATACATTATATTATGAAAATATCTGAGAAACCCTTTATAATGCTTGCAAAGCAAGCACTTTGACGGATTTTTTAAATATGTGTCATAAATATCTATTAATGAAGAAAGATCGTAAAGAACAAATATAATAACTTAAAACACCTGCTGAATATTTAATAAAACTGGTCTTAGATGGCAAAAGGGTGGCGGAATACAAGAATCTACATTTAGTTGACGAGGACTACTTATTATATAATTTTTAATAAATACGTTAAACTACAATCTAAAATGCTTTAAATATTGTAATGCACCGATATTATTTCAGTATTTTATGAATAATCAATCATGAATTAATAATAGAACATAATAATTCAGCAACCGGAAGTATTGCCAACTTTTTTTAGAAAATTGTATATTGTTAGGGTGGCAGCATTACTTAGTTGCACCAGTCAACCGGCTTTCGTGTTATCAGTAGTGCTCCTTCTATATAAAGTATTATTTTAAGATCTATGCATTTAATAATTTGTGAATGATTTCGCAAAAATTTGACAGATTGACAGAAAAAAGGTGTGCTCAATGGTTGGCCCCGTGAGATCGTAATAGATGTTATGAGAGTGATTAGACTTCCTTTTCTTCTTCCGTTTTTTATACCGTAGGTATACAGGAAATGTGTTCTGTCTGCACTGAACATCTGAAACTAAGATTTACCTCCTAAGTAGTCTTTCAAAGTTGTCTGTCTGTTTGTGTGAGTACAGACAGACAATTCTCAGAGCATTTATGATAAAGAGTTGAAACTACAAAAATCAGTATTTAGGTTTAGATGTGCTAAAAAATGTTTTGGCACCAATAACCGGCAATAATTTAGAAAAATTGGAAAAATGTGTCGATCCATTCGATCGAAAATCAGTTAGACACATATAGAAATATTCAAAAGATCAAAATAAATTAAAAATAGGCTTCGCCCCGGCCGGGATTCGAAGCGACAACCTTCGATTCGAGATCCTGAGCGATCGCTTTAACCACAGAGCAAAGGAAGCTTACGAACGCAGGTTGGCAATAATTTATACATAGACTTACAAAACAAAATTCTCTAGGTCAACCATAAAACATCAGTTATTTGATTTCAAACATGTATAAATAAAAATTGCCATGTTAAATCTCGATGAATGTATCCTAAGGAATAATTTCTGAAAAATGTATTTTTAAATTATTCTTCTTAAAGTAGTAGTGCTCTAATTTGTTAGTATTATAATGTATATGTTGTCTATACTGATCCCTGCAATGACGTCACCGCCGGACTATAACTTAACATGTCAAAAAAATTGCTTTCATGCATGATAACCCTCCAATTGAATCACCTTATAAGCTATATAAGCTTGCGTTTGTTCAATCAACGCAAGCTATTGAATAGCTATGCAATTTATAGCATAGCTATAAACATGATTTTTTTTATTTCTTGATTATTTTAATTATAATATTATAATACTCTATAAGACAGATGTTTAAATCTTGCATAGTGAGTCAAAAGAAAAAGTGCTATTTGCTATTAACTGTCAGGCAAACTCTTGGCACAAAAATTATAATTTATATACAGTGCGGACTAAATATGTATCCCTCTCTTCGACCCCACTGCTGTAATAATTGCAATAAATATGACATACTTTTCCAAATAATATTTCAGAATATCTGTGTACAATAGCAAATGGGTTGGCAGTCACGACGCATTAGGACACGCATTATTTCCAGTTAGTAAATGTGGTCACTCAATCAGTCATCATACAGTAAACGTTTCGCCCAAATCAGATGTAACTAAATACATTTATTTATTTATTCATGAACACAGTTTAGAACTTAAGATCTTCATGTTCTTTCTTGCGGGACAAGTATCTCGCAAAGAAATCTAACTCTAAGAAGGATCCCTGAGAGAAACTACACGAAACTAGGATTTCTTCGGAATAGAGTATTTGCATTTTTCCAAAAAAATCGTTTTGCTCATAAAATGATTTAATGTGTTTAAAAAATATATTAAGCTGTAAAAAAATATTTAATTTTATTTTAAATAGTCAAAATAACCATTTAAAGGAGAGGAGAGGGAGAATGGGTGAGAGAGTGGGGTGAAAACGGAACTTCTAAAGGTTGGGTCGTTTAAGGAATAGATGGGAGTTTTTGTGAGAAATATCGTAAGGTCAACAGTTGGTTACAGTTCAATAGAATGTAAAGAAGACTGAAACAAAACAATTCCGTGTTCCAGGTATTACAATGCCTAAGGAACGTGATGACTACAGCTGTCAGTATCATTTTGTTGACAGAATAGAATTAACTCTTATGAGTGTTGCTCTTGTGAATATTGTACTACACGGCGGTATTCTTACGTCTGACGTCACACAAGCAGTCGAGGCCATTTTCCCGCCAAAAGAACATGTTTAAATATATTTTTCGTTTTTTTTGCTGTATCATCAAAGTTTTTTCATTCTAATATTTTACAGGGTGTTCTTTTATAGGACGTACTTAAAGATAATGCAATACACAAATTGTGCAAATACTCTATTATTCGTTTCGGGTATTTTTAGGACCTCCTGAGTAGAGTTTACCAAGTTGTTTGTCTCTCTGTATGTGTGTATGTTTTTGTATCTATTATCATAGTTGTTCCCAGTTGTTTATGCTATTAAGTAAAACTTGGTACAAAATTCAATGTTAAAGTCTAGTTGTGCTATCCAAAAAATATTTTTAATTTTAGCAAGTTAGCGTTTGAAGCGAGCTCTTTTTAACATATCCTAATTTTATATTTTAGCTATTTTGCGAGTTAAGCGAGCCTCTGAGCCCATGTTTTGCATGTTAAGTGATCGCAATCTAGCGAAGGAAGCAAGTCTTTAATAGGTTTTATTAAAAGGAAACAATCTAGCAAGAGAACTGAGTGCCTTTTATAAACCTAATTTAATATTTTAGCAATTTTCCAACCCCAACTTGGCGACCAAAGCCAGTTTATAAATTGTTGTTATAAATTCTTCGGACAAGGCTTCCTACTGCAAAGCATTAATAATAATAATCATAATTGTAGAAATAATAGGTCCAAAATAAATAAACAACAATAGTTTTAACATCATTTCGGTATAAATGTATCTTGTTCAATATAAGGTTTCAACAAAAAGAAAAAATTATATCGAATCAAGTTTGTCAATAAAAGCGTTAATTTTTCCTATTTATACCGTAGGTATATAGGAAGAGTATTTTGTTTGCAAAAAAAAATCAAAACCGGGATGTCACCGGAATTATCCGTTTTAGGCGTTTTTAAGATCTCCTGAGTGTTTTTTTTTCTAAAAAGAACAACATAGATTTGTTGCGGATTCGAGTTTGATTGAGAATAGAAAATATCTTCGTTCTAGAAAATGTCGCTTGATGATAATTTTTTTCATTAATTAAATATATTTGTTTATTTCAGTTAGGAGAGAGTGCTGGTATTATTGAAGTTAGTTTTAGATTGAACTCAAAAGTTGTTCACGTCATATTGCATAAAGTTTTTGATATTCTGCCTGCTTACAGTTAGTATTGCTTTTTTATTGATCATACTATAAATATAGATAAGGTTATGAAGATTTATACTACAAGTAAAAATCTAATAGTAATAAATACTTACCTCTAGTACAACATTTTTAACACTTATAGAACCCTTTATAGTATGTTGTATCATTTTGGACCCCTCTTGATGTAATTACTTAAACAATACACTACAAGAATTAAGTTCTCGAACTCCTTAAAAACCCATTTCGGCCCTCCCAAGGAGTTTGAAGTCCCCGCCTGGGTCAAGCAGCGGTTAAAAGCCACTGTTCTGGTACTGGTATAGAGCAGGGGTTCTCAATTCTCTAGGGTTTAAAGATTGAGTTCTATTATGATATCATAGGCGGGTTTAAGTGGGAGCTTGGGGGGCTAAGCTTTCCCAAATGTCATGTTAGGTCGCCAAATTTGTATTATATAAACCACATTCTTATCTTCTAAGATTAAAGAAAATATAACTAATATAATGGTCTTATGATATAAAGGCAGCAAAATTAATTTATATATTCTGGCTAAGTCCTATGTGATAGGCTTAGCGCTCTAGATATATATATATATATATATATATATATATATATATATATATATATATATATATATATATATATATATATATATATATATATACTAACAGTACTACTATAGGTTACATTTCTATTTTTCTAGGAGGTTACAAAGTGTATACTAAAGTATCACAATTCATTTTATCAAAGAAGATAAAAGAAAAGACTTCTAAAACTGAATCGGCCGAAAAAGGATACATCAGCCTAGACTTCGAGTCAAAATTCAAAGCAGACGCCCTTCCAGACCAGCACACGTTCATTATGATCAGCTTGAAGAAGAAGAGTGAAAATAATAAATTGTTTAAAAACGACAAAACCCTGGGTAGGGTTTACTTGGGACCTCTCTTCTACAACGGAAACAAAATTAATTTATGGGGCCAAGGGATGTTGGAACAGAGAATTATAACGCACAATTTTACTCTTTATTTATGATCTGTGTATTGTATTTTACTCAATAAAAATATGTTATCCATGTTTCGTTTTAACATAACCTTATCGCCCTTAAAGATTTAGGTCTTCCGGTGGTGACAGCGTCAATGTAGATAAAGAATCTGACGTTTCGCTTCCTTTGTAGTAGGCATCTTCAGGGATGTAGGACATCATGGGTAAAAAAACACTATATGCTCTACAAGACTGAAGTGTTCAGTTTTTTATTTTAGAGCATTATTTTTTATCCATGGTGTCCTACATCCCTGAAGATGCCTACTACAGTGGAAGCGAAACGTCAGATTCTTCATCTAAACTGACGCGGTCACCAGCGGAAGACCTAAATCTTCATGACAATAACAGCGGAACCTACGCAGCTTATCGACCTTATCCTTGTATTCGTGATCTTTAGATGGGAGTCACAAAATAGTAGGTGTTATAGAGAAAAGTTATTCTAGCAAGTATAGTATAACTAACTACTTCGCAATTTTCTTGGATTTTTTATTTTTGAGCCAGCTATTAACTGATCACGCATAAAGATATATACTAGAAGGAAATAGCCTATCGCAATACATTGAAAGGCCTGAAACATCTTTTTGGGGCTCTCAGGGGCTCTGTGTAACCTTATTGAAACCTCCTGCAAGAGCAATTTCTGGTTATGATAAATCAATTCATTTCGGTTTCCCGCTCATTGTTTGTGTTTTGATATGTATTTTAACGTTCTACTATATAAGTTATAGTAATTTTGTACATATATAATCGAAGGCGGTCAGATTACTTTTTCGATGTTTCACAATTTAACCCACAATTTAACCTATAGGGCCCCTCTAGTAATAATATCTCTATGACTTTAGTATTGAGGTAGTATTGAGATACGCTATGCCCCCTCTATTATATATCTCTATCACTTTACATATAGAATTCACTTAAAACAAAATAGATCCACTAAACTAAATAAATACAAATTTAATAAATACACCAAACCTTTAATATAAAAAATTATAATTATAAAATGTAATAAAAAAAAATAAAGTAACCAAATTAGTTTGAGTTGTTAATTCAGGACTTTAAAAGAGAAAGAATGAAGAATTAGAAAATTCAATCCATAGAGCTTCTCTAGTACTTATATCTCTATGGCATGGTTTTATCTCGTTAGCTCATATCATCATATTAGCTCATTTGCAGTTACTTATTGAGTGAATTAATACTTCGTATCGTTTTGTATTTGCCATTGAAATTGATTATTTTGTTTATTTTTAAACAAAAATAATTGAATAAAATGTTAAATTTGCTTTACAAATTTAATGGATCACACAAATGTGGCTCTCGCTTAGTTAATTGCTGTCAACTTTGCGAACAAAAGCCGTGCACGCTGTGATCTACCGTTTGTTTTGAATCGTCCAACAACATTTTGATAAGAAAACAAATTTAACATGATGCTCTAATTTTATACATGTGATATATGAGGAAATAATATCTCATTAAAACTATGGAAGATATTGAAAATGGTAAGTTTGTTCTAAATATATTCATCATTTTTCTATGCCGTTGGTTCAAAAGATGTATTACTTAATGAATAAGTTGACACGTACTTTTTCTGCATTGCTACACTAGAACATTATCTCCTCTTGAATTCGGTTCAATTTATAGAAGTGACATCAAGTTGTCAAAGCACATCCAAGTTGACTTTACTGCTCACTTAGTTTAAGAAAAGAAATGTTTATTTAGCAGTATTCAATGATATTTAACTGGAAATCGTAATATTCACAGCGTATTTAACTGGTGATAGTATTCCATACGCATTTGATACAATCCGGTTCTTGTACCATATTTGTTAAGTCTCTTGCCTTCATACGACCGTGAGCAAATTCTGTCACTTTTAGTTCCTCCGAATATACACATTGCAGCGCTAGTAATCCCTACATCATTTTAATTTTCACCGACTATAACAACCTGTCCAAGAGGCTTTATTTGATTTGGTTTATATGTTTAAAATGGTGCTCTTTGTTAACCATTGCTTAGCAACAGATAGAAATCAACAAAGCAGGATGTAGAAACAACTTGCGGCATAGTAGTTGAACTAGATTCCCCCTTGATTGAAAGCTGGTCCATCTCACTTATAGGGGAAAAAATTAAGGGGTACCACCCTAACAACAAAACATTATTTTATAAATATCCACTTATGAAAGAAGATGTTAAGTAACAAATAAAATAACTTAAAAACCTTGCTAAGTACTCAATAAAATTGGTCTTAGACAGCAAAAGGGTAAAGGAATACGAGAATCTAAATTTAGTTGACGAGGACTACTATTAACATAATTTTAGTTAGAAACGTTAAAATGCAATTTTTATTTTTATTCGTTAAACTAATACAGTTTTGGGAAGTCGTGGAAAGTTTTAAATCGTCGGGTTTGAAGTAATGCGATAGGTTTGATATGATAATGATCATACATTGGAACAGTGCATACGAATAAACTATATTTAACAAAATTAATATTTCTCCTATTTTGTTCCTTAGAGAAAGAAACTGATGAGATAGAAGAAGATAGTCAGATCAAGAATTCAAGTAACCACGATGATGATAGTGAAGATAATTCTGATCATGTAGACGATGAACATCGACAAGAATCTGAAAGAGATAATGACAACACTGTGTTGGAAAATAACAATACAGAGTCCGAGTCTAAACTTAACTCTAAACAGGCTAATAAGGAAGAGAGTATTAATGGCAAGAAGAAAGTTCGTGAGGGAAAGCCATTTACTAAGGTTTGCTAATTCATGTTTTTCGGGTCGCCCCCGGGGTCTCGACACTATTTAACGTTGACACATGTGTCAATCTGATGCAGAATCAATACAAGGGGAGTTACGTGACCCATTTTTGTCCTGTACAAGCTCTATGCTACATCGACATATGACATGGTTTAACGATGCCTTGACATGTGATAGTCTCGACACTACATAACATCGACACTTTTCCTTGGTCTCAATATTCGTTTGCCTCTAGGGGCATAAAGTGCACTTTTATATTCCTAGGGATGAAAAATGCATTTACAGAGCTAGGTTGCTTGTTGGGAAGTACCAGGTACACATAGGCAGACAAAACGGGAATGGTGTGATAATTTCGTTCATTTGACAGACTCATGTATTCCCCACTCTAATATTCTTATTCTACTCCTTTATCCAAATTGGAAGTCATCTTTTTCAAACCATATACTTTACATTTTTTATAAAATTTTAGTACCATAGAGTAATATATTCAAAACTATATAGTTAAAAAACTGTATAAACTATATAGTTAAAACTAGACTATAAAACGGTGGTTAGCACCATTCCCACTCTTATACTTAACTTTAATGAAACCTTTCATTGATTATAGTTTACATGTTATTTTTGTCAAATGAATTGTAGTATGATTTAAATATAAGCCGTCGGTAAATTTTTATACATGGAGTTACTTGCTTAAGTCCAAGCAGAGACTAGTAACTTATCCATATGACTTGCAAGGCAAAGCCCAGTAAAGTAGCTTGCATGATTCAATAATGTTACCTTTGCTACGTAGTAGCATATTTATTTTGCACACATTATAAGAAATTTGGAATCCTAACACTACCAAGCATTTATATATTGCAGTGTTTAGTGTTTGTTAAAAATAATATTAGAATGTTTAATGTTGATAGTCCAAGAAAGGGATACAGCTCAACGTCTTGATCAATTAGAATGTTTAGTGAAAGAGCAGTAGGCCATTCATATGAAACTCAATTTAAAAATTATCTAATGGTAAAGAAATGTAGAGTGTCGAGGATAATAAAAATTAAAATCGACAATAAAAATTTTATAAGCAATTTGCCTTTTACCTGTTTCGCTAGATTTTATCTAACCATCTCTATATATTAATAAAGAACTCATTTGTGAATATCAAAAATGAATAAATAATTTCATTGGACATAAAAGGATTTAAACTTGTACATAATTACTGAAGAGGCTCTGATTTATATGTTTTTACGATGTGTTAAATTTGTGTTTTAGGTTGTCATTAGGAGATTGCCCCCGAGTATGACAAAGGATATATTTTTAGATCAAGTGTCTCCTCTACCGAGTTACGATTATTTTTACTTTGTGTCTGCTTCAACAGCTTCCACTCCCGGTGGATTTTCAAGAGCATATATAAATTTTATCAATCAGAACGATCTCTTTGACTTCACTCGTACTTTTGATAATTATGTTTTTATCGACAATAGAGGTGACTATAACTTATAGTTTAATAGTTGTAGAATTTATTTGAATGTCTAATGTTACAATTATACTGTGAGGAAGATATAAAATACACACAAGTGGGGTTCCCTTATACTTTATTATCATTCTGAAAGTCACATTTAAAAAAAAATAATTTAAAAAAAAATTATCTTAAATATAAGGAGCTAAGGAAATGAAAATATTTTTAAGTATTTTTATAGATTCAAGGTCCATTGTAATAAGATTTGGCGGAAGAGCATTATAGAGCTTGATATTGACTATTTTAGGATCCTTTTTAGTTTTCTTGAGTCTTCTAAAAGGAGTAGCAATGTTGTTAGGATTTCTAGCATAATGATGAATATCAGAGTATTTTGTTTTAGCAGATGAGTCAATGGCAAGAATGCTATATAATATGAAATGTCTTGTACCAGTTAATATTTTCCATTCTTTAAAAATAGGTTTGCATGATTTAAGCAAATGAGTCTTAGTAATTATTGTGAGAGCAGGTTTTTGTCAAATAATTACTTGTCCAAGATGGGCTGAGGTACCCCAAACTTCGATGCAGTAAGTTAGTTTTGAGTGTATGTTGGCATGATAAAGCTGAATCGACTGATTTAGAGATAAATATTTCGGTAAAATTCTTAGAGGGTAAAGGCTTTTTGCTTTATTCCTCCAAAGGTTGTCAATATGAGCAGCCCAGCTGAGTTTTGAGTCCAGAGTCACTCCAAGAGGTTTGACTGTAGTTGGTTCTGTTTTATGACTCAGAGAAAAGAAAATGGTTTGATTTTTAGAATCATTAAGAACTAAATGATTAGCTGCGAACCAATCTGCAGCTTAACCTTGTGCTTCTAAAAGAGATATTTTAGTTTCTTCAAGAGTTTTTTCTTTGAGATTATTGTAAAGTTGTCCGCAAACATTTAACCTTTTGAACTTTGTGTGCTGGAAAAACTAATGGTGAATCGTTAATATAGATTAGAAAAAGGAGTAGGTGGACTTAGAGCCTTGTGGAACTCCAAAGAAAATTTTACCCATTTCTGAGCAACCATTGGGACCTTTAAGTCATATCTATAAGATATGATCTTATCAGATCACATGCTGATTTACTAAGACCATTATATGCCGCTTTTTTTTATAAGAAGTTCTAGGTCCACACTGTTAAATGCTTTAGATAGAGTGCAAAGTAATGCTGCATAGCATTCACCATTTTCAACAGCTTCATATATGATTTTAACTAAATCAGATAGTAGAGATTTAGTACACTTATGTACTCTCATGTAGTACATTTGGTATGAGTGTATTAATTATTAATAAATCTTTGTGTTCATCCATTTACATGTCTATAAAATGTATAACAAAATAAAATTATTAATTGTTTTCTTTTTGTTTACTTCTTTAGTTAAGGATGAGAGCTCTTAGTAGCAATATGTATAGAGTGACAGCTCCGTTTTGAAGTCTAATATCCCTTTGTATAATCAAGATGTATTCATTTCTTTACAAAAAAAAATTCAAAACGCCATTTTTAGTTATTGTTGTATCACTTACATTAAGCATGGAGTGAGATTAGCTCTGGATGGGGTCCCACTGGAAGTAAAACAGTTTTTAATGTCAGAGGATGAGTGAAGCGAATCCGAGGTGGTAAGAATGAGTTTAGCGTAACTGATATGTTAGGAATAGTTACGAGGTAAAGTAATATATATAAACCAAGTAGGGAAACAAACGGGATTTCTGTCAGACCTGGTATGTAGTTCACATTTTGTTCACCAGGGAGTGGGTTCAAATTTTCCTATGGCCTAGCCATTTTGTTTTTACCCTAGTAAATGTAAACAAACTATTTACAGTACTCAAAATTTTTGTTTTTATTGCATTTATTTGAACAGTTTAGTTAAAATGTTAAATAATTTGTGTAAGAAATACATTTTGCCACATCCAATAGTGGCAAAAGATAGTCCGAATCTTTAAATATTAGGTTTGTTTAAATTACTTAAAACAAGCGGCTAATTAAACTTTTTTTCATGTGAACTACTTAACTTAGTAAATTTTTGCAAATGATAATTATTTTTTGAATGTAATAAAAGCAATTGTAATTTTAAGGCAATACACAGTCGTCTGCATTTTTTTTTCAAAATCTTAATAAAAATATGTGGTTTACTTTTACTATAGTTTATCTTTTTCTTTAACTAAATTATTATAACAATTATTCAACAGAATTTAATATGAAATCATTAAATTATCACGTACAGGGGTGTGCGCAATTATTTTAATTTTAGCATTTTTTTCTTTTTTGAGCCAACTATCAGCTGATATGGCAGGTCTGAATTTTTTACATGTGACAGTATTGGAATTTCCCTACTTGGTTTATATATTACTTTATTCCGAGGTTACCCGATTGTTAGTTTTACATTTGATAGCAAAACTGCTGTCTCGCAGATTTAAATTTTAATATAAATCACACTTGTTACTGGGTGTTAATTAGGACATGAGTATCCTGCTATAGTTGAGTTTGCTCCGTATCAAAGAGTACCCAAGACTAGAGCAGGCAGGAAGAAAGATACTCTAGTCGGAACCATCGAATCAGATCCTGTTTATGTCACATTCAAAGAGCAACTTGAAGCTGAAGCGCTTGAAAATTCTAGAACTACCAATAAACAGCATTATTTTGAAACTGAGAGTAAGTATATCAAAAGCCCTATAAGTTTTTATAACCATTTTGTTATGGGTACTTTTATTGAACGAACTTAAATGAGTTCTTACATTTCAGAAGATTGGGACGGCGCATTTGTTTGCGTGTTTGTTTGTACGTGTCGCGATAACTGCCGTAATAATTAACCGATTTTGATAAAATTTTGTATACAGGTAAAACTAATTATGTGTCAGAGCTGTATAGTTTTTGGTAATATACCAAAAAATATTTTCAAAATGGCAGCCAATATGGCGGGCCGGATAAAAAAAAATTTTGAGCAAAAAAATCGTGTTGTATATCATTTTAAAGCTCTTTAAGAGTAGAAAAAGAAAATATATGTTTCATGGTAAACATTTTAAAATTTTTTGAATAATTTAAAAATGGCGGCTAAAATAATGAACTCAAAAAATTTAAAATTAAAGGAATAACTCGAGTAATATATCGTTGTAAAGCTCTTGATTAGTAGAACAAAAAATGATATATACTAAATTCCGAAAAATTCAGCATTGCGGCCATAATTTAATATAATAATTAGTTTTTACTAATTTTAGAGGAATTTACAAGATAAAGATCTATTGTAATATACATTAGATACTTCTATACAAATAAAATTAACTATATGTCAGATTTGTATAGTTTTTGGTAATATTCCAAAAAATATTTTCAAAATGGCGGCCAATATGGCGACCGGATAAAAAATTTTTGAGAGATGAAATCGTGTTGTATATCGTTTTAAAGCTCTTAAAGAGTAGAAAAAGAAAATATATATTTCAAGGTTAATATTTCAAATTCCATTGAATAATTTAAAAATGGCAGTTAAAATAATGAACTCAAAAAATTTAAATTTAAAGGAATAACGCGAGTAATATATCATTGTATTATGATAAATATACGCAATCTAGCGAGCGAAGCAAGCCTTTTTTACTATGCATTATTATAAACATGCACACTGTAGCGAGCGAAGCGAGCTTTTTTTCTATGCATTAATATAAATCTACGCAATCTAGCGAGCGAAGCGAGCCTTATTTACTTTGCATTATTATAAATATAAGCATTCTAGCGAGCGAAGCGAGTCTTTTTTATTATGTATTATTATAAATATACGTATTGTAGCGAGCGAAGCAAGCCTTTTATACTATATAAAATGTTAAAGATACCTTAACTAGCAAGCGAAGCGAGCCTTTTTGACTTTATACTTTAAAATGGTATAGTGTCCGAATGTTTTGATAGACTATCTTCGCTCGCTTTAAATAAATAATTTTATTTGATGTATTCTTTTGACGTGAGTTCTTGATGCAACGCATTACTAGTTTAGTTAATAAACTGTTTTTACATTGTCATAAAGGTTTAGGTCTTTCCTTGGTGACGTCACTCTATATGAAGAATCCGATGTTTCACTTGAGACATCTTCAGGACATTATGGATGTGTCTACAAAACGGAACTCTTCATATTGTTATATTATATATTCTCTTGTTACTCTCCCTTTGTTTAATGGGGATTCATTTTATTCAGTTAGCGAATTTTCATAAAAGTGGTAACTACTGCTCCAGAATTAATTTATTATTTTACTTATTAATTAACACTCAAAGATGAAAATACTCTTTTGTTTAGTTAGTGAAAATGAGGAAATTATTACAACGCCTTTACTCGAGTATCTGAAGCAACGAAGAGCTGAGAAAGACCGTATCAGAGAAGAGAAACGAGAGGATAGGAAGAGGAAAGAAATCGAAAGAAAACTGTTGAAAAATAAGATTAAAGAAAAACCTGTTTCAATACAAGGAAGTGGTGTGACCAGTGTCCCGTCCACACAGGAGGATGTCCAAGTTAAGGTATCAGCATTCATTTCTCTACTTTTGTACTTTTTCTTCTTCTAGAGCTCAACAAAGGTGTTAAACATTATTTTTCTGTATCTGGATCTTCTTTTAATTAAACTCAGCCTCAAAGGTAGGTGGGACTTTGTCCCACAGTAGATTTCATCTTTGTTGTTTAATTCCACAATAGATTTTGGAGGTGTAACCTCTGGGACTTCGCCGAGACTCCTCTAAAAATTGGCTAAAACTTAAAGACTATTCTTATTTGACTCGCCTCTCTTTGTTACGATGTATCTGTGGTGGTATAAATAATGACACCTTCTCACTTATAGAGATAATATTACTAGAGCGGCCCTATCTGTTAAATTGTGAAACATGGAAAAAGTAACCTGACCACCTTCCATTATATATACAATCAAATAATCAGTACAAAATTACTATAACTTAGATAGTAGTAGGTTAAAAATACAAATCAAAACACTAGCAATGTGGGAGAAGCCAAAATCAATTGATTTATTATAACCTTTGCGGAGGTTTCAATGGGGTTTCACAGAGCCCCAAAAAGATGTTTCAGGCATCCTAATGTATTTTGATAGGCTATGTCCCCTCTAGTATATATCTCTATGTTCTCACTTACCAAACTACTAACACCACATGTTATCGCCACTTTTATTATTTACTCTTCTCTTTTTACCTATCACATAAACACTTAAGTCCCTGTAGTGAATCTGATGTGATGAGGATACGTTCCTATGTACCTCGTACCCGATTTTTATCCTTGTTTCTACACTTTTTCTCATTTCCATCTTCCTCTCCTTTTCCAGACTAATGAAGAATTAAGTCCTTCTTATAAGACAGATGATGAGAGTAGTTTTAGTTACGATGATGGAGACACGACTCAAACAGATGATTGCAATGATTACGAGCCTGTTGTCAAATCAATACTGATCAATCCCAAAGTTAACCAAGACGATTTAGATATTAACAGTGGATATTATCCACCCGAAGGAAAAGTGAAATATTTTTGTGGTAGAACGTTTGAACGGATTGATTACCACGAACAAGGAGATTATAAATATGAGAAATATCGATACAGGGAACAGCAAGTTAGAAATTATGAGAGAAACAAATATCATAACAAACATGATTATAGTCTGAACGAGTTTGACTGTTGTAGATGGCCATTGCCTTGTAATTCCTATGATAACTCTGTAAGTCATGTTGATTTAGTGAATTTACTTTGTTTTCTCAAACTATACCCGGAGTTTACTCATTAGCTCAGTTTGTTAGAGGCTAATTGGTTGTTCTATTTTTTTTATGGTAAAAGTTTCTTTTAAATGCCATAAAAGTTGTTTTAATGTTAACTTGTATTTTAATAATTACTAAAGAAGGAATAAATACTTTTCAAAACTATATTTATGTCTAGTAGACTTGAAAAATTGTGTTTTGTTCTGTAAAAAAACTGAAGGGTTTACAGCTAAGTGGGTTTGAACGTCAGGTCTTTTTATAGTCATCCAGAGATAACTCTATTGTCATATGGTAGAACAGGTTCTAATCTCAGTCAGGCTTCATGGGTTTTCATGCTACATAGCAAGCCTACTGATGTTACCTTCTCCTCAAAATAAGAGAAGAGCTGGTACTCATTAAGGTTTGGAATGAATGTTGGGTGGTCTTCAACATAAAGCACTTATGTTGTTAAAAGAGCTTTTAACTTAAGGCAAGTTAAAAGATGCTTGCTTGCGAAGCAACCATCTGCTTTTGGTTCTGAAGTGAGCAGTTTAAAGTAATTATTTAAATTCGAGTGATAAGTATTAACAATTCAGTTTTAATAAACTGCGTAGGCTTCCGCGGTTATTGTCATGAAGATTTAGGTCTTCCAGTGGTGACTGTGTCAATGTAGATGAAGAATCCGACGTTTCGCTTCCACTGAAGCAATGCGACGTTCCGCAGTGGAATCGAAACGTCGGATTCTTCATCTACATTGACGCGGTCACCACCGGAAGACCTAAATCTTTATTTAGTTTTATTTTTAAAGTTCCTTCTATTTCAACAATAGATAATTAATATTATTCAAATTGACTGTGACATCGACATGGACATTGTCATTTAATGTCAAGTTAATATATTGGAGCACGGATTAGCCCCAATAATAAGGTCACCTAAGTTGTGTAGAAATTTCAGCAGTCGACTCTGTAGTTATATTTAAAAGTGAGGCTGTTAGTAAAAATACAAGTCATCTAGTGAACCTCGGAGATGCAAGGTGATCTTATTGGTTAGCTAAGAATGATCCATATTAAGGCAAAGTAGGATAGGATGTGTAACCTCCAAAACTTTAATCAAATCACTTATCATTCCATTACATTTTCAATATTGAAAAAATTAAGGGTTACTATGTTTCCTAAATTAAGTTCTTCCTATAAGACAGATGATGAGAGTAGCTTTACAGTCTATCGTTTAGTTTAAAAATCTTGACAGGTCAGTTTAGACACCACTGATTCTTAAGAAAAAAAATCCCTGCAAGAAGGGAGCGGGAAAAAACTATGTAAACAAATCAGGTTATTTTACCCGTATTTTCTTGGCGATGTTTTTTTTACGTTTCTTTTGTGTAGTTTTATTTTAAAATATCATTTTAAGATTACTTTGAAAGTAGTTTTCAAAACGAAGTAATCAACAGAAGAACCACAAACAAAGTGAACAATTGCCGGAAAGAAGGTTTTTCCCTACAGCGGTTATTATGGTAGGGATTTTTTTCTCTTTTTAAGTGAGAGGTTGGCAGCGGCTTCTCTGATTGGTCAATCCCCAAAATACTTATGACCTTGGGGATTTTTAAACTAAACGATAGACTGTAGTTACGATGATGAAGACACGACTCAAACAGACAATTGCAATGATTGGCAAATTGTATATTCCGAGGACGAGCGTAGCGAATCTGATGTGATGAGGATACGTTCCTATGTACCCCATACCCAATTTTTTTATATTAATGCATTTCCTATTAATAATGATATTTATTTAAATAGGTTTTACAGCCTCCTAAAGAAAAGAAAGATATTAACTATGAAAAAGACGTTAAACGTGAGAGGACCAAACATAAAGACAAAGAAGAAAGATATATTAAACCTGAAAACAGGTATGAATTTGTTAATATGTTTTAAGTGTTTAATATTCATAACCCTGTGTTGAAGCCATAATGACAGTTAATGTCATTTGTGGAATTATTAAGACACTCGTCATTCAATTACTTATTGATAAGTGACGAAGCCGTAACTAAAGAATAAAAGACGCCTAACAAAGTGGTAAAACTGGAACCTGTCTATTGGTTTGTTAATCTTTGTTTTATATTTTAACATTGTTATTCTTGCTGATAAGAATATCTAGCTAAGTTACTTTTCAAAATAATCCTTATTGTTCCCTCGGTTTTTGTTTAATTTGTTTTAAATTATTTATTGTCTAGTCCAGTGTTTCACAATGTGGGCATAACACCCCCCCCCGGGGGGGGGGGGGTCAATGAGATGTAGGGGAGCAATGAAGGGGGCTGGGGCAATGTAGGCTAAGAGCAAAAATATATATATTTTTTTTTAATGAAATTGAAAAGAGGCTGATAACATAATTTCTCATGTTGACCATAAATGTCACCAGTGTACAAAGTAGCTCTTCCATTTAACAAAATGTTATCAATCTTAAATTAAATTGGCAATTTAATAAAACGCTATGATTTTTGGATACCAAGTGGTCAAGAACGGAACAAGTTATTACAACAACAAACTCAAATTACGGCTTTCAGTTTATTACAGCAGCAGAGCACTAGCTTGGTGAATTTATTAGCAGCAGAGCACTAGTTTATTACAGCAGCAGAGCACTAGCTTGGTGAATTTATTATAGCAGCAGAGCACTAGCTTGGTGAATTTATTACAGCAGCAGAGCACTAGCTTGGTGAATTTATTATAGCACCAGAGCACTAGCTTGGTGAATTTATTATAGTACCAGAGCACTAGCTTGGTGAATTTTTTTAAGACGGGAAAACAGAATTTAAATTGTATCTTTGAAATGGCCATTGTCCCAACAATTAATGAAGGGTTCAAATAGAAAGTAGACAAACTGCTCCATAAATTCAATAGGAGTTGAAAAGAGTTGTACTAAAAAATAGTCTATGATTCATACTAGGCCCAAGTATGTAATCTTGCAATGTCATTGCATAGTTCTCAAAGCCTTTTTCCTGCCAAAATGTCATTTTTTTTATATATATTTTTCTATTTGTTCTAAAATATTTATTTTTCATTTATAATATGATACAATGATTAACGCTACATTGCATACTTAATGATAATGAAATGGTGCAAATTCTCTGTTAAGTAATTGCAAATATTTAAATAAAAGTGTTATCTGTTTATTTGAAATAAATTTCTTTCTAAATGTTTCTTTACTTTTTTAGGTCCAGAGAGTTTAAAAATAAAGGTGGAAAAAGTTACAGAGAAGAAAGACTGAAACAAGCTGAGAAGAGAGAAGAGCGAAAGAAAAAAGAGAACGAAGAGCTGTCCAAAGAGAAAGAAGAGCCAACTTTGTCAGTCACAGATAGGATTGCTGCTGATGAAGAGGATAAGTTTTATAACGATAAAAAGAAATGGAAATACGGAGGCGGGGGTGATGGTAAACCTGGTAGAACATTTGTGTCTAAAAGGAGAGAAGATAAGAAAAAAGATATTTACGATAAAAAAAGAAATAACAATAGTACTAAACCTTTTAGTAGAAATAGGAAAGGGAGTGGAGAATCCGTCGATGATAATAAGAAATCTGAATCAAGTGAAACGCAAGAGAAAGAAGAAAAACAAAAAGAAGAACCAGCTATTAAAAAAGTAAAGGAAAACAAAAACAAAGCTACTGAAGAAACCAATATTAAAAAGGCCTCAACTTTAATTACTACCTCTACCTCAGCACAATCTCACAAAGACGATAAAGATAATAAAGTTCTAACTGATAAGATAAATGATAAGAAAGATAGATTGCAGAAAGAAAGTAGTGTCGACTCGGAAGAGGGGTCTAAAGCTAAGGACCCCAGAGCCGAGAGAAGGATTAGAAACAAGGTATGGTTTTTTTACAATAATAATAGTGATAGCAATTAGGGTGAGATGATATGTCACCTAGCAAGTAGGCCACCTTGTTGGGCCCTTTTTGCTAACTCCCTTTGATAGATGATAGTGTTCTTACGAGTCCTAGTGCAGGATTTATTGGGTCTAATCCACTGAAGGGCTGTGATTTTTTTCTAAGTTTCTATAGCTTTGACAAAGAACAACACGTGCCCCACTACCGGACTAAGCTTTACTCCTCTGCAGATATATATATATATTATATATATTATATATATATATATATATATATATATTATATATGTATGTATGTATGTATGTATATGTATGTATATATATATATATATATATATATATATATATATATATATATATATATATATATATATATATATGTATGTATGTATGTATGTATGTATGTATATATGTATGTATATATATATATATATAATATATATATATATATATATATATATATATATATATATATATATATATATATATATTATTGACCCCCGACAATAATAATATTGTCATGATCCAATATTTGGTTAAGTATATATGTTAAGTATATATATATGTTAAGTAGTATGTTTTGTCTAGTTCTAAAATATAATGAAAGAAAACAGTGAGAAAGAAAATAAAATTTCATTCTTGTATTTTTAAAATTGCAACAAACAAATGCCCTGAATTTAAATAAAAACAAAGGTTACAGATCTAGATTCGGACATTAAAGTCCTAGGCTTTAAAGTCAAGTGTCTTACCGTTTGTGCCAAAGAGTAGGGCGGACAGTAAATTATTTATCACCCTGATTATTGTTCCATTACATATTTTCAAAAATAGGCTGTAACTGGGGTTGCTTTCCCACTTCCTAAAAGGAGGGAAGGGATGCAATAGAAAAAACTTAACACTTACATTTTTCTTCAAATATTAATTGTTCAGCACCTACAAAACTTAACAATAAAAATAAAATTTAATGATGCATGGATGAGCACATTTCTTGTTAACAGTCTCACATGGCTGTTCCATCCAAAAATCGATTCTTGCAAGAGGAACAACTATTTAGACGTCGGGGTTAATCCTACACATCGTATTGTAATGGTGTCATTTTAAAAATAAATCTTAAAAAATAAGAAAACAATTTGGTTTGTTAAAAATTGTTTTAATGTTTTTTTTTCTGAGTACAATGAGGCTATGAACCACTCCTGAAGCTTGCACAGTTCTCGATATTTATGTATGAAGGGATGTGCACATTTTTATAAATACTCTACAGGTAAAAAAGCTGATGCAATTTTAATGAAACTTGACTCAAAAATCGAGTCCTATTAGTGGAAGAACTGATTAAATTTTGGGGTTAGTCCAACTTGACCTATCAATATAGTGTCACTTAAAACTTTTTTTAAAAAAAGTAATAAATTACGAGAAACATATTTGTCTGGTAAAAAGTTTATCTACTGATGTTTTGAAGTGTTCTGAGTACAATGAGATCTCAAAAACACTTGTTGCTTACGATAAGGTAATTGTGTTAATGATGCCTGACACAGTGTTAAGTTGGGATTCATATTGATGTAGTCACCATGAGAAGACTTAGATTTCATCACGCAGTTTACAATATGTATTTTGTTTTTAACATTTCACTAATTATTTTTGTAATTTAATTACAGGACAGGCCTAGTATTGAAATTTATAGACCAGGAATGGGCAAATTTAGCAGGCAGAGACTTGAGAAAGAGAAAACATTAGGAAGTACGGATGAAAGTCCATCCCACAGCCCCTCTCCCCAACCCTCTAATAATAATAAAGTTTAGATAAAATCAAACTGATGCAGTTTGTTTAATATAGTTGGCCTTTTTACTATACATGTCTGGTTTTACATCTCAATGTGTAGGTTTAGTTATTTAGACAATATTTACTCTGTCTCGTAAGCTGTAGTAGATATAATTGAACTATTATTATATTTTATACCAGTTGTAACATTTTAAGCTCACCAACAGCAATTCCTTTTAAATATGAGGCAGATCTGGTCCTTAACTTTCATTAATTGTCTCCACACTAAGTTATCTAGTATCATTTTAAAATTACCATTATTCTATTATTTTTGGTAACTATTGCCTCAGATGTGGTAATTTTGTTTTCGCTTTTGGTAACTTTAGAGAATTAAATTAGAGCATGGCTAACTATTGACTGCTTTAGAAACTGTATTTAATCCTAAGAAATCAAATACCAATATCACCATGCCTGGGTAATTTCCACCGAGCTATTGTTTGACATATATCAATAGTTGTTTCTTGTTGTTTGATATGGTCCCAGTTCAGTAAAGCGACTCGTGAGAGTTCAAAATTAACCGTTATTATTCTCCAAATATTGTAACTTTGGGAAGTTGAATTACTGCATACCATAATATTGTTATTTATAACAACATTCAACTCTTTAGAGCAGGCCTGGGCAAACTTTTCTAGCAATGGGCCGCCAAGTCTTTTTACAGCTAATCGCGGGCCGCATTCCTAAAATTTTAAAGTATGCTAAACCCGCAACAAATTGCAGTTACGCTGGTGTTTTACTTAAGTCAAATTTATTTTCAAAGAATAAGAATTGGGGAACTTTAGCTCTAAACGGAAAAAACAAAACGGAGTATCTTTGTCAGATCTTGAAATACAACTGAAGACAAATTTTTCTAGAATACTAGGTGTAAAAATAATTTTAAAAAGTATTCCTATAAAATAAAAGATCAAAGGGATTGTATTTTATCAATTCCTTTTCGGCAATTCACAGAAGGCAAAATAGCTCTTTTTTATCTTATTATTGTGAAAATAAAAATTCGCTAAAATAATTAGAATTCGCCAAATTTAACAATGAGAATTGATATGAAAAGCGGCCGCTCTTTATGTAATTGTTTCTTATCTTACTAGTTTTTGTTTCTCCAAACTTAAAGTTAAAAGTTAAAGTAGCTATCCATTATTTCCTTATCTTGATATCTATCTTTTCATGATAATTTTAAATTAAACAATTTATTTGCTTGTATACCTAATATTTTTCTTATTTTTAATTTATCTTTTTTCCAAACATTTTAATTTTGCCCGCAGGCCACTTAAAAATGCTCCGCGGGCCATAGTTTGCCCAGGCCTGCTTTAGAGGTTAGGTACCAGTATCACCATATTCTGATTATTTGTTATTAAGCTATTGTTAGATTTAAATCATACACTTAACTTTAATAATAATTACATTTAGACTAGGCAAAGCATTGGTTGGCCACTGTTCAGTATGGAGTTAACCACCTTCCCAACTAAATGAAGCTAAAATTATATGAAGATGTAATGGAATTACCAGATTTAGGTAATATTTACCAAATTAATGGTAATTTTGAACTTACCATTATGTAAGTGGGTAGATATCATTACGTAATGTTCACAACCATGGTTTCACCATATTTTCATTGATCAATGTTGTAATGTTAATTAAATCAATGTTACATAAAGAAATGTTGCACTTTTGAACATCATATACACATGGTTCCACTAGGTATAAAATTATGATCATCATTTTCTGTTTCTAAAATTTCTATTCAACTCGATGTATGCATTTTAATGTAGTGTACATTTTATTTGATATTTAAACCAATAATAATACACTCAAGTAATGTTACAAATTATACTCGTTTGGCCGTTTCAGTTCAGACTGTCTGTAAAAATCCTTAATTTTTCATTTCAGTCATTTTTTTTATTGTGATTATTGAAATATTCCTAATCAAAGAAAAGTTCACTTCATCAAAGATTGGCTGTTCTTAAATAACAGCATTAATAGTCAATTATAGTGCTTTATCTACGATAAGAGCTTAAATACCTTTTTTTATTAATGACAGGTGCTATCCTTCTGGGCTCTAACTTATCATTAATGTTAAAAAATGTTTAAGACCAACTTATGTTAAACAATTTCATTTATGGATGTTTTTTATCATAGTTCTTCCTTTGTATAGCAAGTGATACAGTTAAATCTTGTTACCAGAAAATTTGTAGAAATTTACCTATATTTTGTCGCTATTGGTAAATATTGTTAAAAAAAGTAACTTGTGGATTCTTAACATGGTGTTGATTTTTTAAGTATGTAAATTTTAATTAATAAAATGGAGATTAGTTTTTTTTATTTTTTGGTTTAGATTTTTGAAACATTGTTTAATAATCCAGCTTCTTTCTTAATTCTTCATAACAAAAATGATTTACAGTCAAGCAAGTTTAGAATGAAGATGAGAGATGAATAATAAACAGTTGAGCTACAGTCGAATCCAGGTACCTGGGCTTTGAGTACTTTAAATGCTTGTATCGACTCCAGACCATTTTCATTCAACTCACATGACCAAAAAACATCGTAAGTGCCTCCCCACTTGAAATATGTAGCCAACATGGCCGTATTTTAGGTTTTACAGAAATTAACTACCATATTTTTACTTTTTGGTCAATTTAAGTGGTCTTATTGATTTCAGGCGGTTTTAATCAATTTAACACCCCTATTAAAACGACACTCTACTTACCTTTTTTTCAGCTGTAATTTTGGTTACCTGTGATTTACAATAGTTTTTTTTTTCACTTTTTGGTCACTTAGAGTGGTTGTATTGACTTCGTACTGGTTTCATTTGATTCAGCACCCCAAAAATATAAAAAATAATATGTATATTTGTTTTAGAAATTTACAATTTCTCTACAAAGAGTTATTTTGATAACATTAAGTTTAGAAAAAATTAAAATTAAAACCTGTTTCATGTTCTTTAAAATTAAATGATAGAGAAAGCCAATACAATTAATAAAATGGTGCAATGCTTATGCAGAATTGATTCAATATTACAAAGTAAACTAATTTAACTTAAAATTACTAAACAAAAAAGAAAAAAACTTAGAACATATTTCATTACCTAACAGAAGTAAGATCCAAATAAAAGTTTTTTTTTAGATCAAGAAAGTAGGAAAGACTATAAAATAAAGTTAAAAAGAAATAAAAGTATACAAATAGTTGAATAAAGTAATTCTCTGAAGAAATATTCTATTTTAAGTTATATAAATACTAATAAACTGCGTAGGCTTCCGCAGTTGTTGTCATGAAGATTTAGGTCTTCCGGTGGTGACCACGTCAATGTAGATGAAGAATCCGACGTTTCGCTTCCACTGTGGGAGGCATCTTCAGGGATGTAGGACATCATGGATAGAAACACAATGCTATACAAAACTGAACTCCAGTTTTTGTTATTATTTCCCTAAGCAGTTAGTTGGTTCCTTAGGTGTAAGCCGAGAGAACCAAACTATTTAACTCCTGAGGCGAAGCCGAGGTATTTATGTGTTAAACTCATGAAGGCAAAGCAGAGGGAGTTATGACTATTAACTCCCAAGGGGAAGCTGAGGGAGGTAATTGCGAGGGGAAAAATAACATTTTACTGCAAAGGTGCATACAAGATTTTATCTCCAGACGTTGAATTTATTTAAGCCTGTTTTGTTGTATTTTATTCTAATTTTTTGTTCCCTTTTATAAATTTTGGGGGCGCTCCCCTAAAAAAATTTAAATAAACAACATTTTTTTTATTGGTCCCAACAACTTCTTTTGACCTAAAACGGATTTTGAGCCAATAAAAAATTTTTTTTGGTCTGGCCCCCATTATAAATTTTAGGGGCGCCACCCCCGGGAAAATTAAAAAATTGTTATGTCTCCTGTATGAATTTAGAGAATACTACTCCCCTAAAAAATTGATATAATTGGCTCTAATAAGCCAATAATAGGAAATACTTTTTACTCCCAAGGGAGTAAAAAGTTACTTTTTCTCCCTTGGGAGTGAAAAGTTACTTTTTCCCTTGGGAGTGTTACTTTTCTCCCTTGGAGTGAAAAGTTACTTTTTCTCCCTTGGAGTGAAAAGTTACTTTCTCCCTTGGGAGTGAAAAGTTACTTTTTCTCCCTTGGGAGTGAAAAGTGCTTCTTTACTCTCCAAAAACTAGTCAATAAATTTACATTATACACTGTCTGGAGATAAAATTTAATTTCACCTTTGTTTGAATTGATAATAAATCATACAGCTGGGCTCCGGGGTAAAGAATAATTAGAATATTCTAAAAGGATTAAAGAAGGAACAGTCATTTAGGAAATGAGTTGGAGTGTCAGGGCTATTTTGGCCAAAAGGACAGATTGTTGAGTTATTCAACTGGAAAACTTTTTTGTAGTTGTAAATTTGTTTGAGTTTGTGAAAATAAAAGCTAATCTTATCTGAGCCTTTAGTCTAGTTTTTACTATGGAAGCTCTCTTTCATATGAATGGGCTCGCTCGAAATATTAGAAAATCGCACAAATTCAAGTTTTCTTGCGATAAGTGGTTCCCTGTGGGTCAAGTGCAAAACATAATGAGAACATTTTTTAAAGCTGATAAAATTTTCAATTAAATAAGTGTTTTTTCGTCAAAATCGGATAACTACTACAGAAGTCATGCCATTTGTTAAATGGCCAAAAAATAGCACAAAAAGCCAATATGTTTTCAAAGAAATTCGCTGACTGCATAAATTAACCATTTTTTTGAAAGAGCCATAACTTTGCTTGCAGTCATCCGATTTTGATGATTAAACACTTGTTTTGTAAAACATTTTATCGCGTCTAATAGTTATTTATGCAACAAGGGATGAAAGTAAGTTTTACAGCTCAAGTTAAAGTTTTGTCCTAAGGCAGCGCCGAAGGAGGAAACTTCATTAGCTCGCAAGGGCGGCAGGCCAAGGGAGATAAACTAGTTAGCTCCCGAGGCTTGCCGAGGAGATAATACGAGAGCTGAAAACTTTCATCCCTTGTGCGTATTAAATTTTATCTACGACTAGAGAACTAATACTAACACCTATTAATATATTCTTCAGCTCCTTAATTGTTATTGTGTTAGTTTAGTTTATTCTTACCATGTCAATTACTCTGATGAAGAGAAAATAAAGCCACTATCTTCACATTATTTTATTGTAAGCTATCATTAGAATAATGTGTTATACTATATTTGTAATTTAAACATTAGCGTGTGTATATTGTATATTCTTCCCGTAGTACCAACATAACACCGAAAAAATCCTAAAAATTTCCTAAAATTCCTAAAAATTTTACTAAACAATTTTGTCAAGTTGGCAACACTTTCACTTTTCCTCCCTAGGGAGTAAAAGTACACTTACAGCGTGAGATAACAAGACTGTATGTAGAACTTACAATACAAGGAGTAGATAAAATATGTTTTCTTCATGTTCTTATTTAGAGAAAACTGAAATTTGTTCGAATTTATAAAATTTTGAGCATACGCAATCATATGAAGGGCTCCTCTCTGGATTGGCAGACTATGTTTTTACTTCATAATTTAAGGTATAATTTCAGAAACATTTGGTCTGAAGTAGTACAAAATGAGTCACATTTTTTCTGGTAAGTGTATTGACGTAGTCTATTATTTGAGAGTTAAATTTAAGAGGTCTCAAGCGTTTCTTCTTCGGAGATCGGCTGAATACGGCTTTTGTCTTATCCACATTAACTTTTATGCAGTCAATTCTACAGTATTGTTCTAGTGTGCTGAGTAAATATTGAGCTTCTGTTCAGCTGTGTGTCAAGAATGCTACATCATCTGCGTACAGTAACATTATTAGATACATTGCCTGAGTTAATTTGACTCCTTTAGCTATAAGAAATTTAATTATGTGGGCTAAGATGGCTAAAAATGAAGATAATACTTCACCCTGTAAAAGTTTGGTGATATCAATAGGGTCTGGTCTTATACCTCCAACTTAAGCTTTGGCCTTTTTGTAGAGGTCATTTAAAATATTGATGTATTTTTGACTAAACTACAATTTCAAGTAATCAAAAATATAAATAATGACCCTTTTGGCGGCAAAAATTAAACCCTGCGCATTTCCTTTGAAAATCTGGAAAAGGAGTAATGCACATTTCCTTTGAAAGTCTGCGCATTTCCTTTGAAAATCTAATGCGCATTCCTTTGAAAATCTGAAAAAGAGTAATGCGCATTTCCTTGAAAATCTGAAAGGAGTAATGCGCATTTCCTTTGAAAATCTGGAAAAAGAAGTAATGCGCATTTCCTTTGAAAATCTGAAAAAGAAGTAATGCGCATTTCCTTGAAAATCTGAAAAAGAAGTAATGCGCATTTCCTTGAAAATCTGAAAAAGAGTAATGCACATTTCCTTTGAAAATCTGAAAAAGAAGTAATGCGCATATCCTTTGAAATCTGGAAAAGGAGTAATGCACATTTCCTTTGAAATCTAATGCAAAAATCTGAAAAAGAAGTAACATATCCTTTGAAAATCTGAAAAGGAGAAGCACATTTCCTTTTGAAAATCTGAAAAGAAGTAATGCGCATATCCTTTGAAAATCTGAAAAAAGGAGTAATGCACATTTCCTGAAAATCTGAAAAAGAAGTAATGCTTTAATCTGAAAAAGAAGTAATCGCATATCCTTTGAAAATCTGTAATGCTTTGAAAATCTGAAAAGGAGTAATGCACATTTCCTTGAAAATCTGAAAAGAAGTAATGCGCATTTCCTTTGAAAATCTGAAAAAGGAGTAATGCACATTTCCTTTGAAAATCTGAAAAAGAAGTAATGCGCATAGAAAATCTGAAAAAGGAGTAGAATGCTTGAAAATCTGAAAAAGAATAATGCCTTTGAAAATCTGAAAAAGGAGTAATGCGCATTTCCTTTGAAATCTGAAAAAGAAGTAATGCACATTTCCTTTGAAAATCTGAAAAAGGAGGTAATGCACATTTCCTTTGAAAATCTGAAAAGAAGTAATGCGCATTTCCTTTGAAAATCTGAAAAAGGAGTAATTGCAATTATCCTTTTGAAAATCTGAAAAAGGAGTAATGCACATTTCCTTTGAAAATCTGAAAAAGAAGTAATGCGCATATCCTTTGAAAATCTGAAAAAGAGTAATATTTCCTCTGAAAAGAAAATTATCCTTTGAATCTGAAAAGAAGTAATGCGCATATCCTTTGAAAATCTGAAAAATAAGTAATGCGCATATCCTTTGAAAATCTGAAAAAGAAGTAATGCGCATATCCTTTGAAAATCTGAAAAAGAAGTAATGCGCATATCCTTTGAAAATCTGAAAAAGGAGGTAATGCACATTTCCTTGAAAATCACATATTCCTTTGAAAATCTGAAAAAGAAGTAATGCGCATATCCTTTGAAAATCTGAAAAAAAGTAATGCGCATATCCTTTTGGAAAATCTGAAAAAGAGTAATGCGCATATCCTTTTGAAAATCTGAAAAAAGTAATGCACTTCCTTTGAAAATCTGGAAAAGAAGTAATGCGCATATCCTTTGAAAAAATCTGAAAAAAGAAGTAATGCGCATTTCCTTTGAAAATCTGAAAAAGGAGTAATGCACATTTCCTTTGAAAATCTGAAAAAGAAGTAATGCGCATATCCTTTGAAAATCTGAAAAAGAAGTAATGCGCATATCCTTTGAAAATCTGAAAAAGAAGTAATGCGCATATCCTTGAAAATCTGAAAAAGGAGTAATGCGCATATCCTTTGAAAATCTGAAAAAGGAGTAATGCGCATTTCCTTTGAAAATCTGAAAAAGAAGTAATGCGCATTTCCTTTGAAAAATCTGAAAAAGGAGTAATGCGCATACCTTTGAAATCTGAAAAAGAAGTAATGCGCATATCCTTTGAAAATCTGAAAAAGGAGTAATGCAATTTCCTTTGAAAATCTGAAAAAGAGTAATGATTCCTTTGAAAATCTGAAAAAAGAAGTAATGCGCATATCCTTTGAAAATCTGAAAAAGGAGTAATGCACATTCCTTTGAAAATCTGAAAAAAAGAAGTAATGCGCATTATCCTTTGAAAATCTGAAAAAGAAGTAATGCGCATTTCCTTTGAAAATCTGAAAAAGGAGTAATGCACATTTCCTTTGAAAATCTGAAAAAGAAGGTAATTTCCTTTGAAAATCTGAAAAAGAGTAATGATCCTTTGAAAATCTGAAAAAGAGTAATGCACATTTCCTTTGAATCTAAACATTTCCTTTTGAAAAAATCTGAAAGAGTAATGCGCATATCCTTTGAAAAATCTGAAAAAAGGAGTAATGCACATTTTCCTTTGAAAATCTGAAAAGAAGTAATGCGGCATATCCTTTGAAAATCTGAAAAAAAAGTAATGCGCATTTCCTTTGAAAATCTGAAAAAGGAGTAATGCACATTTTCCTTTGAAAATCTGAAAAAAGGAGTAATCACAATTCCTTTGAAAATCTGAAAAGGAGTAATGCACATTCCTGAAAACTGAAAAAGAAGTAATGCGCTATCCCTGAGTAATGCACATTTCCTTTGCGTGAAAAAGAAGTAATGCGCATATCCTTTGAAAATCTGAAAAAGGAGTAATGCACATTTCCTTTGAAAATCTGAAAAAGAGTAATTCCTTTGAAAATCTGAAAAAGAAGTAATGCGCAATATCCTTTTGCTGTAATGCAAATCCTTTGAAATCTGAAAAAGAAGTAATTGCGCATATCCTTTGAAAATTCTGAAAAAGAGTAATGCACATTTCCTGAAAATCTGTTAAATATCCTTTGAAAATTGAAAAAAGAAGTAATGCGCATATCCTTTGAAAATCTGAAAAGGAGTAATGCACATTTCCTTTGAAAATCTGAAAAAGAAGTAATGCATTCCTTTGAAAATCTGAAAAAGAAGTAATGCGCATTCCTTTGAAAATCTGGAAATGAAGTAATGCGCAATTTCCTTGAAAAATATGTTACAAGCATTAATGCTACTGTTTAGGTTATAAAGAATACACCGAAAGCTTGTGCAAGAAAGCACACATTACAAGAAAAATTCCACTGTTTGCGCACCTCCGCTCCAGAAATTTTATCTTAGCCGTGAGTTTAAAGTATAATCGGCTTTCGGGGCAGATTCCTCAATCAGCTTATCTCGAACTCTTTTAAACTCAGATTATATTGTGTAGAGATATTCAATGAAATATAAAGAAAAGGTGATATAAATAAGATCAAAGTGAGAAAGTAAAAGTCGAAATAAGCCAATATATTGTTGGGGGGTTCTACACAGAGGAGCCATGTTATCGACCCGAACTAAGCCTAGTCAAGACAGTATCTGCCTTAAAATAAAAAATAAGTTTTAAACACTTAAAAACTGTATTTTTAATTATTATTAATAAAAAATCATTTAAATTAGAATATATATTGAATAAAGTGATAAAACATATTTGTTTGATGAATGATTTTAATTATTTTTGAAGTTAGATAGTTGCTTGACTAAAGGTGTGAGAGCTGGGCGTCGTTCTCATTCTACGAGGGGACTCCGAGGCGGCCGCATCACTTCGTGTCACTCGCTGGTTTCATCGCTGAGCACCGCACCGTTAGACCGTCGCCATTACCAGGGTTCTACGCGTCTCGATAAATTAGTCGTTTTATTATCTCGGACGTCGTATTATCGCGGTAAGAAAACTATTCATAAAACCTTTGACGAGGTTTTTACAACCCATTTATATTTCTTTCTCTGTCTTTTTTTTCGCTCGTTAATATGTATGAATTCGGCTCCATTTCATTTCATTATTAAGTGCATTTTTTTTTATTAATTCGAGCTGTGAAATGAAGCGCCGGTAATCCCGACGCCGCATGTAATTACATTCTACGGCACCTATTTTATTTTAAACGTAGCGATTTTATTTTTCTTATTTCGATAGCAATCGATAAGCGCCGGTGCGGTGAACGCCCGACGCCGCATGCTGCCGGGTCGATACAGGCTACAGCACATGCGTTTTATTTAATTATTTTACGTTTATTTTAAAATTCGTTGACATTAATTCTATTATCTTTCAATTACACGGGTGCCGGTAAAGATAAATTAGTCGTAGAGTTGTAATGAACGAGCCGAACTTACATTGCCTGAGTACTTCTCTTATTTTTATTTTATTTTCTGGTTGTAGTTTTATTTATTTAATGAGGCTTATTATTTATTTCATATGTTTTATTATGTATTTGTATTTAAAACGAAAAATAACCGTTTCGAAGTCACTTAGACTGTATTCCAGGTCAATCGATAACCTGAAGCTGTGTTACGTTCGTTAACGAAAGCACTCGTAAACGAGCACCATTTTTATTTATTATGTATTAATAATAACGTGCATGCCCTAATTTTACGTATTTATATATTGTATGCTTTGAGTCGTAGTTTTTCTCTGATGTATCGGATCCGCTTGTACGGATCGTGAACGGTTATGACGCACATCGGCCATGTTTGTGCCGTTATCTGAATTCGCCAATAAGGTCACTCCCCTTTCTACAAATAAAACTATTGATCAACATAATTGCAACATATTGGCTAAAGGAAAATCAAAGAAGATAATTTCTTTAATATAGAGTTGTTTACTACTGTATGGTTTATTTTTTTATTGTGATAGATGTCAAGTCAGCTGTTATTATTGATTAGCTGCTATTTGCGTTCTCGTTGCGTCTTTAATAGTAAAGTGAAGTAGAAATGAAGGTTTGGTGCAGAGACAGTGTTCCAACCATAGAGATATATTACTAGAGGAGCCCTATTGGTTGAATTTTGAAACATCGAAAAAGTAACCTGACCACATTCGATTATCATTATCATCAAATAAACAGAACAAAAAACAGTAAATTATATAGTAGAATGTTTAAAATACAAATCACAACACAAGCAATCTGCGGGAAGCCGAAAACAATTGATTAATTATAACCTTAACTCCCTCTTTGAGGAGGTTTCAATGAGGTTACACAGAGCCCCTGAGAGCCCCACTAAAAATGTTTCAGGCCTCTCAATGTATTAAGATAGGCTATGCCCCCTCTAGTATATATCTCTATGGTTCCAACTACCCTTCACAAGGCCCTGAGCAAATTTTGTCACTTTTAGTTCTTCTGAATATCCGCATTGCAGCACCTCATATCCCTCCGTCATTTTAATTTTCACCTGCTAGCTTGTTTAAGCGGCTTTTTTTAAATTGGTTTTTATAACGTTTACTGTCTAGTGTTTAATTTTCAAATCCCCAAGGTTTTGGGGATTGACCAATCTGAGAAGCTGCTGCCAACCCCTCACTAGAAAAGAGAAAAAAATCTCTACCACCAAAATCTCTGTAGGGAAATAACCTTTTTCCTAGCAATCGTTCACTTTGTTTTTGGTTCTTCTTTTGTTTACATCGTTTTGAAAACTACTTTTAATTAATCTTAAAAATTATATTTTAAAATAAAAAATAACCTGATTTGTAAAATAGGTTTTTCCTGCTCCCTTCTTGCAGGATTTTTTTTCTTAAGAACCAGCGGTGCCCTAACTAATTAAAATAATTATAATAATAATATTTAAATAAAAATATTTTTGAAAACCTTGGCTAATTTTTTAAGAAAAGGTCCATTTTTTGGAGGGTTTCAAAAATAGTTTTGTACTTATGTATATTGTCTGTTGTTGCAAATTTTCTTTGAAAAAAATGGTGCTCTTTCTTGACTGTTACTTAGCAATGGATATAAATCAACAATGCAGGATGGAGAAACAAGTGGTGATGATTTGCGGCATAGTAGTTGCACTACAGTCTATCGTTTAGTTTAAAAATCTTGACAGGTCAGTTTAGACACCACTGATTCTTAAGAAAAAAAATCCCTGCAAGAAAGGAGTGGGAAAGAACTATGTAAACAAATCAGGTTATTTTACCCGTATTTTCTTGGCGATGTTTTTCTACATTTCTTTTGTGTAGTTTTATTTTTAAAATATCATTGTTAAGATTAATTTGAAGTAGTTTTCAAAACGATGTAATCAAAAGAAGAACCATAAAAAAAGTGAACGATTGCCAGGAAGAAGGTTTTTCCCTACAGCGGTTATTGTGGTAGGGATTTTTTTCTCTTTTTAGGTACGAGGTTCGCAGCGGCTTCTCTGGTCAATCCCCAAAATACTTATGACCTTGGAGATTTTTAACTAAACGATAGACTTTAGTCTCCTCTTGATTGAAAGCTGGTTGTCCATCTTACTCTGAGTTATAACACTGTCTCTATGCAGACCTCTTATTTACATAACTTTAATCTTATAGGTTTTCTTTCTTAAGAAGTATGTACTTAGCTTGCATCTCAAAGGTCAACTGCTGGATTAGAGTCACTTTATTTGTTGCAGTAACTAAAGGGAAATTATTACAAATCTTAAAATAGTAAAAATACACTAGCTCACATGTTAATAGGTGAAAAGAAGGTGGCTTCAATTTTTAATATCTCGTCTTCTAAAGTATAACACACAGCTCTAATCAGTTGACAAGTGTTGAAAAATAGTAATCAGAAACCAATATGGTTGATCCGATATGAAATTGTTGGTGTGGTAACATCCAGGACTAACCTCATTGGCTCCCTGGCATTATTTTACAACGCGGTCAACTGATTTTAGATGTGTTACCCTGTAACTAAACATCGTATGGTGTTAGATTTGCTGAAATAGCCATAATATATTATTTGGTTTTGTCAAGGCTTCTATACTTCTTCCAATCGTTCTAGGCTTCTCATTTATGTACAAATTATTACTCTTGGTTCTTCACAATAAAATCACTGTCAAATGATGCCACAAGTCGTTCATTTTTATACCCAACATTCAAATTCAAAAAATACTTTATTTCCTTTTAAAAACTACAGGTACATGTAAGTTGTAAAACTACATGTAAAACATTTAGTTTTATTGGGTGTAAGGATTCCATTTGCTAGGGGATTTGCCCAACTAAATATTACATTGATCCTTATGTTAAGTTTTAAACTTTCGTCTTACGTTTCACTCGATACTACCTGAATATAATATGAAGTATTAGCATTATATTACAAGCATCTGCTGTTATATTACAAACATACATTGTGTGTTCGCGGAATTATTAGTTGCCATGTCATTTGGTCTCTTTGGCAAGTGTTCTGCTAGGTCATGTCCTCATGTCTTATTAGTGAAACCTGTTAAATCTCCTAGGAGGTTGAACACGAGGTTCAAACCCGGCATCTAAACAAAGTATTTATGTGTGAGATAAGGTCTTCTATTATGTCTCCGTAATGGGATATGAGGAGTCCATAACTATTGGACAGTGTATAAATCCTTTCTGTAGAACTATTTTATTGGATGTAAAGGTGATCCGCCCAACTTCTTTAGCCATACTAGTATATTAAATCTAACTAAAATCAGTTTCTTTTCTTACACCATGACTAATATTAGTGGTTTAGTCCCGTAATTTTTAAACCTAGTTTAACATAATGTAGGTTATTGAGTGACTTGGCTTAGATAACTAGACCTGGATCTAAACTTTAAATGCCTAATATATATGGCACATCTATTAGTTCTGGACACATGGATTGCAGGTGATCTGTGGGCTCTAATTGGTTCTGCCAGTAATTCATAGTCCAAGAGCATGTTGCAATGTTTGTGACCGTCAGGCCCCAAACGTGAAACCCGCTAGTTAGATTTATTTTGGCTCCCTGATAATGGATCAGGTGGTCTACCATTTCAGATCAGGAAATTTTGGCCTTCCTTCGAAAAATTCCCCCAAAATCAGATTTTGCCCATTAGCTTTGTTCCTACTGGTTTTATAAAAAAAATATCAAGGGGTCTTTTTTAAGTACATTAACTTTGTGATAACTCCATGTTATGTAAAATTTGGTTCAATAGAACCAGAGTTATGCCTGTTCTAATATTACCAAAAATACAACAAACATCTCTAATTTACACCCCAAAACATACAGAAACCTTAAAATTCCTTGTAAATGTGTGTAAGATGAGCAGACTTAAAAATCATACATATAACCACCTCTAACCACTTCTATCAAACCTTGGAAGAAAAAAAAAATTAAGTAAAGAGAAAGAAAGTAACACAGCTCTCATATATGATGATTTATTGTTTGACTTTTTGGTTGAGAAATGGGTAATATCTTAAATTTCATAAAAATATGTGTTTTTTATGAAATAGGAACAGAAACCTGTAGAAATAGTGCTAATGAGCTAAAACTGATTTTAGTGCCAAAATTCTCTAATCTGAAATGGCAAATCACCTGATATATTATCAGGGATATCCAAAATAAATCAAATTAGTGGATTAAACATTTGGGGCTCGACAGTCAAGAAAATTGTGATGGGCCTTGTCCTGGTTGAGGCCATGTCATAGAGATTGGAAATGTTATGAGGCATTTCCTTTAACTAATATAGTTAGAGATTACTGTTAATTATCAAACTTCTGTCATTTTTTTTAATTTTACAAGAATATTATTTTTAAACTCTTTTATTTTACAGAAGAAAATGACTATTCAGTACTGACGAGTTTAAAACTAACAAATTTAAAAATTTTATCTGTCAAAAGATGTTGGCAATCCTAAAAATTGTTAGACTCTAATATGGTGCTGGTCGTTGATAACTACTAGATACACTATGATTCACTTAAAAATCTTTGGTCTATCCACTTGTTGAATTTTCCTAGGTAGTGTAGTTTATGAAATTAAACAATACGAAAAGGGGAGAAGTGGTATCCTTTGTACAGATAATTTTGCATGTGTATTTTTAAGGTTTGTATACTTATATCAAAATCTATAAAGTGATGAGCAGATGACAGTGTCTGATTCTAGTTCTATCTTTATTCAAATTACAACTGCTACACATGTCAGTGGTTAACACAAAGAATTTTGTCCTAAATACTCGGGTATTATACAGGTGTTCATATCAGATGGGGCAATATTTCTTTCTCAAAAAGAGTAAAAACATGATACTGGATTTTGGTAAAATCCAGTCTCTTTACTCAGTAAGTCTAGCCTTGGAAAGTCCAATTTACCTTTCCCTTTTTTGTGTAAGTTTTAACTAAATTTGGTAATTTTGAAACTTGTTGTACATAAACTGTGGCTGATTAATAGACCAAGTCTATCAGTGTTAGTTTTGATTTTACCATTCATGTATAATTTTATGTAAACAAATCATGTATTTGACTCTACTATAACACAAATTTAAAATCAGTTGACAGGGCGGGAATATAGTGCTGAGGAACCAATGAGGTTGGTCCGAATTGAAAGGTGGGTGTGGTTTTACATCCTGGAATAACCTCATTGGTTCCCTGGCATTATTTCCCCACGCTGTTAACTGATTTTAGCTGTGTGTCGTGCTATAGAATAAAAAATTACATAAAAGATTACCTGAGGGATATAGAAAGTATAATACATTTGGAAATAGGCGAATATCGTGGCAATATGCCACTTACAGAAACTAGTCTAGGACTATGGGGCCGCCAATAGGTCAAAGACCTGCTATTTTTTTAATTTAATGTTAGTGCATCTGAAATGTTCCACCCAGTACAAACAAATTTGTTTAAACAGCTACTAAATTCAATTCATTTAAATGAAGTGGGTGCGTATGCTTATTGCACTTGACTATGGCTCTTCTCTGTTTATTCGTAAGAGTAGGGTGAAAGGCTCTTGTGCAAATTAATGATTTGATCTAATTTACATGGAATTATACTATTTGATTTATAATTATTTTCTTAAATTGTGAAAATGATTTGATAATTAATTACATAAAATAGTTATAATTATGGGCGGATTTAATAAAAATGCAAAAGAAACTAAAGACCCAGCGCTGAAGACAATTTTTTCACTCTTTGGTTTTAAATCATTGCACGCTTTTCCAACTTTAACAGCTTTGCTTTGTACTGGAAATTATTGATACATGCAGGTATCGTCATTTTTAATAAAAGTTGAGGAGAATCAGAACTAAATTAAATTCGGTTACTTTTTTCATCTTTAATATTTTATGAAACCACTCAGTATATAAAATAATTCTAAACTTGTTATCACTGGGTACCAGGTAAGAAACTTCAAGCAAGTTCAAAAGTAAGTATTTTGGCAGAAAATTAAGCTTCTTTCATGTTGAAAGTTAATTTAATTGGTTCAAACACTTTAAAAAAAAATTAATTTCTCTAACCAAAGTGAGGAATACTTGTGCGATTTTGTTTAACATTTCTTGAGTCTTACTGAATTCAGAAATATTTTGTATTTGTTTATAGAAAGTTTCTACTTGTGTAAACCAAACCAATTATAACAGTTGATATCTTTTATCTAAATTGAATAATTTATATAGAAGGTCATAAAAGTTGAAGAAACAAGCCAACTGATAGTTCCAATTATTGAGAAATTAAAACTTTTGAGACGCTTACATAGAGTGTGCTACATACATTAGGGGTAGGGATGATAATTTTTCCCCACGATTTGTAAAATAAGGCTTGATCTGCTTGCCATGAGGTAAAGTTAATTGGTTTATTACTATTCTGCATGTTAGTTAAGCCATGCACCCCCCCCCCCAATTGTTGAGCTGGTCAGAATAAAAAAAATTTTTAGTTTCCCACGGAGCTATAATTATGTTCATGATTCAAAGCAATGCTGTGAGGTTGGTAACTCCTGCAATGACCCTGAAACAAAAGGGCCGTCTAAATTGTTTTTATTAAAATACAATTATGATAGTTTATCTTCAAATATTAATAACTTTTTAAAAGATTAATGAATGCCATACATTAAATGGGATAAAATCAACTTCTTTCCAGGGTCCTTAAAGTAGTACGACTATAAAATGAGCATAGGAATATTTGACACAATGGAATTCCACTGATAACACGCAACCCGGTTTGCGACTGGCTAAAAGAAAGAGTGCCACCCTAGTTACAAAATATTATTTTAACAATGTGTCATAAATATTAACTAATGAAGAAAGATGATAAAAACAAATATAATAGCATAAAAAACAGCTAATTATTTAATAAAATCGGTCTTAGATTGCAAACCTGTAGTGAAATATGAGAATCTACATTTAGTTGACGAAGACTACTTTTAACATATTTTTAATTATGAACTTTTAAAAAAATCAAAATTCTTAAAAAATTTAATGCACCAATATTTATATTAGTGTTTTATGAATAATCCAGCATTAATTAATAATAAGTAATTATTATCTAGTGACCAAAAGTATTACCAACTTTGTTATAAGAAAACTGTTTATTGTTAATAATAAAAAAAAAACTTCGGACCACCTGTGAATCAGGCTTTGCTGTTATCAATTATGCTCCTTATGTGTATAGTACTATTCTATGCCAGAGCGTTTTATAACTGATTGAAAGGAACTGATCAAGTAAATCTTCATCTGCAGTGGTACAGTTACACTCTTGTGATAAGAGGAACTGAATCTTTCTTACCTGTCTGGTTCAATTGTCTTTGCTGTTAATGGCTTAAATGTCTTCAAGTGTGGCCACAATTTTTAATTCTAACCAATAATAGGATTTACATTGGATAGTATAAAAGAGAAAACAGGTCACTTTAATTTTGGAAGGTTCCTTTCCAAAAGTATCTCATAGACCTCTACTTTTAGATTGTGGTTTTATTTCGGGCAATATGACTAATTAGCTGCAATGAAGAAATGATTTAGCTTAGCATGAATATTACTTGGTTGCTTAATAGTGACCTCCTCAGCAATAATACATTAAACTGGATGATTGATTTATACTTCTTAGTAAATTATTGTCTATAAAAATGAAAAAAAAAATCTTCTTGCGCAAGAGGTATTAAATTTATTAATTAAACAAGGTGTGATGTCATTTTAAGCTGATTCTTTGCACTGAATATTTTGCTTTGTTGTGCAAGAACTATGTCCTTGTGATATTATTTACGGTTCAAAAGATAGTTGATAGTTGTAAGGTTGGCAATACTTAAGGGAAGGAAAATGAAAAGGTGATCAACAAATTTTTTATCATAGGATTAGGAGTTAAAAATTAATAGAACAATTATCGGTATTGAAAAAATTGTCAATATTCCATAGATAAATACCAGGATTCTAAATATAGAATCAGACTCTTATCACTTCAGACTTAAAATATTTGTTTAATTTTAAATATACTATGAAACAAAAAGTAACACTTCATAGCACAAAGGTTGGAAAATATCATCTTATCAGTCAATTTAAATACTTGTTACAACTAATGTAAACAATTTTATGCAAAAAAGAGTAATTTAGTGAGTTTGCGCAAACTAAAATTATTCAAAAGTAAAATTAAATGTGAATTTTCACATTATCAGTTTATTATAAACTCGTGACAACCCATTTAAAAGGTTTTTTTCTAATACTATAATTATTGAGATGTGGAATAATGTAATAAAAGTAAACAGCATTTAATAATAAAATACTTAATAATTTAATATACATAATATAATTTAATAGCAATCATCATCAGTGCTGGTGAGATGAGCTTAATTCTTCTTAGGCCACGGCTTATAGCAGACTTTAGAGACATTGGGTTTTTCCTATAAAAAAAACCCCCCAATGGAATTGATAAATAGTAGAATTGCAATGATTCCCAACACCATTTTATATACAAAAAGTTTCCTAGTTCTGAATTGGGTATGGGTAACACTGAATGGTCATGATTTCTCCAAGATTTGCTAACTCTAAATGAAATAGTGACAGATCTTTTAAAAGTTAGTAAAATCATTTGTAATGCCTTACTTCAGTCGTGGAAAGTAGTGCTCTTTAACAATTATCACATCAAGTAGTACAGTTCATTTTTAGCTATAAGGCGCGGTCGAATATCTAGAACGTTGGATCACCAACAAACTTTTTTATTTTTTTTTCAAAATTTTCAGTAATTAGCCGGATTTGTGATACATGAAGCCTATTTCCGTAATCTGCACGCTCTTTTGGTTAATCTCAATGAGTATTTACATTCACTCAACGATTTATTTTTAATCTAACTTGGTACATACCTAACTACTGTTATATGGCACAGAGTGCCATCTGGCAAAATGTGCCAAAGGAACAGCGCCCAAGTAGTAGTAGTGCAGCTATGTAGCACTCTTCGTAGTTAACTCAGTGATATATTTAAAAATGTAATCCATGAATTTAAGAAATAAAAATAGTAAGATCATATACTCATACCTCATATAATATAAGCAAATATAAAAGGAATTGTCGAAAGGATAAACTAATAGAAAAATTTTCAATCAAAAGTACACTAAGTAAAAAAAACTAATTGTCATAACAAATGTCTTAAAAATTGTATACTTGAGTTTTCCTGTCACTTTGGAAAAACACGAGTCTTACTGATTTTAACCAACAAGCTTTCTATTTTCTCCGCTTCCTTCTTCTAGTGCTGCCACCGAACAAACAAATTGCTGAAGCCGGACTCCGCTGCTACTAATTATTCTGCTCTCCTGTCACTTAAGTCTAATGACACCTTTAAGACTCTGTCAAAACAGAATGTAAATACGATGCACATATGTCAAATTTAATCAGATTTATCTTTTAATTTTTTTTCTGGCGTTATATTTTTTTTTTAATTTATTTTTTTTAAACTTAAACATGAAAGATGAGAGATCAGATCAGTAGAATCAAGAAGAAATTATGGCCATAAGGTGAAACCACTCCACTGTTATATGGTACACTCATTTATTAATCTTTATAACCCAGTTAATGTTTACAGTCTATCGTTTAGTTTAAAAATCCCCAAGGTCATAAGTATTTTGAGGATTAACCAATCAGAGAAGCCGCTGCCAATCTCTCACTTATAAAGAGAAAAAAAATCCCTACCCCAATAACCGCTGTAGGGAAAAAACCTTCTTCCCGGCAATCGCTCACTTTATGGTTCTTCTTTTGATTACATCGTTTTGAAAACTACTTTCAAATTAATCTTTAAAAATGATATTTTAAAATAAAACTACACAAAAGAAATGTAAAAAAAACATCGCCAAGAAAATACGGGTAAAATAACCTGATTTGTTTACATATGTTTTCCCGCTCCCTTCTTACAGGGATTTTTTTTTCTTAAGAATCTGTGGTGTCTAAACTGACCTGTCATGATTTTTAAGCTAAACGATAGACTGTAGTGTTATTTTCTTGTACTTCTATTTATGTTGGTGCTCTTTCTTACTCTCTGTCCTATTTATGTTGGTGCCTCATGTGTATTTACAGATATTGTAGACGACTTCATACTTATTTCCAAAGCGAATTCACCCATGTGAAGTTTCTTAGAAATAAGAGAATTTTTATCATGTTTTTTTAAGTTAAGAACCACAAATTTATATTTATAAATGATGTGCCAAGGTATGCAGCTTAAAGTGTTGGTAAAATTAGGATTTGATAGATGTATGTCTAAAGAATTTATAAGAATTATAAAAACTTTTCTGTTATGTTGTCTATCTGACTTTTTCATGTTGTTGTTTCTCTGCTTGGAAACAAATTTTATTTATTAATATATATTTTTAATGAAAATACCGTGTTACTGTGGGGGTTGATGTATTTAAAATATAGTGGAATAAAATATCAAGTAAACCCGACTCCCCTTAAAAACTAGTGTAAGTTATGAAATAAAATAATTTAATTTCCTCGTTATTTTTAAAAATGGTTCCCTCTCCGTAATGACGGAAGAATATAAAAAAATATTTTGTAGACAAACCTTAGAATAATACTATATATAGAAGGAGCTTAATTGATATCAGCAAAGTTGTTTCACTGGTGGTCTTAAGTAATGCTGCCACCCTAATAATATACAATTTTCTTATAGCAAAGTTGGCAATACTTCTAATTGCTGAATTATTATGTTCTATTATGGGTTAATGATTGATTATTCATAAAATACTAATATAAATATCGGTGTATTACAATATTTTAAGCATTTTTAATTAAAATTATGTGAAAAGTAGTCCTCATCAACCAAATGTAGATTTTTGTATACCGCTACCCTTTTACTGTTTAGGACCGATTTCATTAATCACTCTGCAAGTTTTTTAAGTTATTATATCACCTTGGTTCAGATAAGTTTTAAAAAAGTGATAAGATTTTTTTTAATTGTAAGCATTTTATTTTAAGATTGTTTTTTGCTCTAAAAATTGGAGCAATGGTGTGAACTTGGTTTACAAAGTAATGTCATGCTAGTTTTTGGATTTGTGTTGTAACATAAAATAGCAGCATATAAACAAAAATAAATAAAAGCTTCTAAAATGCTTAATAATTATTATTTGTAATGGTGCCAGATAGAAAATTTTATTAATTTACTATATATGCTTGTTTTAACTTGCTGGGAGTCAATTTTATTTAAATAAAGGGCAGCAAAAAGAATGTTTGTTCAAATTGGCTTGAAAATTCAAGCAGTCCATGACATCAAATTAGGATTTTTTTAAATTTTCAAACTTAATATGTGATTAAGTATTGTTATGGATAGGATAAGAATTAACATTAGTGTCTCTTAAAAAGGTAAAATAAATAATCTGAGATAAATACAAGTGTCTCACTTCATTGGATCCGAAATACTGTATTGTCAATATATACGAAGAGAAGTCATAGCTTTCTTATTTACTGCCCCCAAAACTCTTAAGGAAGAGTAGTGTACTCCAATGTTCAGCAGGCTGGCAATAACTATAAGGCGCGGTCGAATATCCATGGCCTTCTAGAACGTTGGATCACCAACAAACTTTTTTTAACTTTTTTTTCAAAATTTTCAGTAATTAGCCGGATTTGTGATAAATGAAGCCTATTTCCGTAATCTGCACGCTCTCTTGGTTAATCTCAAAGAGTATTTACATTCACTCAACGATTTATTTTTAATCTAACTTGGTACATACATAACTACTGTTAGACGTCAATATTTTGTGTTATATTTTGACATGTCATATTTGTTAACATTGACGTCTAACAGTAGTTATGTATGTACCAAGTTAGATTAAAAATAAATCGTTGAGTGAATGTAAATACTCTTTGAGATTAACCAAAAGAGCGTGCAGATTACGGAAATAGGCTTCATGTATCTCAAATCCGGCTAATTACTGTAAATTTTGAGAAAAAAAGTTTGTTGGTGATCCAACGTTCTAGAAGGCCGTGGATATCCGACCGCGCCTTATTAAAATTGTAGCTTTTAATTTGAGCAAATTTTATTGTGTACTTGCTTCTATAGGAATATTATGTTTTTTAACACTTGTTTCCCTTTTTACTTTTCCTCCTTTATACCGTAGGTTTATAGGAAAAGTATTGTGTTTGCAAAAAAATTCTGAAACCTGGATGTCACCGGAATCATCCGTTTTAGGTGTTTTTACGATCTCCTGTGTGTTTATCACAAAGTTGTGTATGTGTGTGTCTGTTATCATCGTAGCTCCTAATGTATTTATGCTTAAGAGTTGAAACTTTGTAAAAAATCAATCTACTGCTGTATTTGTGCTATTCGGAAATATTTTTTTTAATTGATGTCATGAACCAGCAAAAATTTAGAAAATCATAAAACGCGGAAAAATGATTTGATCAGATACCATATTCTAAGGAATAGAGAAGTGACTTCCGATTAGTGAAGAGAAGCACAGCAAATTTAATATTATGAGACAGTACTCCATAGCCGATTTTTTTTTATATATTATTTAATATTAACAGTTAAATATTTTTAATATTAACAGTTATAGTTTCTCTTTTTGTTTTAGGTAAATATACATATTTATGAATTGTACTTTTTGTTTCAGATTTGTAAGCAATCATGCCAGTGAGTAGTGTTGGTACCTTTAAGATCTTCGTTGGAAATCTAAGTGACAAGACAGGTTCGGCTGATATCAAACCTTTGTTTGAAAAGTATGGGAAAGTTGTGGAATGTGACGTTGTCAAGAACTATGGCTTCGTCGTAAGTTTCCTCTTTTATTCTTTTAACCAATTTGGGTGATGATAATGAACCCTTTTTTTATATTCATAAATCACATTGACACTGTCGTTGTAAAAAAGATAAAATTGTGCTTATTACTTGTTACGGAAATTGAAGTCCTACAAATCTACTGATGCCCTGTTAATGGTATATTATGGCTGGGTGTGTCCTTTTGAAGCATGTAAGTTTGTAGCTAAGCATCCTGATAAGTTCATCACTCATAGTGGTGTTCATTTGTTCAATGTTAGAAATAAGTCCAACTTGTGTCAAGCTCCCTGCAGGACTGCTTTGTTTAAGAAAGCCCCCCCCCCCCACAAACATTTCAATAGCTTGCTACAATAAACTGCCACAAGAAATAAAACAAGCTCAAAATATAATGTCGTTTGCTAAAAAATTAACAGCTTTTCTGATCTCAACAGCATATTATAATGTAAAAGAATATTTACAAAACTAGAAAAAAAAATATTCACAAATGTATATATTTTTTTTACTTGCTATCCTCTTTTTTTGTATTTTTTGTTATGTATATATGACAATGACATGTTATATCATTGTAAGGCTTACATAATAAATAAAGATTATTATTATTTCACAACATAATAGTTGACACAATTTATAAATGACAAAGATAAATAATAAACACAAAAATCTTAGGGGTCACCTATACTAGAGAACTGCCAAAATTTGTATGGATTCTATCATTTGGGCTGTGACCCACTTTGCTTGCCGTTATTAACAGTTTGCTAAAAGTCAGAGCCGTCATATAACATACAACATACCATATAACATATCGTAGACATACATCAAGGTCTTGATATAAATTGACTGGATGATTTTGTTTCAAATTTGATATTTTTACTCAGCCTAACTAGAGGGATCTGGTGGTGTAATATTTAGCACTTACGTCTGTCACCCAGACAGTCCAGGTTGGATCCTGGTTCGGGGCCTCTTGGGTTTTCATGTGAGGGATGGAAATTCAATTCTTTCGCCTGCCCTCTTTCCAAAGAGACATTAAGCCAGTGGTTCCTTGCCTATGCTCTCTCAGGTACTCCCTAACCCTAAATGAACCTGGATTTAGGTATAATTTATGACCCTCAATAGTAGTTTATATATATATATATATATATATATATATATATTTGTATGTGTGTTTTTGCCTTACGGTTTTGAGAGCAGGAAAGCTTTAGTCTGGCAGTGGGTCACGTGTTGTTTCTAGTTGAAGCTATAAAAACTTAAAGTAAAATCACGGCTCTTCTGTGGATTAGACGTAAAATGCCTGCACTAGCATTCATAAGGTAGAACACTATATTCTATCTAAGAGAGTCATCAAAAAGGGCCCAACAACGCAGTCTACTTGCTAGGTGGTTTATCACCTAGCCTAATTGCTAACATTTTTTTTTTGTACCGCACCTTTAATTGTTTTTAAAATGTCTAAACCAAAGATTGTAATGTATAGCACATGGAGAATGAGGATTCAGGTCGAGATGCCATTCAAAACCTGAATGGTTACATTGTTAACGAGCAGCCTATGAAAGTAGAGGCCGCTACGTCCAGACGTGGACCAGCCACTCCTACTACCAAGATCTTTGTGGGAAATCTAGCCGAGAACATCAAGGCTTCTCAAGTCAGAACACTGTTTTCCAAATATGGGACAGTAGTGGAGTGTGATGTAGTTCGCAACTATGGCTTTGTGGTAAGTTTCTATTAGTGTTTTTAATATTTATTAGGTAGTTGTCTATTTTGTTGTATGAACATTCTAAACCCGAGGATGAATATTTAGGTGGATCCAAATAACCCAAAGTTAAATCAATATTTAATATTGATACATATTATCATAACGAGTAATAAATAGAAGACTTCTGTCCAGATAGATTTATGTAAATATTGATACCTGAGCTTCTATTGCTCTTAATCTACTGCTAAGTCCATTGTTCATTTCTTGCTTTATCTTAAAAATGTATTCTAACTTTAGACTAAACCAAGAATTTGTTGTAACGCCAATTAATGCAAAGAATAGAGTATTTTCTATATATCTTTAAGTACGTCATATAATAGAACACCCAGTAAAATATTAGAATGAAAAAAATTATACTTTTGATGATACAGCAAATAAACTAATAATATATTCAAATATGTTCTGTTGGCGAGAAAACGGCCTAGACTGCTTGTGTGATAAATACCACTGTCAGAGGTATGACCACCGTATAGTACAATATTCACTAGAGCAACACTCTCAAGAGTATATTGTATACTGTCAACAAGATGATCAACAGACAGCTGTAGACATTATGATCCTTAGACAATGTATGACCTGGATCACGGAATTGTTTTTTGTTTAAGTGTTGTTTACATTCTGTTGAACTTTGAGCAACTGTTGACCTTACGATGTTTCTTTCTAAAACTCCCATCTGTACCTTAAACGATCCAACCTTTAGAACACTCTGTTTTCACCCCACTCTCTCACTCATTCCCCCACTCCTCATCTTTAATAGGTTATTATGACTATAAAATTAAATTAAATATTTTTTTACAGCTTAATAAATATTTTTAACCACATATAATCATTTGTTGAGGAAACATTTTTTTTTTTGGTTAAATGCAAATACTATATTTGATGTAATTAATTTTCTTATAGAATTTACTGAAGTATGAAATCTTAATGTTGCTTATTAGAGGGAGGGGGGTCTGAGCTTGTGCCCACTCCCTCATAACATCACCGGTGACAAAAATTACTGGAAAAAATCATTTTCAGTGTAAAATGCAAGCTCGCTTGGCTTACAATATTAGTTACTGATTACCAATTATTTGATATTTTTGCAGCATATAGATTCAAATGATGTTAATTCGTGTATTAAAGAGCTAAACGGATTTATGCTGGAAGGACAACCTATGAAAGTACAGGTATCTACCAGTAGAGTGAGGCAGAGGCCTGGTATGGGCGATCCAGAGCAGTGCTACAGGTTAGCCTTATTTTCAATACATGTCAATTATATTATATACCTTCATTCATTAAAAATGAAGACAATATACGTTTTTTTGGTTTGCCGCACCAAATTAGTTAAACTATTACATCAAATAATTTACTATTTAATTTTAATATTAACAAAAGGTAAAGTTTTATTTTTACTATGAACTATTAAACACTAAGCAATATACACGTTCAAATAATTAGTGCATAATTTTAAAACCAATCAAATTTGTTTATTTTATTTAAACTTTTACTTGTGGTAATGAACAGCCAGAGCCTAATGTCAAGTTTATACGCAAGTTGATGATTCGTTATATTATATAAAACAAAATGTTTAGATTGGTTTATTTAATATTAACAAATGCCTCTTGTGCAATACTTGATCTTGATATTTTTCATGATCAATTGATAAATACAATTTTTTCTTTCTAAATTTAAATTTTAAAAAAATATTTTTTCATTTCGAAGCCAAATTGTTGTCAAAAAAATTGCCAATAATGTCTAAATTCTGCACTGTGCCGTGTTAAACTAAAATTAAGTGTTGTTAACATTGTAAGATTTCTTTTTAAAAAATAATCTACATTTATTTATTACGTTTTGTTGGTTCAAAAATGCTAGTTGGTTTTATTTACTCTCCAAACTTTAATATTAAATACTCAGTGTTTTAATTAACATCTCGGTTATCCTTAGGATATTTTTTTTAATTTTTATTTTATTTTTAATTTTGGTTTTTAGGTGTGGTCGGGGTGGGCATTGGTCCAAAGAATGTCCGAAAGCGGCCGGTGCTGGGTACGTGTCTTCAATTTACTCTTTTATTAATTTTACATATTTAATTTAAAATTCACATTTAGTTTTTTTCATTACACACAATTAAAAATATTGAACTACGGTCATGATCTGATAAAAATCAAGCGGGACGGATTTTTAATATCACGGAAGAAATGACACGGATTTAAAATAACGAGTGAGTTTAATTATCATCTGCGTGGAACGGTACGTAGTTTTATTTTTTACCATTAATTTCCTTTCAGTCTTAGCTTTTTTAATTTTGAGGAGTTGGTTGCATTCCTTTTATTTAAATATTTTTTAGTTTCCATGCTTATGAATTACTCAAAATTAATGCAAAATATGTTTGACCTGTTTTTTTATTATGACATAGCAAAATAAGTGTTAATAAAACTTGAGCAAAATATAAGTTACTTTATATTTTTCAAAAAAAAATATAATTAGTTAATTATATAAAACATATATTTATATTACAAAAAAATTATACTCGTTGATTATAATGCTTTTAAAATCATGATATGTATTGTTAAATTAATTAGCAATAAACTGCGTATGCCTCCGTGGTTCCTGTCACAAAGATTTAGGTGTTCCGGTGGTCACTATATCAATGGTGATGATGAAGCTGACGTTTTGCTTTCACCATAGTTATTATTACTAGAGGGGCTCTATTGGCTGAATTTTGAAACGTCGAAAAAATAACACTACTACCTTCAACTTTCAATATAATCAAACGGAACAAAATTACAGTAACTTATAATGAATAATGTTTAAATACACATTAAAACAGATAATGTTTAGAGGGCCAAAAACAATTTATTTTAACCTCAACTTACTCTTAAGGAGGTTTTAATGAGGTTACACAGAGCCCCTGAGAGCCCCAAAAAGATGTTTGATATCTTAATAAAGGACTCTCAATGTATTAAGATATGCTATACCCCCTCTAGTATATATATCTATGGCTTCCACTATGGGAGACATCTTCAGGGATTTAGAACATCTTAGATAAACACTATGTTCTACTAAACTGAGCCCTAGATGCTAAACTAAACTGATGCCTCTCTCAATGGAAGCAAAACATTTTTTATCATCTACGTTGATATAAGCACCTTAAGAACCCTTAACACTTTTAGAAGACAAATTGTGCCTTTTCAGAGCCCTACACTTGGGCACTTAACGTGATTTGTGCCGAGTCATATTAATTAATGTCTACATCCAATCTTTAGAAGCAGATTTGCCAAGTTGTCACTCCTTTATCTGTCTATTTGCATTGATTTGAAGGTTATTTTTTTATGTAGGTTATAATTGTCTTGCGAGTGACTTGAATTTCTGTATATCTGTTATCTTTTTCAACTTCCTTCTTTGACTTTTTCTTTTTAAAAATACTTAGTTTATTTCTCTCTCAGCCTTGTTACTTTTCACTAGTAGAGTTCTATTGCTCAGCTAAAATCCTACAAAAAGATCATGCAGCATTAAAAACTTGATACCGTTTTATTTTCTATTATAATCATCATTTATTCTTCTTTTGGGCTTTTTAATGTTTAAAAAGTGGAGTTGCTGATGAAACAATCTTGAAGGAAAAGTTTTAAAGATGAAATTAGAGACAAAATAAATCATCTACTTTGTACTAATGATGTATTAAATCAAAAACCAAAATTTAGTCCTATGAATGAATATATCTCCTGTGAAGAACTCATTTTTCATGCCTTATCTACCTGGCTGTACTTCTTTTTATTTTCAAAGATTCTTTCACTTTTAGAGCGATGAAAGCCTTTCAAGTGATCTCATTACTCTGTGTAGATTCAATTGATACTTATGTTGTTTCAACTCGTTTTAAACTCAATATTTGACTTTATTGGTTCTTAATTTTTGTTTAAAATCACTTATTTTTCGTTTGGATTTCCTCAAAATCCGCTCTGCTTTTTTCGATTTTGAGAACAAAAGCTTTGGATTTAATTTTGTGCAATATATTAAAAATAAAGATAATTTTATTTATTTTTTTTAATATTTTTTTTTAAATTTATTATATTGTGTGCATATTTTTATATATATTTTATTTCTGTCCGATATATTTTTTTCTGTGGGTCTTCCGAATATTTTTGCGTTATGACAAATTTGTTGGTTTCCGTTTATTTAAATTACATGGTTTAAACCGAATCAAATACAAGGCCCACCCCTGCCAAATTTCCGTTATATAATTATGAGAAAGTATATTGTAGATTATTTATTTAGTTTGTTGTACATTTTATTGCATTAGTTAGATTTTATTTTTAATTATTAATTATTCTTAAGGAAAATTATTTTGTTTGATTTCATGGCTTTTTATAGTAATTTGTGATATTTATTTACCTTTTCAGAACAAAAAGAAACCGTAGTTCACTATTTTTTTCTGCATTATTACTAAAATTTTATTTATAATCTTTACGAGACAATTTATTTTTAATTTAAATTATTATTTAAGATGAAGATATAATTATGTGCAATGAATAGAATATTTAATAAATTGTTTCCAATAAAGATTAACCTAGCTGCAGATTAAGCGCTGTGGTGCAAACTATTGTATTGTTTTATTAAGACTATAAGCTGTATAGAAAACTTACTTACTTAAGTACTATTTACTTACACTTCATCAATATCCCACTTATTAGTACTTTATTGTATTTAAAAGATAGATAAGGTTGTCAAATGTTACTTCTACATTGGTTCCTGTGACACTGATGTAAGTTTATAGACTCCTCTTGAAAATATATTTGTATTTATTTTTCTCATATTCGAGGAATCTAGCTGAAGATATATTCACCAAATTAACATGTTAAATATTTTTTTTTGAAATATATAAAAAAATTTATTTGAAATATTTTTTTTAAATATATAAAAATTATAAGTATAATTTCAAAAAATAATACAGCATTCTTAAAGAAAGGAATAATAACAATAGTCTTATAAGCTAAAAGCTTGAATATATAGACTAATTAATATAGTATATAATAGCTTGTTTTAAGCTTGCATACATGTATGTATTGACCACTTTTACTTTAATTTTTTAATGGAAAATTATAAATTTATGATCAATTTTATTAAATGTTTCTTTAGCATTTAAATCATTAAGTAAAATTTGAATTTAAATAATTTTGAAACAAGATATTTAAGACTTTTACTTCTGTTATACTAGTTTTATTCTGGTGAAAGAATTATTTTGACAAGCATTATTGATGGAGTTTTTAGGGCTCGCAGCCTCTTCTGTTGTTGCCTCCCTCTGCCCCTGAGTGGGAGTAAGTGGGAGAGTGGAAGGCACAGGACAAGTTGTTTGCTAATGATTTCAGAGGCTATGGTGGTATTCTTGGCAGAGGGTTCAGGGAGAGAATGTTTGGCAGAGATCCGTATCCACCTCCTCCTCCGCCAGCCTTCCTCAGGGATCGTATGCTTGGATCCGAACCATTTGGACCTAAGGTACTGTACCAGTATTATATTCTCCTAAATTACAAACAGGTTGATCCGATTTATTTGAATTAATATACTGCGTAGGCTTCCGTGGTCATTTTCATGAAGATTTAGGTCTTCCGGTGGTGACCCCATCAATATAGATGAAGAATTACGACGTTTCCCTTCCACTGTGGGAGGCATCTTCAGGGATGTAGGACATGATAGATAAAAACACAATGCTCTACATAACTGAACTCAACTTTTTTGAACTACCTGTTTTTCAGTTCTAGCCAACAGTAGTTTAAATCTCTCCTTTAATATGTTAAAAAAGTCAAATTTATGTCAAATATGATTTTAAAAACAAATGGAAAAAATTATTAATTTTGATTGTGTGGGGAAAGTTTGATAGTGGATAATTAAGTGAACTAAAAAAATAGATAAAACGAAGAATAAAAATTAATATAAAATATCTACATATTGGTTAATTTTTTATAACAAATACTAAATGGATTGAATGAGTGCTTCTCTAAATTATTAGATAGCAACGAAGGTAGCTTAAGAATGAAGCTCTACAAAACTTGTGTCAATATTTTAGAACCAGTTGGACCATCTGTGGTCCAATCACTGCTTCCCGCAGTAGCCAACTTAATGGACAGTTTGTATTTGTTCTTATGAATCATACCTTTATCGCTGTGTGTTAAAGTTAATTTCTTTAAAAGCTCGTAGATTTCTGTGATAGCGTATAGATTTCATGAAAAACTCATAGATTTTATTGAAAGCATATAGATATTACCCTTCTCTGAAATATGAAAAATGATTGTATTTGCTTAAGCTAATTGTTATATTTTCAGGACTCTTATTATGACAGATACTACGAAAGACCACCTGTCTCAAGGTTTGACGATGAAAGGGATTTTGACAGGAGATTTGGTCCCATGAGAGACGGTCCCGGAGGACCTATGAGATCCCGTGAATTCTTGCCACCACCACCTCTACCTCTCTCGCGTGCCAGGGACTCTCTGTCTTCTCTACGAGGAAGCTTTGATAGAGCTTCAGATTATTCTATGTTTAGTCGCCGCTCACCTGAATCTTCTCGCTTTAGGTAATATCAATAGAGTAATTACACTAATTTGTATCTTATACAGTGAACAGAAAAATAATATCTGTGAAGACATTGTATAAAGGAATAAGACCTTGAAAGTTTTATTCGACTCCTGACTGACTGCCTTATTCCACTTATGAGTTAAGAAGCCTTTAGAAACTACATTTTACGCAAAAATATTTGTTTTCGTACTGTATTTTAGGATTTGCAGTTACATTAGCTGTTATAAGGGTAACTTAAAGTGGTCATATTAACTGCCTTAAGTCTGGTTTTATTTGAACTCAACTCAAACTCCAAAACTTTAATAAAAATAAAGACATTTTCCCCAGGCAAATAGACGACTAAAATTTTACTGATTTTTTTTTCACATTTTCCTCCAGCTAACTGCATTAATCTTGTCATAACAACCTGGTTAAGAAGATGACATGATGTCATTGTTATTAACATCTCTTGTTAATAACAATTACACTCTGACAATCATCACAACACAACATCACACTGACGATTCGTCAGTAATTTATTTTATAATTGTGAGATACACAAAGTTAAATAAGTTATATTTATCTGCTTAAGACATGTACCACTGTAGTTTTGGTTGTCAGGAGATAGAAGCAACCAGAATTCTTATCAAAGTAAGAAAAGGATTCTATTGGTTTATTCCTTTAAGGGTTGTCATCATAACCAACCAGTCAGATTCCTTGCCTTATAGATTGTTTGTGCTGACTCTCATGTCATCTCAATGTCTGTAAAGTCTAATAAAACACACTATATATATGAGCAAACACTTCTATTAATAATATAAAACTCCAAGTCACTCTCCACCGACATACAATAATAACAAAACTCTCTCTCTTTCTTCTTTTTCTTCTCACCTATTTTCGAGAATAAACATTCATACACTCGACAGACAGCCGCTTCATCACTCACACATCCTACAATGTCTTGTATAATTGTATCTTTATTTTCTTTCATTAATGCATACCTTGTATGTTTCCAGCAGAGACAGTTTTGATGACAGGAGTCGGTGAGTTTTTTAAGCCATTTCTTTTTGTTTTTGAACTTTTCCTCAATATATACTGTAGGTATATAGGAAAAGTAACGTGTTTGCAAATAATATCTAAACCAGGATGTCACCATAATTACCTGTTTCAGGTGATTTTAAGGTCTCCTAAGTGGTTTTTACAAAGTTGTCTGTCTGTATGTGTGTGTGTGTGTGTGTGTGAGGAGTATCATCGTAACTCCCAGTGTATTTATGCTAGAGAGTTGAAGTCTTGTACAAAAATCAGTCTATAGGTTGGGTGTGTGCTTGTGTTATCCGGAATATATTTTTTATTATGTCATTAACCTGCAATAATGACTTAGCAAAAATATATAAAAATCATAAAACTCAAAAAAATAAGATGCAATCGGATTGAGATTTGGCACACATGTAGCCATCTATAAGACTAACCTATGTGCCAAGTTTCATCTCATTATTAGTATTGGTTCAATTTTTTATCAAATGGTTTGTGTACGTTTTTTAATAAATTGGAAAACAATCCATTTAAGTTGAAATTTGGTGCTAGTATACACCTTTACGTAATAAATAAGTACACTAAGTTTTGTTTCAATACAACAAGTATATCTATGATTTTTGTTGGATCATAAAAGTTAAGCAACATTGAGTGCGGTCAGTACATTGATATGTGACTGCTGGAATGAAACGGATGTATTTACTATCTAAGAAAGAGTGATGCAAATCCGAAGATGTGTTTCAGTGTAAATTTAGTAATTTGTATATTCTGAGGACTAGAGAAGCGAGTCCGAAGCAGGGAGCATGAGCTTTGCGATGGAAAAGTTTCCGAGGTACCACGTACCTGAGTTTTAAAGTTTATTTTATCATACGAATGAAGCAAAAGAACTTATAGCAGACATATTTTACTTTTGAATTTTTAATGTTTTAGATTTGTTATTATTTTTTTATTACTGTGATATTTTTAGATTAAGTCTTCGAGGCGGATCTCCTTCCAGACGTTTTGCACCTTATTAAAATTTGGGACTTCCATGGATAAATATAAAAAAACGTTTGTTTTAACATCATGCAGTTTTTTTGCTGTGGATAATGTTTCAACAGAGCTGCTTTCTTATGATAATTTTTTTATTTTAACCGGTTCATTAATAATTTTTATATAGGAGAAATTATTAGAGGTAGAAAACAAAAAAAAAAATTAGTAAGATGGGTTAAAAGAATCATTTAAAATCATTATTTTTTAATGTACTTATATTTTTGTAAGTCTATTTGGTAATTCTTTTTTTTTACTTTGATATTCCCTTTCTTTATAATTATTTTTTTAATAATAATATTGAAGTGACTGTCAATTTAGAAATAATTTTTGGTATTTAATGTATATAATATGACTACAAACCAAGTTTCCCTTTTTAATCTTCGACTAATAACCGTATTGTATTCTTTAATTGAAAGAATAAATCTATGTCGTGTATAAATACAATTTTATTTTATATCTTACTTAAAAATGTTATTTAAGTATGAATTCAATGTAAGATAAATTATGTGTAATTGTAATTTCATTTTTTTTTATTGTATTTTTTACAATTTTGTTATATTTTGCAATAATATTAAGGGTTGATTTGAGGCATTGACTGGCACAGATTTTTCACCGAGAGTAAATTAGCAGTAATTAATTAGAATTGCTTTTAACATGTGTCAAACATAGCAGATAAAAATTATCTGCCGAAACCCTTTATGGAGCACGGAAATTAACTTTATTTTTTTAATATTAATTTTTTATTGTTTCTTTGACATAATAATAATTTGTATTATTTTTTTTTATTTTTTGTGAAAGTTTTTATAAATATAATCTAATAATAAATTTTTGTATCTAACAATTAATTACTTTATTTATTAAACAAATAAAACTAAAATAAATACTTGTTTAGTTTAATATAAAGAATACAAGGAAAACATTTTTTGTATCCTCCTTTATGCTTTTACTGTAGAAAATTAAATACAACTTGGATTTGTCAGGAGATAGATCATAGTGGAACAACTTGGCTGTTTTTATCTCTAAAGTGGTAAAATCACACTTCACAGCTTATTAATAAGTCAAAGTACTTTTAACTGCCAGAGGAAAGGCAAAGTAAAACCAGGTACAACTTGATGTCTGTTGACTGTGAAAGTAAACCCTGCATTGCCATAGTACTACTTTCATTCTTGTCTGTAATGTGCAGTATATAGCATATACATCCTCAAAACATACTTGTGGATTCCATATACCTTAAGGATTTAAGTAAAGGTCTATTGACAAATATAGTTTTAAACTAAAAATACTAGTGAAAATGTTCAGGAGAGAATAAGAAGAATTTCTTTTTATTTTCTCGTTCCAAAACAGTTCTTGTGTTTTGTCAAATTTGCTTATTTAACATTTTAGCAGTTATTAATGTAGATTATTAAAACGGGAAGAGCTTTTCCTCAGGGAGGTAAAATGCAAATAAATAATTGATTACTTTAGAGATGCTGAAATACCAAAAATTGATTTTTTAATCCTTAATATCACTGAGGATTTCCTGTACCTAACTGCTCTACCTAAATGCCAGATAACCATTACTTGGTTGAAAGCGGGTTTCACTATTATTATTATTACCTGCTATGTTTTAAATTATATTTGTGGACAGACTTCATTTCAACCTTTTAACATGGTAGTAATATTTCAACTAGTTGTACATAAATAAAATAAGGCACTTAATAGATAAGATGAATTTGCAATAACTGCATAAAACATAGCATGTTCATCTTTTAAAGAGAAAAACAATGTAAAATTTAAAAGCCTAATTGGCTAAAACTATCTACAGAAACAATATGAAGTTAAGAAAATATACAATTTTGCCCTTGTGTCTCGTTTGTAAAATTTATATTTTATTTTAATAAATTATTATTATTATATTTTAATTAGTAATTTAACCAACAATTTTTGAATATAATAAAAGCAATATGTATCATAGTATGCTATGAGTAGCCCTTGCTATATTCGCACTAATGTTGTTAAGTTGATATAGAATTTGGGTTTTATTCACCAGACTGATGGATTATCAAAGGAGATTAAAAGTGAATCAGCCTTTAAACTCATCTACAAATATACTTTTGTGGTAAAATACACTTCTACCCCACATGGTACAGTAGATAAACTATAACCTGACTGTCAAGTGGTTCAAATTCAAAATATCTGTTTGACCACTTATGCTCTCAGTGCCTTGTTCGTTACTCAGAGCTATATCTGGACATGTTATGACTGAACCCTAGCCTTGGAGGGAAGACTTCTCTTTCCACAAACCTACACTCTGGTATTGTGTAGATAAGGAAGGCATGAATTGACTCCTTGTCCTTCCCCAGTACTAAAGTAATATATAAACCAAATAGGAAAACAAATGCAATATCTGTCAGACCTGGCATGTATTTCACATTTTGTCCACTAGGTAATTGGCTTTAATTTCCCCTATGGCCGCGGCCATTTCGTTTTATCCTTGTAAATGTTAACAAACAATTTACGGTACTCAAAATTTTTGCGTTAATAATTTGTGTAGGAAATACGTTTAATCACATCCAATAGAGGTTCAAGTGCGAATCTTCAAATACTAGGTTTTTTTTAAAATTAGAGCGGTTAGTTAAACTTCTTGTGCACTTCTTAACTAAGTCCATTTTTGTGAGTGATATTTGTTTTTTTTCTCCTTCAAATATTAATTGTAATTAGTAATTTAACAACTTTAATCAACAATTTTTAATACTTTAATCGTAATTTTAAGTTATATTTAAGACAATACATTGTCGTCTGTATGTTCTTCAAAATCTTAATAAAAACATGTAGTTTATCTTTACTATAGTTTCTCTTTTTCTTTAACTAATTTATTGTAACAATTATTTCACAGAATTTAATACAAAATCTAAATTAAAACATACATATTAAAGTACGAAAAAAAAGAAAGTAAAACTCACCTAAAGTTATCAGGGTTGCCAATAAAATTAAGTAACAACATGTTAATCCTAAAAGGCTCATACATAGTTATTCCGATTTTTTATTTTTGAGTCAGGTATCAGCTTATCACGCATGTCTGAATATTTTTACACAGGTTAGTATAGTTTCCCTACTTGGTTTATATATTACTTTAACCTGCACTATCTCTCACTCTCTTGCACTTACACCCACTATCTTGCACTGATATGTCTTTCTATAAAACCAACTATTTTCAACGAGAATCAGTACATTGTTTCATTTCTTCTCTTTATTTTTTAGTTTATACTAGTTTACTAAATTGGACTAAAAAAAATAAAAGTTACAAGTAATAATAATAGTCATAATTCTTCATTAAAAAACATTATTTGTATTGTTTGCTGTATCATTAATGATAGTTACTACATAGTTATTTCAAATTCAAAAAGACTTTTATAGCCATGGTATAAGTAAAACTTACATAAACAAAACATACAATATATACTACATATAAACAAAACATACAATATATACTACAATATTAATTGTACTAACTAATACTACAATAAAATTTAATATAGGCATATTATATATTTTTTGTTAATTACCTAATTTGTAATTTCACTATTTTATTTAATAATCTATACAATTTATTTTATTTCAAAGTTTAAAAATATATAATTTTATCGATTCCTTTAATAATTTTTTTTATTGTTTTTTTATATTATTTTATTATTCAACACTACTTGTCAAATACAACAACAGTTTTGATTGTCGTTTGTTATTAATTAGCGAATTACTATTATTTGACAAAATTTCTAATACTAATCTCAAATTAATATCAATAACTTTTACAGTATATATTTAAATTCGTTCTTCTTATAAAATTTTAATTTACGAAATCAGGACATAATTATGCTAAAGTTTATCAGAATTGTAGAGTAGAGGTATGGGTAAGAAGGTACTGTGCAAAGAGAAGGGGTTAGAGCTTTAAACACATGCACACCCAGACCTCTCACTTCTTTCCTCCAAGTCTTGGGTTCAGTCAAAATACGTCCACTCCCAGTTGGTTTGTTTGCCTATAAAATAGCAACTTTTATTTACCAAATTTATTAAACTGCCTCTATCTCAACAGGTTGTCTGAAGATACAAAATTATTGCATTTCTTATCCGATTTAAGCAATTTTCTTGGCAATCAGAATAAAATAATGCCTCAAGGCAAATTCAGAAGAGGTGATTTTCGTATGAAACCTTACAGTATGCCTAACATGTACAAAACTGATCCCATTTCATGTTCATTCAGAAGAAAAAAAATAAACCAAGAAATAATTTTTTTAAACATTTAATCCTGGATTACTTTTTTTTGAAGACACCTTGAAAAGTGCAAGTTCAAATGATTTTTTGTTTTCTCTCTGATTCTTGTATTTGAAGTATACAAAGATCTTTTTTCTCTACTGACTGATTTTATTTTTATTTATTAATATTAAGTAAAATTATTCCAAGATTTCATCCCTTCGAGCAGTAAAAATTAGGGTTGTGGGGGAGGGGGAAGTAGTAGTAGTAATAGGGTGGGGAGGCAAAGCCAGGCAAATAGGCCACGTTGTTGGGTCCTTCTTGCCAGCCCCGATTCCTTAGCCTACACTACCTCTACCAAGAATCTCCTGGAAAGGTTGATATATTGTAGGATATCTCTCCAACTAAGAGATGAAAGCTCCTCTTCATACAAGAGGTCTATGCCAAATATGCGGGTACGAAGAGATGTATAGGCCTCACACTCTGCAAGCAAGTGAAAGGCTGTCTCCTCATAATGCCCACACATGGGGCAGCTAGCCTCTGAGATTATGCCTAAAGTAATAAGATGTTTATTTAATCTACAGTGACCGGTCAGAACACTAACTAGGTTCCTAAGGCAAGGCTTGCTGAGGTTAATTAGAAAATTTGTATTTTTTACAATTGGCCCAGTAATGAACATTTTTGCTTGTCTGCAACCAGCAAAGGCATGCCAGTTAAGTTTTAGGGTGTTCATTAACCAGCTATCCAAGAGTGTTTTAGCATGTATTGCTAAAGGGGAAAGACAGGTTCTGGTCCAATGAATGGGGTTTCTGCTCCCAGTCTAGCAAGTTTATCTGCTTCCTCATTACCCACGACACCCATATGGCCTGGTACCCACAGGGAAGGGATAGTGGCCCATATTATTTACTGAATTTATGGGTAACCCATATTATTTACTGAATTTATGGGTAACCCATATTATTTACTGGATTTATAATGCAACTGATTTCACCTGTGTTATTGGTTTCAGGTGTTTTTAAGATCTGTGTGGTTTCCACCAAGTTGTGTCTGTGAGCCCCAGACTATTTACGCTAGAGAGGTGAAACTTAATACAAAAATCAATCTTTAGGTCAAGTTGTGCTATCTGAAAAATATATTTTTATGAAGTCAATAACCAAAAATAAAGACTTATCAAAAATTTTGAAATTTCATTAAATGCAGAAAAATTTGTTGATCAGTTTGAGATTCGGCATAATTGTAATAAACATTTTTGCCAAGTTTCCTCTTATTATCAGCATCAGTTCAATTATTTAAAAATTGAACTGATGCTGATAATGAGATTGAAATCTTTTCCCCCATTTAATGAATTTTTGCTGAGTCATTGCTAAGCCAGTTAATGACATCATAAAAAATATTTTTCGGATAGGACAACTAGACCTAAAGATTTAATTGTGTACGAATCTTCAACTCTATAGCATAAATACACTAGGAGCTACGATGATACAGACAACTTGGTGAAAAACAGTCAACAGATAAAAAAAAACACCTAAAACGAATAATACTGATAAAATCCCAGTTTTGGATGTTTTTACAAACAAAACTTTTCCTACATATACTATAAATGAAAAAAAGACTCAAAAATGTTATTTTACAAAATAGTAATAAAACAAATTTAATAATTGGGCACAGGCTACTTGGGAACTTTCCCAAAATCCGATATAGAGTGCCTGTATATTATACAGGCACTCTAGTCCGATATGGCGAGCATTATCATATAGAATTTGATATGATGAGGAAAACGTTTTGAAATGATATGATTTAGAGAAATATTTAATTTCTTAATATGTGTTTTAATTATTATAAAGAAGAGTATAGTATATTTTAAGACGGGAAGTTTTGCTTTTATAACTTAATATAACATCTGTACATTTATTTATTATAGTTATATCATATGAAAAGCTAGAACGAAGTATATATCATTCCTAAAAAAAAAAAAAAATGTTAAACAGCGCGTAAATCACCTCGTCATGGCTATTGAATAAACATTCTTCGAATGATAAAATACATATGCAAATAAAACATCTAACTTAATATTATGAACTAAAAACCCTTTGTTTATAGAAGTTTCTTTCTTAGGAGGAATGAAAAAATCAGCTTAGAAGTCATATATCTTTTTCTTTCATATATTTTTGTCCAAAAGCATGATAACGCTCTTTTCAAGATAATGCAAGTAAAAGACTGCTGTTGTGGAATAAGTTACTATTGAAAAGTAAGACCTCGATACTATGTCTGACAAACGTAGCCGAGGTATATAATACTACTTCCATACATTGATTAACGAGGTCCGAGATGGCGAGTACTGGCGGGAGTCTACACGAGACAGATGGAGGCGAGTGCTCTGGATCTGTCAGGCATCCACTTCTCATCTCTCTCAGTGCAGGGTCACACATGGTTCAGACGCTCGTCATGACTATGACTTCCCCAGAATCTTTTGTCCAGATATCTTGAAAATTCTGTAGTGACAACTTAATTTATCCTGAGACTGTGTGCACCTACACATTTTGGCTACGCATATATGCGCACATAAAACATTAACTGCGTAGATAGATATAAGCTGGACGTATGCTGAGTCCAGTTTGTGTCAAACAAAAATTTCTGAGGTAGATTTATATATACATATCATATTCCATTCTAATCTAAACAAGTTTTTGAGAGTTATCGCGTCCCATATGTAGTTAGTTTTTATTTTACTGCTTTTCGGTGGTTAGTTACTGTTTTTTCAACTCTTTGGTTACTTAGAGTGACCCTATCGACTCTGGACCGGGTTTCATTCGATGTAGCGTACCAAGAATATACACATGTGTGATGTATGTACGTTTATTGCACCACTGCCTTTATTTATATTGACGCGGTTACCAACGGAAAACCGACCTTAATCTTTCGGTGTGTAACTTTATCCATCAGGTACGCATCTGATGAGTTGAAAACATCTGATGAGTACCAGATGGGTGTTGATTTTATTCATCAAGGTCACTCAGAGCGGGAAAAGTTCCTCAGCGGCGGGAAGATCTTAGCTCACCACCTCGGCGAGGTGGTGACTCTCATCATAACCTAACATTACCTTCTTTCGCGCTTGTTTATTTAAAAAGTTATTTTGTTTTTAAACTTAAGAATTTCTAGACTTAGGACTGATTCAACTTCTGTTAAATTATTGTATTCGTTTTATTTAAGTGTTGAATGTTTGAAACCGAAAGTTGGACATCTATATATTATTGGAAGAAAGAAAATAAGTGTAGTTTGTTCGATTTTTCTGAAATAAATACGGTAGTCAAATCGTACGGTGGTAATGATTTTGTGTACATTTTGCACACGTTTGTTTCTGTTTTTGTACTATTATTGACTTCTTTTTAAGACAATATCTTATATTATTTGTATTCAACGACAAAGGTAATTTGTTTATACTGAAAGAAGTATGTATATCAGAATTTGTGGTATGGAAAATTAGTAACTTCGTAGACAAGTTGCTCAAGTCACTTCTGTGCTTTGTTAACGTACATAATTTAAGTGAAATGTCAATATCTTCTATTCATTTTTATAATCTAGAGGACGTCCATGCTAGATTTTTGTCAACTGATAAAGGATGCGCAGAGACATTGGCACAAGTTGAATAAACTTCATGCATAAATAAGTACTGTTGTAAGATGTCAATGTCATTTACTTAATTTATGTTAAAAACCAAATGATCTGTCAATACATAACTGTGCGAGAGACACCTAGGAAATTAACAAGCAAAATGCAATACTACATCTGGGATTTGTTCCATCATTCGACATTTGTCTTCATTGATGGCACCACATAATGTCATGCCCCACTCTATGTTGTTACGTCTAACTCTTCAGGGCACTGACAGAACCTGAACTCACTGTGACCTTTAATTAAAATCCCAAAGAATATAATGTGAAGTATTTACCAGAGACGAGTGGTCATCTCTTACCACCATCTTGCTTGGCAAGCAAAACAGTTATGTTTTGATACTACAGAGTTTTGAAAAACATGAATACTCGCACAATATAACTGTGCGAGAGACATTTAAGAAATGTAACTAGCAAAATGCAATGCTACAAATTATTTGTGTTCAAAAGATGATATTCTAATTTCATACTTCATGACTCATATCAACTTCACAACTGCCAAGCGATTCCCACCTCAAGAAAGTCAAGTTTCAATACAGTGAAGCCTTCAAGAACGTCAGTCGCAACCTTCATGCCACTGTAGTCAAAATATTTTATTTTTAAAAACAATTTAAACTTGTATTAAACTTTTCTTTTATTGTTAAAATTTTATATTATAATAAAATTTAGTAAAATTGATTCTTTTATTTTATTCTAGTTTCTGTATGACCAACACCAATTTAGGTGGTTTGTCATACAGGTGCCTGAGCGACTCTTTATCTATAAGACCTGATTTACCTTAGCTTGAGCTTTGTTCAGTCAAACACATACCTGACTGAGCTGTCCATTGATAATTTGTTAAGGCGGACAGCTTACAAATTTGTGATAAATATTTGCTTTCATTAATTGTGTTTCTCATTTTTTGAATTGAGAGAGGCATTACATCTGTGTAATGCCTGTTTTTATTTATAAAGACTCTTCAATTATTGACAGGGTTATAATATCACAAACTACAAAATGACAATTACTGTATCCACAGAAGCCATCTGCATTTGGTAGCTACAGTAGGCAGTTGATGTGCTGATTTTTTACAGTAGGCATGACTGATCCTTTTTCCAATCTAAATGTTTACGTGGTAAAACATTGTGAATTCTAGTAGCATCTAAAATTCAATTTGATAGTTTTATAATTCAATACTATAATAATTATACTTACCTGAACATAAAAGAAAGTCTCAGAAAAAATTGAGACGATTCCTCCAATTTTTTTGTATACATGATAAACGAAAAATAGGGCAGATATCAATCATGAGGCTGTTTAAATTGTAGAAAAAAATTGGGTAATCAGGAGTCTGTTTTTTAAAAATTCCTTTATTTACAAGTATACATACAAGAAGAAAAAATAATACAAAACAAGCTAACACAAACTTTGTATTATATTTTTTTCTTTGTGGGTTCTTTGTATACTTATACAAAGAACCCACAAGGCAAAGCCTGAGTGTGGGAGTGTTTAAATTGTAGATAAACAGATCTTTCAATGAAAAATAAAATAGTGATGTGCCAAATTGCCTTTTTTTAAATCGATTTATATGAGTCGACTCAACAGACAATGGACTTGAGTCAATAGTTGATTCAAATCGCTTGATCTGATTAAAATCGAGTGGGTTCAATTCGACTCTAATCAATAAAAGCTGACTTGGGTCGATTCAAGCTGACTTAAGTAGATTTAATTTGACATGAGTACAAGCTGACATAAGTCATTTTAAATCCAAACAAATTAAACTACTTAATTTGTCTTGTACCGACGGGAATATAGATTATATATTAAAGCATACTTGAGTTTATTTGAATCAGACTTAAGCCCATATGAATCAACTGAAGTCTACTTCAATCGGGTCGCCCTGGCGCCTGTATGACAAACCACCTAAATTGGTGTTGGTCATACAGAAACTAGAATAAAATAAAAGAATCAATTTTACTAAATTTTATTATAATATAAAATTTTAACAATAAAAGAAAAGTTTAATACAAGTTTAAATTGTTTTTAAAAATAAAATATTTTGACTACAGTGGCATGAAGGTTGCGACTGACGTTCTTGAAGGCTTCACTGTATTGAAACTTGACTTTCTTGAGGTGGGAATCGCTTGGCAGTTGTGAAGTTGATATGAGTCATGAAGTATGAAATTAGAATATCATCTTTTGAACACAAATAATTTGTAGCATTGCATTTTGCTAGTTACATTTCTTAAATGTCTCTCGCACAGTTATATTGTGCGAGTATTCATGTTTTTCAAAACTCTGTAGTATCAAAACATAACTGTTTTGCTTGCCAAGCAAGATGGTGGTAAGAGATGACCACTCGTCTCTGGTAAATACTTCACATTATATTCTTTGGGATTTTAATTAAAGGTCACAGTGAGTTCAGGTTCTGTCAGTGCCCTGAAGAGTTAGACGTAACAACATAGAGTGGGGCATGACATTATGTGGTGCCATCAATGAAGACAAATGTCGAATGATGGAACAAATCCCAGATTTGTTTGTTATTGTTTTTGCTTGTTAATTTCCTAGGTGTCTCTCGCACAGTTATGTATTGACAGATCATTTGGTTTTTAACATAAATTAAGTAAATGACATTGACATCTTACAACAGTACTTATGTGTGTATGAAGTTAATTCAACTTGTGCCAATGCATCCTTTATCAGTTAACAATTATTGCATCCTTTATTATGTTAACAAAAATCTAGCATGCACGTCCTCTAGATTATCAAAATGAATAGAAGATATTGACATTTCACTTAAATTATCACGTCAACAAAGCATAGAAAGTGACTTGAGCAACTTGTCTACAAAGTTACTAATTTTTCATAACAAATTACCTTTGTCGTTGAATACAAATAATATAAGATATTATCTTAAAAAGAAGTCAATAATAGTACAAAAACACCAGAAACAAACGAGTGCAAAATGTACACAAAAACATTAGATTTGACTACCGTATTTATTTTAGAAAAATCGAACAAACCACACTTGTTTTCTTCCGATAATATAAATCTTCTTGATTTCATATGTTTTATTTGTAATCACATCAGACAAATTAAAACTTGAGATATATACTAAAAACAAACCACGACAATTAACAACAAAAACAATACAGCATAACCTGAAAAATCTTGAAATAGGGCGCGATAAGTGTGAAGGCCCGTCTACAACCTAAGTTAAGTTAGGAAGAATTGAAGAAGTGAAGAATTTTTCAAAATCTCTTTTCTTCTTAAATAATTCTTTTTCCCGCTCTTTTGACTTAAGAAACCATAAGAATGGTTTTTTATAAGTTACTTAAAGAAGAATGTACTACGTTATCTGTTTTTGAATGATTACAATATTTTGTAAACGATGTGATGTGATTGTTTTGATTGTTGTTGTTTGAATATGTGATTATTTGAATATGTGATTGTTTTGTTTGTTTGAATATTTTTTTTATATAATATATATTTTTCTTTTTATTTTTGAATTATATAGTTTTGAAATGGATGAGGTTCCTACGTCTGTAGACATACTAGAGATAAGGAAAATAACGCTCCCAACAATTACCTCATCCATTTTGATTTTATTTATTAATTAAAATAAATAAAACACGGTCGATTTTAGAAGTAAATTAAAAAAAATATTTGCAAAAAGTCTTTAAAAAATGGAAGGAAAGATCATTGAAAAAGCAATGGTTATTTAAATTGTATTAAAATTGTTATTGAGCTCTGCTCGTGTTACCATAAATAAATAAATAAAATGTGTGTTGACGGTAGAAAGAAAAGTAGTTTATTAGTAGTTTATGTTTATTTAAATTGTATTAAAATTGTTATTGAGCTCTGCTCGTTGTTACAATAAGTAAATAAATAAAATGTGTGTAGACGGTAGGAAGAAAAGTAGTCTAAATACAGCTATATGTGTAATTGTAACTTTAAAACTGACTTAACAACTCAGAGGTTGTAGACGTGTTTACGGATCTCTTAAGTCTAAAGAGCGGGAATTTCAAAATAGTTTGTTCTAAGTGAAAAATTCTTCACTTCTTCGATTCTTCCTGAGGAATTCTCACTTCTTCGATTCTTCCTAACTTAACTTAAGATTGTAGACGGGCCTTAACTTTATTCATCTGATGTTTTACCTGATTTGTTTCCCCCACCACTCACCAGAAAAATATCATGTAAAAACATCAGATGTACCTGATGGATTAAGTACACACACCGTTTATAACAATAACCGCAGAAGCCTATATGTAATTTAAAATTTATTATAGTTATTAAACTTATTTGTTATTTTTCGCCAGCGAAATTTTTTCCAATTTCGGATTCTTGGGGAAGGAAATATTGCACCATTGAGTCTAAAGATTTATGAGGTCACAGAATATAAAATTTACAATAAATATTGTTTATCTATATACGGTGTATAATGTAAAGTTTATTAACTAGTTTTTAGGGACTAAAGAACCACTTAGGGAGTAGAGAACCACTAAAGAAGTTACTTTTTAGTCCCAAGAGAGTGAAAAGTAACGTTTCCTATTATTGGGTTATTAGAGCCAATTTTTTAAGGGAGTGGTATTCTTTAAATTTATACAGGTGACCGATCATTTTTTGTAATTTTCCCGGGGGCAGCACCCCCAAAATTTAAAAGGAGGCCGACCAAAAAAATGTTTTTATTGGCTCAAAATTCGTTTCAGGTCTATAGAAGTTGTTTGGAGCAAAAAAAAGATATGTGGCAGCATAATACAAAACATTTTAAAATAAAATCAACGTCTGGAATAAAATCTTGTATGCACCTTGGAGTAAAATGCTATTTTCTCCCTCGCAATTACCTGCCACGGCTTCGCCTCGGTAATTAAACACATAAATTCCTTGGCTTCGCCTCGGGAGTTAAATCCTTTGGTTTTCTCGGCTTACGCCTTAGGAACCAACTAACTGCTCAGGGAAAAAATAGCATTATTTACTCCTTTGGTAGATAAATAACTATTATCTCTGAAAAAAATTAAATGTGCGAAAAATTGCGCTTTCAGAAAAATGTAGTATAGCTACTTACATGCGAAACAGCAAAAGAGCTAAATGGTTTCCAAAGAGCATCTGGTGGGAATATTTAGTACTAATCGTTCGCGGATATAACGATTTCATAATCTACTATCCTTCTCTAGTTTTTTCGTGGTCGTTTCTGTTAGGTATGTGTCAATATTCGTTTTGCGATTTTCCGATTAAGTGAGTTTATAAATAAATTATTTGATTAAATTTAGTTAGTTTAATTGTGAAACATGCCTAAGAATAAAGGTAAGTTAGTAAAAAGTTTATCATTTATTTATAAAAGTATGTCTACGTAGCATGTTCTGTATGTTGGGTTATCTAATGTATATTTTAAGTTTGTATTCAAATATTTAATTTTATTTCTTTAATTTCTGGATAAGAACATAATTTAATGGCTTAAGATGAAATTATTTTACTTTGATATTGTTTATAAGTAAAATAAGTTACCTAACCTTTACACACGTTTCCTAGATATACTCAGCCGTGAGTAAACTCATTTACATGCTTTGCTCATATCCTCCAAGAATTGATTGTTTTGCCAGCCTGTATGCAACTTCTATTTTCGACTTTTTAATTTATGATCTTAATTGGTTCAATGGTTGGTCTTGAATTTTCATGGTTAGTTTAGTTTTCAGTCATGTGTATAGTCGAGACCAGATTGTGTACTTTTAATTGATCTCTTCTTACGTACTGATGATGAGCATTAATAAGAGTACTAAATGTATCTACAGAAGATACATAAGGCCTTGCCAATTATGCCTATCCCTTATGAGGAATTACATTCTTTTGGTCTTATGGATGGGCCAATAAAATTTATGTTGTATACACTACACACAGTGTATCAAATCTGTGGATACGACATCTCAATACCGTAATATTAGCTGTATGAACCATGCGGAGGAAATCTAATCTGATACACTAGATCTAGGGAGATGGAATCTAAATGGATCCCTCGATACTCTGTATGAACCTATTGAGGCGATCGTATTTAATAGATAAACTTCTTATTGAACTTTTATTTCACATCAATATTATCTTTTTCCATCAAATAACTTTTAGAATATTACTTTTTTAGTGTAACTTTATTATAATAAATTTTTTGTTTTAAACTTCCTTATAACCAAAAGTGAACCTTCACCATAAAAGATGCGTCGTTTTTGGGGGAACAGTTCACGTAATCTCACTCTATCGACTAAACAAATGTGGTGCAAGAACCTTATCGTATTGAATGCGTATGGAATACTATCACCTGTTAAATACACTGTGTGTACGTGTACAAAATAATTATATTAGTATTATATGCTGTGTGAATATAGTGGAATAGAATAACAAGTGAACCGACTCCTCTAAAAAACTAGTGAGCGTTCCGAAAAGTCAATTTATTAAAGGAATCAAGTATTCATAATATTTTAACAATGGCTGCTACTCTGTAAACTGACAAAAGATTTTCAAATGTTGTAATATTGTATTAAAACCCCTCCGGATATTGTTTTATTTGTGCCTGAAAAAAAAGTATTTTTATAAATTTTATGTTTTTAGTATTGTTTTATACAAATTCTGTCACACAATGTAACCTTCATCAATGACAGGTAACATCATGGAGATATAGTTACTAGAAAATTTACCCTATAGGCTAAATTTTGAAACATCTAAAAAGTATCCTGACCACTTTCGGTTATGAATGTAGTCAATTAATCAGTACAAAATTACAACTTATATTTTACAACATTAAAAATACAAATCAAAACTCTAGCAATGTGTGGGACGCAGAAAACAATTAATATATTATAACCTTGACTCATTCATGAAGGTTTCAATGAGATTACACAGAGCCCCAAAAAGATGTTTCAGGCCTCTCAATGTACTGAGATAGGCTATGCCTCCTCTAGTATATATCTCTATAGGAAACATGACATTAGGCATAATCTTCTTTACGATTTCAATAGTCGCTAAAAGTAGCCCTAGTATTCAAACTTTTCTTCTGTCGACATTTTTAGTTATATAGAAAGCTCAAAATACGTGAATAAAGTCACTTGTTAATTATATTCCACTTAACGTGTGAATTATGCAGAGGAAAGCCTGTCCCATACCATATAAGAAGAGACATGAAATCTAGTCTACTTCACATACTCCATGTTTTGGTTGGTTTTCTTTTTGAGTCATCTAACTCAATAAACTGGACTGATTCTGATTCTGGACGAGAACTGGAGTCTATTGAATGCGATATGATCATCTGTTAAATATGCTGTGTTTATGTAATGATTGTTAGCCTCACAGATATTTCCCTGTGTGTAATTATAATCCTGTTGTAATTTTAATTAATTATTTAATCAAATCATTGTGATTGATTTATAGAGGTATAGCAATGTATATAAAGTCATTGCAGCTAAGATGTATTTTCTGTAGTTGCTGTTACGAAAGATGTGACATTGTCCTTTTTCTTTTCAGGAAAGGGAGGTAAAAACCGTAGAAGAGGTAAGAATGAGAATGAAACTGAAAAAAGAGAATTGGTCTTCAAAGAAGACGGACAAGGTATTTCTTTACTTTATGCTTTATTTTTATTGCATCTATATCTATCAGTAGCCCGTTTGTTAAACCTTGTTTTGTTTTTATTCGACCTCTCCTGTAATGTCTTTAACATGAATCACAAGATTAACTAAAATCTTTACTTACCAGGTTTCTCTATTAGGCGATTGATGTTTTAATATTGAATTTACTGTCTAATATGGCCACCATATGGTAAAATTATAACCATATTATGGTCTAAGTATGACCTAGTAGTCTATGGTGTAACCATTTTTAATGAGTAAGTGATTGAAAACACTACATTTATGCTATCTATATATTCTATATAGCTATTTATCTATTTATGTATTTTTTAAACTTCAAATTTTATCCAATATTTTAATTTTTTTTCTCAATTTACACTGTCAGTTACCTAAGAAACAAATTTATATTAAATTACCCTCGTTTTGTTCCTTGGTTTTCTTGGCTTCAAATTATTGCTTTATTATTTTGTCAGCAAACGCTTTGAAGTCCCATAAGTATCAAAAGAATTCATACTGATCAACATATGATTTGCATATATTTTGTTCTTTGACACTTCTTGTGTAGTGGCTCATGAAAATGCATCTTTTTGTTATTAGTATTACATGGTCACAGCTTCAATTAAAGCTCAAAACATGTTTGATATCAGCTATGCGTCAGCACCATTATTCCCTAAGGAACAATACTTTAGGGTTTACTTTATTTTCTCCCTCAATAGATATCTATTGTGGTAGAAAATACAATAAACCCCACAGTACTGTTGTGTATTTGACATCATAGACCAACTCTGCAAAATGTCAAAGAAATAAAAAAAATGATTTATAGCCTCATAGATGTTTTCCAATTTACCTTAATTATTATTCAAATATATTACTAACTACATTTTTTACTTTTAAATCTAATGAACCAAATATATAAAAAAGATTCCACAAATCTAACTACTGAATTTGGAAAATACTATTTAAAATTAAAAGATAGAAAATCATAATTATTATTCATGATGTACGTAACTATTATATTTTAATTTTTAAAATTGTTTTTATTTAAATCATTTAATTTTAGTACATTTTTAAATATTTATGTGGTTGAAATAATTTGTTATTTTTATTTTTTTTTTAAACAACAATTCTTTATTAATACATAAATTACATTAAATTTCCTTCTTTTGTTTGACCTACAGTTTAATATCTTTTTTTAATTATTGCTGTTTTTTTTTTTTTTCAGAATATGCCCAAGTTACCAAAATGTTAGGTAATGGCAGGCTGGAAGCTATGTGTTTTGATGGCACAAAACGTTTGTGCCATATTAGAGGAAAATTGAGGAAAAAGGTAATAACTCTTCTTGAAATACCATAATAACCTTGAAGATTTAAGTCTTGAGGTGGTGATCGCGTTAATGTAGATGAAGAATCCGACGTTTTGCTTCCACTGTTAGAGGCATCCTCAGGGATGTAGGACATCATGGATAAAAAACACAATGCTCTACAAAACTGAACTGAATGATTGATATCCTACATCCCTGAAGATCTTCTTCAGTGGAAGCGAAACATTGGATTCTTCATCTTCATTACTGCGGTCACCACCTCAAGACCTAAATCTTCACGGCAATAACAACACAAACAACAGAAGGTACAAAAATCAATGTTGGGAGGACACAAACCCTTTTGAAAACCAGGTTTTTGTGACATCATTAACCTGGTTTGCTGAGTCAGCAAAATTTTCAAAAAAATCAGTAAAATTCAGGGTTAGTATTTTGTTTAGGTTACTGGGGTGCAGAATCAATTTCTAAGACCACTCTAAGTAACCAAAAAGTCGATAAAACCATGGTAAATTACCGAAAACCATGTGCTGAAAAAAATGTGGAGTTTTTTGGGACACTGAATCCATTACAACTGGTCTGAAGCCGATATGACCTCTTAAAGTATTAAAAAAGAGTGAAAAAAAAAAAAAAAACAAGCTTGTGTTACTCTGCTGGTAACACATTTTTTCAGATAAACACTGACTGAGCTTTAAACAAGTGCAAATTATAGTGCTCACTGCCAATTTCAGAGGCATAGTTTTGTATAACTAAATGAGTTACGAGCAATACTTGATAATTGAGTTATTGCTTAGGTTTTAAAGCATGAAGTGGAATCTTAAGCAAGAAATGGGTTGTTAAGCAAGAAAACACACATTTGAAAGAAAATGTACCAAGGTTATGTATTTATAATAATAATCACATTTGCATACCCCCTGTGTTTCCTAAACTTTATTTTCTTCTTTAAATTATTTTTAAATTTAAATTAAATTTACAATATAGGGTTTTTGCAGAGTTAAGTTTTTATTTGCAGGTTTGGATTAATCAAGGTGATATTATCCTGATAGGACTGAGAGACTACCAGGATGCCAAAGCTGATGTTATCCTGAAATACACTCCTGACGAGGCTAGAAATCTCAAGACTTACGGAGAATTCCCTGAAACTGGTCAATTATTACTTTATCTTACTCATTTTGACTGTATTTTTTACTGTATGGTGTCAGTGATTATATCTAGGCACCTCATACATTTCCTTGTTGGCATAATTATATAGACTTTAAAATTAATCAAAAGCACTAAGGAATGACTTTACTTGTGTAGAGAGACTTATCATTTTATTTCCGAAGAAAATATGCGCTTATGGGGTTGGTGTCATAAGGGGTGGGGGGTATTTTCTGGACAGAGAGGAATAGAGATTTTATGTGTATTTATATGCCAGATTTTGTTCCTAAACGTTTCTATGACACAAGATAACTTGTAAAATAATTTTTCAGATGGGAATGAAACTTTTTACAAAAACCAACTGTATCAATAAATGCTTTGAGACCTATTGTTTATGTAATATGTATGACGTCAGTTACCCACATTAATGACTCAGAGAAATTCACAAACTCTCATAAAGTTATCGGATCGAGTTGAAATTCAATACACGTATACTGCTGTGTTAGATAAACTCATTTTCGATTCAATGCTTGCTATTACTTATGACTTTTTCGTTATGTAAACTAATCACTGTTTTCAAATAATATCAGGATTCTATGTTACTTATAAAACTAGTAATTCGGTATTCAAAGACTGTAGCAACGCCACCATCACTGATAAGAAATTGATAACAAAAGGGTGATCAACGTTATGATATAATATTTATGGATTTCTTAATTTTTTCTTATTTTTGACTATTTACCTTTAATTCTCTTTATGAAGTGATTTATTTGAATCAGTTTAGGGTGTTTAAACTCATTAAAGTCCCTCTTTCTTTAGAAAAAAGCTTTTAAATGGGTTGTCACTAGTTTTTCAATACTCTGATAAATGGTGAAAATCTAAATTAGTGCTTTTTGCAAAAAAATTACTCCTTTTTGCATTAAATTGTTTAAATTAGTTGTAACAAGTATTTAAATTAACTGAAAAGATGATATTTCCCAACCTTTCTGTTTTATTTCATTTGTTTTATGAAGTGATACTTTTTTGTTTAATATAAAACCGTTTTTTATCTTTATATCGGTAAATACCAGCTTGAAAAACAAAAAATTCCAAGTCTGTAGTGATTTTATATTTAAAATCCTGGAATAATCAAAGTATTTATCTATGAAATATTGACTATTTTAATGCACTGATTGTCGGTCTATTAATTTTTAACTCATATATCACAAATTAAGAAGAAATAAATGTATAATTTATAATCATATGATACAAAAATTTTGATCACCCTTTCGTTTACCTGTCATTGGTATTGCTAACCTTACAACTATCTCTTTGAATCATGAATACGACTAACTGCTGCAGGACAACAACCTTGTAGCAGTGAAGCGACCACAGAGAGGGTCCAGAGTGCCCTAGAAGAGTACATTTGTTTAACCCCCTACTGCTTTATATGGCATAAGAGACATAAAATCATGACTTCATTAAAAATTTGCTATCATTACAGATATTTAAAGATGTATACGACATGCCCAGATATAATGAGTAGAGTTAAGTGATTGAGCCAGAGAATCAAGTGATTGGTCTACTAGAATACTTACTCCAAGTATTTCTTAAATTTACTTCATCTCACTTTTTCTATGCTCTTTTTGTACAAATTTTAGTTATTATTTCCTCTTAATTATAGCTACTCATGCTGTTTAGTAAAAGAGTACTATGTGGATAAATTGTCAAATATTCTTTGCTCTATATGACTATGGAAGATTCCATTTGCCATACATTATTGTAAATATAAATACTTAATATGAGGTACACTTGTTTAACATGTCATTGATTAATTTTTTTTCATTAATGTTGTTTCTCTGTTTGTGTTTACAGTAAGAATAAATGAACAAGTAACATTTGTAGAGAACGACTTTGATGAAGATATTGAATTTGGTGACGACGTCAGCGACTCAGGCGACGAAAATGCTGTCGATAACGTGAGTAAATCAGGCTATTTTGGGAAAATATACCTCAATTTTTTTATTTGATATAATCGTTTTCAAACTGTGTTCTGGACAGTCTATTGATTACAATAAAACTGTTCTCTTAACTGAAGGGAAGAGTTTTATTGAGAAATTATTTGGCCTTGAACTGGGCCTATGCCAATATACTCAAAAAATATACTAAATGTATGTAAAAATATTAAATATCTCCCTAACATATGGAAAGCTTTGGCTTAAATTGAAGAATAGATAAAGCTTTTATTATTTCTATTATTTTAAATAATGCCTTTATTAATAATAACGATAACATTTCTTTTTGACGGCTATAGCAATTTTGTAGAACTGCATACTTAAATGACAATATATTCACTGAACCAGCTTTAGTTCTACAATAGTTTTGAATAATGCTTTATTTTATTTTAATTTCGTAAACCACTGTTTACATCTTCGGAAAACTTAATAAAGTTTAAGTCATAAAAATAATAAAATAAACTTATTAAGTCAAAACAATTAAACATAATAAAAATACTTAAAATATAAAAAACAGACTTAACTTGACTAGACTTGGGTTTTAAAAAATCAAGACTTAGTCTTTTTAAAAAACCAAGTCTAGTCAAGTCTGTTTTTTATATTTTTAGTGTTTTGATTATGTTTAATTGTTTTATAGTACAACACACGGCTAAAATCTGTTGACAGCGTGGGAAAATAGTATTGAGAAACCATTAAGGTTGGCCTGATATGAAATTGAGGGCGTGGTTTAACATCCAGGACTAACCTCATTGGCTTGTATTATTTTCCCGTGCGTCGTAGTATAACTTAATAGTTTCTTTATTATTGTCATGACTTAAACTTTATTTAGTTTTCTGAAGATGTTAACAGTTTTTTACGAAACTATTATTCAAAACTATTGTAAAACTAAAGCTGGTTCAGTGACAATATTATCATTTAAATAATAATTATATAATGAGATTAATATTAATAATGCCTCTAAATGATCTGATATTTTTATGGAGGATAAAAAAATGCTCAGGAAATAGTGAATTCAGTTTTTAGAAGACATTTAAAGTTTCACAAAAAATGAGGAGCCAAGAATCAATTAGTTTTTAGAACTGATCTAATTTGGGTATTAGGGTAATAATATAAATCAGTTAGTTTTTAGAACTGATCTAATTTGGGTAATAGGGTAATAATATAAATCAGTTAGTTTTTAGAACTGATTTAATTTGGGTTTAGGGTAATAATATAAATGGGTAATTTGGGCGCTCTGCTATTCTCTTTATTGAATATGTTTAATATTTTTTTTTAATTTACTTTATTTCTCACACAGGTCTGATCAAATGAGGAGAAAGTAAAGTTATTTATTAAAATGTTTCAATCTCTGTGATTTACATAACTTACTTTATATTTATCTGTTATTTATTTAATTATTATTAATAATTAATGAATGTTTCAGATCTAAGCTGATTCTTTTACCTGGGTCGCACATATTTTAATCGCTCTACACCTCATTTCGAAATTTGTATCTTCATTTAATTTTGACTTCAAGAAAAAAATATATCTCTTTACCTCCTCCTATCACGTTTATATTGAAATAAGTAAATGAAAAAGTTATAGTGAATAAATTCCTCAAAAATTATTTGTAGTGTCGTCAGAAAATACTTATTACATTTTATTATATCATTAGTTGTTTATCTGTTTATCAACCTCAATAAATTATTTAAAAAATATTAGGTGCAATTGTATGTTTTTATTTTTGTTTAATTATTAATTAATTAATTGAGTTCTCTATTCAAACAAATATATCATCCCTTCTCATTGCTTTTTGTCATTTATTACGATGTAAAATTTAAATAAAAATGTTTTTATAATAAAACTAAAAGTTAAATTTTTCCAAAAATAATGTGTCTTATTTATTATAACAATGTCTAAATTACATCGTATGAGAATAAACTATTTTATAAAAGTGTCAGATGATGATTTTGATACATTTATGGGTCAAAGCAATGACCTTAATTTATATTAAAAATTAATGTCCTGTTACGAGTGAATTTTTCATAAGTATTTATTAAATGTCCTTTTTGTATTATTGATTTTGGTTAAAATATACAGCTTTTTTTATAATTCTACTTGTGAAAAGCCTCTAATGGTGGATGTTAAGTTTTTGATGTCATTGAGCTAATCGAGCTCGCACCACATTGAGGTGATGTAGAAATTTGATTGATTAAAAAGATTGAGAAAGTAAATGCTGATCTTCCCACTTGTTGATATTATGAAATACGTATGCAGTGACTCATCAGAATGTTTCTTATGTTTCAATGTCATATTTGTAAAATGGAGATCAACTTACAGTTGATCCTTATTTGAGTTTCTGGATAGTTTTTGGAATGTTCCTTAAAATAAAAAAAAGAATATAAGTGTATAAGAAATCTAAAAAATGAAGGGCTGTTTTTAGCTTCCTATTAATTTATTTTTAATTTTAAAAAAAATTGAAGGGCAACAAAAAAATGTTTGTCTATATTTGGACAAAAATTTGAAGTAATCTGTGACTTCTTTTATTTAAGACCTTGGATATTTAAAAGGTTAATATTTTTAACTATTTTTTTTTATCAAAATAGTATTTAATATGCCATTCATTAGATTTGTTAAAAGTAAATCATATAATCTAACTTGAAAAACTCATCATTTGTTAAGGAATAGATCATTTGTCCAGGTTCATTTAAAAATTGATTATAAATAGACCCGCAATGCACAAATATTTGGCGTTTGAATAAGTTGAATGTACAAATATGTATTAGATTTGAATAAGTCCTTCTCAGTGCTAAGTTATTTTCTCAAAGTCAGCCTTTACTTTCTTTTAGTTTTCTTAAGAGAAACCAATGTTTAACCATTTGATGCTCCTAGAAGCTATCAATGTAGTGGGTATAATTTTAATAAAAATGCTCCTTTGCATGCACATTATTGAACAATAATATAAATACTGTTTATTATTCTTAAATTATGTTCAATAAAATAAAGCTGTTAATATTTTTACACAATTTTATCTAAATAAAATTAATTTGCCCTTAATTCGAAATAACCAAGAAATTGACTTTTTAAAACCTAAATTTTACATAGAAGCTTTGTATTATTTATTATATAGGTTTTAGAAGTGTAATATGCCAGTTATTGGAAGTATTTAGTTTGTTTTCAAGTATTATAAATCACCAAATGAAAAACCAGAAGATTGTCTCACCAACATTTTTTATTCTGTTGCTTTATTTTTAATTTATTTTTTATATTATTATTTTTGCATTATTTTTTTTATTATTAATTGTGTTTTAATATTGTGGAATTTGTAAATAAAAATAAGTTGGCCCGAAAATTTTGATTTTATTGCTATCCCGATTTCAAATGGATCTGGAAATGAGGCATTCAAATGCTCTTTGCAAGGGTCAAGTTAAAACATTAAGATTTTGACAAATCTTTAAAATAGGACCCATTTAGATTCGGTAGCTTAGAAAGAATAGATATTTATATTTCTATTTACCAAACCCTAGTAACTACTCTAAGCTATCTAGGGTTGCCAGGCGTCCCGATTTCGGCGACAGTTCCGATATTGACATCTTTGTCCAACTCTAATTTTGAAATCCCACCCAAACTAAAAATGTCCCATTATTACTTGTTTTTAGTTAATTTTTCTTAAAATACCAAACGTGCAACCATTTTTTGTCCGTAATATTATATTGTTAAAAAAACAGTGATGCTATGCTAAAGCAAGGAATTATAATTCCATAACCAATACTTTCAATTATTTTTAATTTATGTTTGGTTTGTGAGCAAGATTAAGAGTCAAAGTGTGTTTAGAGTTGAACTGTTGGTGTTATGAAGAACTGAATGCTCGAAAATTTGTTATTGTAACATTGTTGTAAAGTGATATTTATTGCTTTAGCAAGTATTATTGCCTCCCTTTGCTCATTAATAAGTTTATACAGGAGTCAAAATCATTCATTACATACTATAATACAACACACGGCTAAAATCAATTGACAGCCTGCCAAAATCTCAATGCTTTCAACCCTTTTTTTTAAAAAAAATCCCTTCTTTTATGTAACAAAAAAAATTCCCTACTCTGGCAACACTGAAAGTCAGGTTATGTTTTGAATTTTATTATTTGTTTTTATTTGATATCGTATTTTTTATTTTAAAAATTATTTATTTACTTTTTAAGAAGGAATATTGTTGTATCTTATAAATTTACCAACTAAGTGTTGTTTTAAATTTGTTCGGGAAGTATGAATTAAGTGGAGTTAAAGTTGTTAATTACGTAATGAAATGGATCATAATAGTTCTTTGATAAAAGTTTGACGATTTAAATAAATGTCAGCTATAATTACTTTTTTCCAAAACAAACTGCTTTTTTGTGTCAAGTTTGTATAATTGAATGCGTATTTCATTTTATAAAAATAATATGACACAATATGCATTCAAGACTTAAAAAAGTCAAGACTGTCATCTATTGAAAGACATGGCATTTTCCAAAAACAAATGCTGTCTTTTGGTTGACAGAGCACAAAACCTGCGCTGTACTCAAATAGCAAGAAATGCTTGAAGAATACGTCAATGTCTAAGCGTCATATATAAGCACTCAGATCATATTACAACTTCGCAATAATTGGATGAATTGAACAGATTGGAATGAAACGAAACGAAATCAAACAGATCAATATGCACAATGAGGGAAATAAAAGCGACGCGAGGTTACAAATATTTACAACCAGTGTTGCCTTTTTATGATTTTATTTACGAAAAGGTATTTTTTTATACTGAGGTTGGCATAAGGTGGAGGGGGAAAGAGCGGGGTCGGTCTGAACCAATAGAATTCTTTCCCTCACAGATTTTTGTCGCGCTGTCAATTGATTTTAGCCGTGTGTCGTACTATAATTCATTATTGCAGATTAATGACCTCTCACACTCTTCATAAACAATAGGTTCAGGACATTAATAAGTTTCATTTATGATCCGACAAAGCCTTCAAAATGAAAAGTTAAAATGTTTCATGTAAACGACTTGGGAAAAAAATTCATACGTACATAAAAATATTTATATATTCCGTGACCCCAATTCTCATTTATATATATATATATATATATATATATATATATATATATATACATATATACATACATACATACATACATACATACATACATACATACATACATACATACCATACATACATACATACATACATACATACATACATACATATATATATATATATATATATATATATATATATATATATATATATATATATATATATATATATGGGGGTCACAAAAAATTGTCATACCTAGACAACAGGGGTCAGTGGCAAGGACCACTGAGTTGGTGGATGGGTGAAAAAAGAGATAATTGATCTGTCTTTTCGTGTGTTTCTCCGACTAGCAAATCTAGTCCAGAGATATAATTAATTATAAATGTATAATGCCTAATTATAAATTAGGAATTTATTGTTTTTTGAAAACAAGGAAGTGGTAAAGATGAGCTTAGCCAAATCACATAGTGAGTATCTGACACAGAGTACCTGGCGACGCGAGGTTACAATATTTACAACCAGTGTTGCCTTTTTATGATTTTATTTACGAAAAGGTATTTTTTTATACTGAGGTTGGCATAAGGTGGAGGGGGAAAGAGCGGGGTCGGTCTGAACCAATAGAATTCTTTCCCTCACAGATTTTTGTCGCGCTGTCAATTGATTTTAGCCGTGTGTCGTACTATAATTCATTATTGCAGATTAATGACCTCTCACACTCTTCATAAACAATAGGTTCAGGACATTAATAAGTTCATTATGATCCGACAAAGCCTTCAAAATGAAAAGTTAAAATGTTTCATGTAAACGACTTGGGAAAAAAATTCATACGTACATAAAATATTATATATTCCGTGACCCCAATTCTCATTATATATATATATATATATATATATATATATATATATATATAATATATATATATATATATATATATAATATATATATATATATATATATATATATATATATATATTATATATATATACATACATACATACATACATACATACATACATACATACATACATACATACATACATACATACATACATACATACTACATACATACATACATACAATACATACATACATACATACATACATTACAACATACATACATACATACATAATACATAATACATTATATATATATATATATAATTATATATATATATATATATATATATATATATATATATATATATTATATATATATAATAATATATATATATATGTGGGTCACAAAAAATTGTCATACCTAGACAACAGGGTCAGTGGCAAGGACCACTGAGTTGGTGGATGGGTGAAAAAAGAGATAATTGATCTGTCTTTTCGTGTGTTTCTCCGACTAGCAAATCTAGTCCAGAGATATAATTAATTATAAATGTATAATGCCTAATTATAAATTAGGAATTTATTGTTTTTTGAAAACAAGGAAGTGGTAAAGATGAGCTTAGCCAAATCACATAGTGAGTATCTGACACAGTGTACCTGGCAAGTTCCAAGATACTCTGTGTCAGATTTAAACAAATATTTTAAAATGATGTGTTAATAAAAAACTTCTTCAAATGAAAACAAAATAATCAATTTATTAAAACCATTTAATTTCTCTTTAAACTAAATACAATAAAATAATTTTAAAGTTAAAATAACATTTCTTGAATTTTATCGCAATAATAAAAGCCATAATAGTTTTTTTATTTGACAAGAACTTTCACCAAAAAATAAGAAACTAAAAAAATCTCTACTTAGCTACTATCACAATTTATGCCAGGTAGGTCACTAAACAAATACATCTTTTTTAATTTTGTTAAAATATATGTAACTTAGTATAATACAGATAACTTACTAAACAGGTTTGAAATATACGTTTAAAAATAATAAATTTAATTAAACAGATGAAATTGTTTTTTGTTAATTACTTTATTAAAAAGTGTTTTTAAATAACTTCCTAAGCAAATTATACAGAATTTCTGTATAATTTGTTCTTAAGTGATGTAAAAATGAGGGGTCGGTGGTAGAGGCAGTGTTCCGACTCCCACCTTTTCCCAATGGGTGAGATGGACCAGCTTTCAATCAAGTGTCAATCTAGTTTAACTACAATCCTCCAACCTGCTTTGTTGATTTATATCCGTTGCTAAGCAATGGTTAACAAAAAGCAACATTTTTCACATATCAACCAAATTAAAAAAAAAGCCGCTTGAACAGGTTGTTATAGTTGGTGGGAGTTGAAACACTGTCTTTATGCCATACCCTAATTTTTATTCCACTTGAGTGTAATCTAATTGATAATTTTGCAATCACAAAAAATGATACATTTTTTAATTAAAATCAGACTCTCACCTTACCCAAAAATATGTTATTCTAGTGGTTTTTATTTTCAGTATTTTGCTCTCCACAAGAATCAATAAAAGAAAGAAATTTTGTTTTTTTAGAGCCTGGCATTTAAAGAGTTCATTATGAAACAATGAATTAATTTTCAGCTGATCATTATTTCCCAAAATTTTGATCATTACAATATCTGAGACCAACAAGATCTTGAAATGATATGGAATAAAAGTGTCTAGGAAAAGTTTCTAAATTTTAGAAAATCGCACAAATTTCAGTTTTCTCGAAATAAGTGGTTCCCTGTAAGTTGTGTGCAAAACATGAAGAGAACATTTTTTAAAGTTGATAAAATTCCCTATAAAACTAGTGATTAATCGTCAAAATTGGATGACTATAACCAAGGTAATGGCTCTTTCAAAAACATAAAAAATAGTTACTTTATGCCAAGTCAGCAAATTTCTTTGGAAAAATATTGACTTTTCGTTCATTTTTTTTTGGCCATTTAACAAATATCATAACTTTTGTTGTATTTATCCCATTTTGACAAAAAAACACTCGTTTTATAAGGCGCGGTCGAATATCCACGGCCTTCTAGAACGTTGGATCACCAACAAACTTTTTTTATAATTTTTTTTCAAAATTTTCAGTAATTAGCCGGATTTGTGATAAGTGAAGCCTATTTCCTTAATCTGCACGCTCTTTTGGTTAATCTCAAAGAGTATTTACATTCACTCAACGATTTATTTTTAATCTAACTTGGTACATACATAACTACTGTTAGACGTCAATGTTATTTACCTGATTTGTGTTATATTTTGACTTGTCATATTTGATGACATTGACGTCTAACAGTAGTTATGTATGTACCAAGTTAGATTAAAAATAAATCGTTGAGTGAATGTAAATACTCTTTGAGATTAACCAAAAGAGCGTGCAGATTATGAAAATAGGCTTCATTTATCACAAATTTGGCTAATTACTGAAAATTTGGAAAAAAAAGTTTGTTGGTGATACATCGTTCTAAAAGGCCGTGGATATTCGATGGCACCTTAGAGGAAATCAGCTTTAAAAAATGGTCTCTTCATGTTTTGCACACGTCCTACAAGAGAGCTTATAGTAAGAAAACTAGGATTAGTAGGATTTTATAAAATTTTGAGCATGCACAATCATATGAAGGGCTCCACTCTGGATAGGCAGACTATGTTTTTCCTTCATAATTTAAGGTATATTTTCAGAAATATTTGGTTTGAAGTAGTACAGAATGAGTCACATTTTTCAGGGCTTGCTCTTAGACTATAGCTTTTATAAATATGTATGTAATGTAACATTAAGTCAATAAATAAAAACTTAAGTTCTCACTTTAGAATTAAGTAAATTAACAAAAAAATATCTTAAAATTAAGAGGAAGATACAACTCATTTTAAATAAATTACTTAAAATCTTATGGAAGATTTAAAATAATTTCTCACTTAAAATAAATTAATCTATGATTAATTTTTATTAATCTATGATTAATTTCTCACTTAGAATAAATTAATCTATGATTTTAGTGCTTGTGATTATTAATAAAAATTTGTTTTGAGGTGACGAATTAATTTTAATTGATAGTGCATTAACTTTTTACCCTAGGGAAATTAAAAAAAAAGTAAAAATATATTTTGTTTTACAGTTTATAGCTTTTATAGGTCTGAAGACAGAGAATAAAAGTTTTTAAACCAAAAAATCAAGGTTTTAACAAGATAGTTGTTAGTTACTCTTAGTTGAATTGCTTTGTTCTAGAATACTCAGATTTTAAATATTTATTGAGTTAAACTTCAATGCATATATTGTTTCATAAAGTGAAGCGGACAGAATTTTATCAACTACGTGCCATGAAGAAATAACTCTTCATTTGCCTTAAAAGTTTTAAAAAATAAACAAACCAATTAACATGGAGAAGTTAGAATATATATATATATATATATATATATATATATATATTATATATATATATAAAAGGGGCGTAAAGCCGGTGGTCTCGAGCCTGTGCGTTGTCAGGTACTCATTAAAGATCCCTTACCCTAAATGAAACTGGGTATAGGCAAACTTTAGGACCCTCATTGTAGATTCATTATAATACTATACTGTTTCTGCCTTGTAGTTTAAAGTGTGTGGAGGTTTGGTTTAACAGTGAGCACCTGTTGTTCCCAGTTTTCACAAGACTAAACGAGTCAGTGAAAATATGTATGATTGCTTGAAAAAGCATGAGAGGAACCATAGAAATTCTCGGCTCTTCTGTCTAGATTAGATGAAAATATACCTACACTTGAAATTAAAAGGAGAGAACACTGTCTTAGGAGCTGACAAAAAGGGCCCAACCACGTGGCCTACTTGCCTGGTAGTCACTAACCCCCCCCCCATATTACTATCACTATCACTATCACTATGTTATGGTAAAGAGGATTAGTTCCAGATCTGCTGCTAGAGGCCAGCACCGAGTTCACCTTTACCCTTGTCTGACGGTCTGCTTTACCTTCTGACATTTTATTCCTATTATAGCCTTTGGGTTAAACATAAAAATAAATCTATTTAACAGTCAAATAAATTACATGGCAAATCACTTTTGTGGCAATTCTACTCTTTTACTGCTCCATTGATATCTTAATTCACTTTTACTCCGTATCTATTACAGGAAGTATCTTTAAAAAATTAATTAATGAAAAAATTAATAAGAAATATACATATAAATAAACATTTTACACTCATAGATATTTTATTTTTTCTTTCGAAACAAATCTAAAATAAAATAAGCACTTTATCCATTAACTGCAAACAAAATAAATAATTTTAATTGTTTACAATTGAATTTAAATATTTACAATTGTTACAAAGCTCGGTGCATTACAAAGTACATTTTTATAGTTTGAAACCTCTGGAAAAAATGTCAATAAATCTCATCTTTACAAATATTTTAAAATAAAATAAAAACACCTCAATCATTATTGTACACACTGCTTTACAAGCTAACAACATTGTTTAAATAAATATACAATAAAATAATATATTAATTTTATTACACAGGCACTTGATAGGTATTAATTATAAACAATTTATTACATAAATCTTTTATCTATTTACATATTTTTAAGTTAAGAACAGTCGAGAGGACTGTTTAAACATTTCAAGAGGAGACATTTGGAGTACAAAAAAATAATATATATTTTAATTTAAAACCGGCAAGATTACATGAAGGCAATTTTGATTAGTTGAGGTTTAAAAAAATTATTAATTTTACAACTGGCTAACTAATTATATTTTATCAACACCTTTAAGATTGTTTTATGCAATCGATATATACAATTTTACCAGCTTGGGTAAGTGCAAAAGCAATATCATTTGATACTACCGAGTTTTGCAAAACATGAATATAATCCAGCACAAATATATCGTGTAAAATACATGAGTATAAAACAGTTCATTTAACACCATAAGGCTACTAAAGACACATACTAGATCTATAGCATAGCTTATATAAAACTGCAACACATTTATGTTGCGTTTTAACATGGAATTAACTTGACTTCTACCAAGATTCAATAAAAATAAGCTAACATACATGAGATTTATTCTACATGAATTGTTCAATAAATTTAATACCTTCTTTTACTAAGATTATATATATGTTATATATATATATATATATATATATATATATATATAAATAATATATATATATATATATTATATATATATATATATTGATCATTTCACAATAATCAAGGGATTTGATAATTAAACATTAATGTGGGTTGACAGGATTTTAGAATTAAGTATATAACTTTACATTTAAGCAAATTATCAAAAAGAAATTATTTCCTGAAATCAACTACTGTTGAGTACAAGACAAGAGAGGGTCTGCTTACAGAGATTATGTGCCACATAAAACAAGTGAGTTAACATTTTAATGAAACAAACAAACTCTGATTATCTGCATTATTCTGAGATACGGCCCATCTGTAGTATTTAAAACAGCTTTTTCATATGACAATCCATCATGCCACTATCTCCTCCTCTCACTTGAAAGAATAGATTCTACTACAGCATTTATTTTAAACTTCTATCAAGAAAGTTACTAATACTAAATCTGTTTAATGAGTATTAAATTAATCAGAACACTTAATAGGTTTGTTCGGCATATAAACTGGAGCACACTAATCTACTCTCTAAAATTCTTCTTTGCACTAAAATTCTTCCTTAAAGAGTGACAAGAGTAACTTTTAGATTAGATGTATGTGCAAACAAAAGGTGTAAATAACTTCCCTAGCTTATCTAACCTCTCCAATAAATTTTGTTTTCTATTTTTTAAAAAAACAAATACGAAACTTGTCGGTGCCTAAATAATAAGTTAACCTGTTAACTTTTTTATTATGGTTTGACAAGATTAATTTTGTTCTTAGAATAATATTATAATATTATGATAATGCTTTGCTCTTATCAATTATGCTCCTTCTATATATAGTATTATTTTAAGCCATTTATTGTAATAATATGGTGCATAATTGTAATTTATATATCGATATTTATATTAGTATTTTATGAATAATCGATCATTATATTCATAATAGAATATAATAAATCAGCAGCCAGAAGTATTGCCAACTTTGTTATGAGAAAATTATATATTGTTACGGAGGCAGCATTACTTAAGACCACCAGTGAAACGACTTTGCTGTTACCAGTTATTCTCCTTCTATACAGTATTATTTTAAGATTTTGTTTTAAAAATAAAATATTTTTATCATTTTACCATAAGCATGCTTATTATTATCATATATGATAATAGTAATTTCCTGCCAGGATTCTATTTTTCTCAACTTTACCCGGTCTTTTAGTAGAACAGTGCAGTGGTAGTAATATATTGAATGTATATTAGCCCCAACTCAAGTTACTCCAGTTCACATAAATACAATGTACCAAACAAACCTCAACCTATCTAAAACAATATTTGTCTGACTAACATTCACTTGTTTTTTTTTTACCCTGACTGTTACAAAAAAAATAGAAATTATTACAAAGCAAAGTCAAATCGAAAAGAAATAAAACAATCAAATTTATAAATTAAAAATAAATTGAAGTGATTTAAATTAATAATAAAAACACCAGTATAGTTAAAAGGATGTTTATCAATTTTTTATACAAAATACTTAATTTTACAGAATTTTTGTATCTTTTTCAATTGAGTGGAAATCCTCCAATATTGAATGTTGCAAAAAAAACTTTTACGCTAAAGGCACTGATTATACTAATAAAAAAATCAAAAACAAGTAAATAATTTTACTAACAATTAGTTTTTGGTAGCAATTTTAGAATTATTTTTGTCATTACTTTTATATAATTTAAGGTCAATAAAAGTAGAACGGAGTTAGATTTATATGTCTAGATTTTATAACCCGGTTAATTATTAGTATAACCAGGGTGAACGGGGACCTTGGTTAATAGCCTTTAAAAGAGAATTCATTTAAAAAAGTTGCCATGGAAAATTTCACTATGCTAAGGTCTATGAATTTTGGCCTTTTAGCAGCCCCTCAGTTGACGCAGCTGAAAAATTGTATTTTAACAACTTATTGGTAGATTTAGAATGAGCACCAGTGGAGTTGTTCATAGTTAAGGGAACAAAGAAAAGAATCTCTCCACAAAAGATTTGTTGTGGAGAGACTATTTTCTTTGTTCCTTCAATTTATTGGTACTTATTATTTTTTTAAAACTTTCCATGGTCCAACACTAAGAAACATTGGCGTAAGACACTTCCATTAATTATTAGTAACCGACGAAATGGTAGCTAAACGTGCATTGTCAATATTCTACAATTTTCTCAGAATCTCCAAACTTTACTAAGCTCAGATTGCTTTTAAAACTTATTTAGCGGGCATTGGATCGAGAAAATCTAATTCAATGTTATGTTCTAATTGAGATAGAGAGAGTTGAGTGTAGCGCCCTGAACTCATAGCACTGAAAAACGGGTGTAATTCTTCTAACGACCGTATTGTACTTCCATGAGGTAATAGAGGAACTGGAAGAGCTTCTACAGATCCAAACTAGAAACAAATATTTATTAGTTTTTTATTAATATTTAATCTATTACAAACAAAGAGACTAATACTATTAGAGGGAGTAACACAGTGATAAGGAGTCAGGAAGTGAGACAGTTTCCATAGGTGCCGTAACTATACTTACCCCTACTATAGTCTAGATACTCCCCCACCCCCCTACAATCCTATTAAGGCACACACTCTACAAACGGCGGACATTATTCAGTGATGCCACATTAAACCACTTTATTCAACACAGACAATTAAAGAATACATGCAATAGATAATAATTAAAACTTATTTTTAAATTCATTTTACTTGATTTAAAACTAAATAGTCGAAAAATGATGTAATATTTACGTGCAATTGTTATTACTATAAAAATAAAAAATATGACGTCACCATTGTACAGTTACGGCACCTAGCTACCCAAGGAATGATAAGAACTGTTGTATCCTTCCTCTAATAGTATTAGTCTCTTTGATTACAAATCAAATCCTTTAGTAACCAGATAACATAAGATGAGTAATATAAGACATAATACACAAACACACTTAATTCTTAATAACTGCCAAACATTAATTAATACTAACATCAGAGATGTTTATGTCAAAACATAAACACAATTAAATTAATTGCTTCCAAATATTAGTTGCACTATTGAATATATTTATAATTTTACAAAACAATTTATACTTTACAAGTCAAAGACTAAAAATTTCAAAAGAGTTAATGTCATGAATAGAAAATAGCACACACACACACACACATAGTCCTATTGACCTGAAATCTGTCTTAATCAACTAAACATTGATTTTTGTACCAAATACAAAACATTAAAATCCACTAAGGAAGGAGGGAGATCTCAAAACACCTGAAACGGATAATTCAGGTGAAATATTTGATTCTTAGTACAAACACAATACTTTTCCCTATACATTGATGGTAAAAAAGAGGAAAAGTAAGAGTGCACAAGTCTATTGAACCTTTGACCACCAACAACTGAGCCTGCGACTGATTAAATTCAAAGAGGCAATGCCGAGTGGTAATGAAATGTGGACGCCACACCACTACTTTCCTTTCTGAAGATTTAGACTTCATTTTCCTCTACAAGAGGTAGAAAAGAGCACTTCCTTCCTTCTGCAGGTAAAAGAATTTACAAGCAGAATTAGCATTGCATACATTAATCAACTCACTCAAATGTTTCCCGTACATGTTAATATTGCAAAGACTGTAGTGCAAATACACTAAGGCCCCATTTCACAAAAGTACAAGTCTTGTATTCAACAAGTATAAAGCTACAAGTTTACTAATAATTGAAAAAAAATATGTTTCACTAATGTACAAGTCCAGACTAGTAATTATTAGCGAATTTCATACAATTTTATCAAAAAACACAAGTAGGTTACAATTTTTTCTTAAATCTCCTAAGAAACGAGCATATTTGAGTCAAACTCAAATCAAATTTGATTATCTCCCCCCACAAACTATTGTACAAAACAACTTGTAGTTACAAGTGTCAAAATTAAGCGTTTCACCAATATCATTTCAATTTATTGTAACCTACAAGAGTTTTTGTAAACAATGAGTCATATGAGATAATTATTTCTAATACAAATATTTCTAAAATAAGAGAAGTAATATTTATAAAAAACGTTTTACAAACTCATATTGAGCACTAGATGACTAATAAGCTAAAAGTTGGCGATAAAAAACTAGTTTTATATGAATAAAATGAAGTTGTAACTCAGTCTACCTAGGATGGGACTTGGGTAGAAATTTTACAAGTAAATGTTACAAGTAATTGTAATAGACAAGAAAATATTGTTTATTAAATAGAAAAATGCTACAAATCTACACGTGTATCTTTGGTAACACTTGTAAATTTGTCTTTACAAGTTGTTTTTTACAATTTTGTAACTACAAGACTTGTACTTTTGTGAAACAGGCCCCAGGATTATTTCTATCTGTTTATGAAGTATTTCCTTAAGACTAAATTTTATCAATAATTTAGCTGAACTCAGCAATCAAAGAGGAGCTAATGAGTTACCTTGGCATCCATGAGTCTAGATATTCTTGTAACATGAGGTATAAAGTCAGCCGATCCCTTAGGAATTTGTTTATTTGTATTTGCATCGGAACCAACAAATGCCCAGCGGTACCTAAAAGCAATTTATTTATTTTTTTAAATGGGTACAGGGTACCTTAGAACTTTGCAAGGTTTGGTTGAGGTTCATGAGCTGGAAGGGAGAAACTGTAACGATTTCAACACTCTAAAAGAGAAGAAAACAGCCCGATGTGTAGGTGAGGATGAGTCAGGTTATTTTATTAATGTCAGTTTGTGACATTTCATAGACAGATAAATTTGTCATGGATTATCAGTTTGTATTTTGACTTTAATAGAGTTTTCTCAAATAGTTTAAAAGTGAGTTTCTTATAAACATTAATTGGTTACGGGCCCAGATACGATGGAAGTATCTAAAGTGTGTAATATTGGATTACTGGAAGGGAAGACCAACTGGGCAACATGGAAATACAAGGCACACATATGTTTAAGAAGTATACCAGGTGCACTTGACATAATTACAGGTAAGGTGGTAAAACCTGAACTTGTTGAAGGAGCTACACAAAATATAATTGATGTTTATAACAATGAATTGGAAAAATTTTACAAAATAGATGGCAATGCATTACTTGTTATGACAACAAATATGACACAAGATACATTAGAAAAAATAATGAGATTTACATCTTCCAGAGAAGTGTGGCTAGAACTACATCGTCTGTTCGATGGGATCTCAGAGGACAAAATATACGATCTCACTCTGGAATTTTTTAGCTTTAAGAAAAATTAGAAGATGACATAGCAACACATTTGTCAAAAATTAAAAACTTATGGGTTAGATTGAAGGAAGAAGTAAGTAAAGATATTAAGAACTCATTGCCAGAAATTTTTATCATTTGTAAGATATTGGATACTTTGCCAGAGGAATATTTTTCTTTTAAATCGAGCTGGTTACTGATGTCAAAAGAAGACAGGACGTTGGATAACTTAACTAACCAGTTGTGTGCTTATGAAAAGGCGTTAGCAAATAAAGTAAACAAAGATAGTAGTGGTGATACATGTCCCCAAGAAACATTGGCCACTAATAGTAAGCAGTCAGGCATTACGAGTAATTTCAAGCCTAGACCTAGAACTTGCAACTATTGCTTTAAAAAAGGACACTTGGTACGTCAGTGTCGTAAGTGGATCCAAGATGGAGACCTAGACCAGGACAGAGTACAGCACAGTCAAGTGAAACTTCAAATTCTTCAAACAGTATGACTCTGTTTGCCTCTGCATCTCAAGTTATGATTGGTGAGAGAATGACGAAGATCAATGGTGGGTGGACAACGGAGCCACGTCTCATTGTACAAGTAGAAAACATCTGTTTCTAGACTATGAACCATTTGCTACCAGGCTTGGAGTAAGCACAGCTAGTGGGGAATATTGAAGCTCTTGGCAAAGGTACAATAGAGATTAAGGTAGCTTATAGAGGACAATGGACTAAATTAAAACTTTCTGATGTTTGGTATGTACCTAAAATTTGCAAAAATCTTTTTTCAGTACTGGCCGCTCAGGATAAGAATCCTAGAAGTAAATTTTTCTCTAACTCAAAAACTTGTTGTTTATCGTTAAGTAAAGATGTTAAAGTTTTGGAGCCAGAATAGGTTTGGTGGCTTTACAAGTTAGCAGCTAAAAGTTGCAAACCAACCTATCCAATAGAAGTAAACTTAACAGGAAAGAAAAATATTACAGTTATATCATGAGCGGTTAGGACATCAAAATAAGCGTTACGTTAAATCATTTATTTCTCGAGAACTAGGTTTAAATCAATTTAGATAGTGAACTCTGTGAAGGCTGTATATATGGAAAAGCTCACAGATTACCATTTGGTACTAGGAAGAAATCTACTAAACCTGGTCAAATATTATTTTCAGATGTATGTGGTCCATTTGAAATTAAATCTATGTCAGGATATAAATATTTTGTTCTTTTTAAAGATGATTTTAGCCATTTCAGATATATATTTTTTATTAAAGAGAAATCTGAAGTTGTAGATAAGCTCAAAGAAGTCCTTTCACTGATCAAGACAGCTGGTCACCAAGTTAAAGAATTCATGTCAGATGGTGGGGGAGAATTTAATAATAACATAGTAAAGAAGATTCTTAGGTCTGAAGGTATTATCCAAAGATTTACTATGCCTTATACACCAGAGCAGAATGGCAGTTGTGAAAGAGAAAATCGAACTGTTGTAGAGATGGCTAGAACTATGTTTCATGCACAAGGAAATTTACCTCAGTCATTATGGGCTGAACTAGTCAATACTGCTTGTTACATTTTAAACAGAGCAGGACCATCAAGTATTAAGAATATGACTCCTTATGAATTGTGGTACAATGAAAAACCAAGAATAAAACATTTTAGAATAATTGGGTCAACTTGTTATGCTCATATTCCTAAGCAAAGAAGACGTAAGCTAGATAAGAAAGCAGAAGGAATTTTAGTTGGCTATGATGGAAACGAAGGTTAGAGTTTGGTGTAAAGAAAATAATAAGCTAATTAGATCAAGAGATGTTATTTTTGAAGAATTGACTTTACAACCACAAAAAGAGTTTGATGTACCGATATCTATACCTATACCTGACGAAGAGAGTAAGAAAAAAAGAGGTATAATGATGAAGAATCGGATGATGAGTTTTATGGGTTTCATGAAGAGGATATTAAGAAAAGTGAAGATGTTAAAAATGAATGGGAACAAGCTGTGAATCCCGAAGCATATCACACATCAAATATACTGTCAGTAGTTTGTGATATTAAAGAACCTGAAAATTTCAGAGAGGCAACATCATCAGATCACAAAGATGACTGGTATGCTGCAATGGAGATAGAAATGAACTCTTTGAAAGAAAACAATACTTGGGAGATGGAAGATTTGCCTCCTGGTAAGAAAGCTATTCCTTGTCGTTGGGTTTATAAAATTAAAACCAATCCAGACGGAAGTATAGATAGGTTCAAGGCAAGATTAGTAATCAAGGGATTTACTCAGAAGCAAGGTATTGATTTTGAACAGACTTTTTCTCCAGTAGCTCGAAGTAGTACTATTAGAACACTTCTCAGTGTAGCTGCTAATGAAAATTTAATTCTTTCTCAATTTGATGTAACAACAGCATTTCTATATGGGTCCTTAAGCGAAGTAATCTATATGAAACAACCTGATGGATTTAATGATGGTTCTGGAAAAGTATGTAGATTAAAGAGAAGCTTATATGGATTAAAACAGGCACCCAGATGTTGGAACATCAAAATCAGTAATTTTTAGAGATATTGGTTTTGTCAAGAGTAAAGCTGATTGCTGCTTATTTATAAGAGAGAGGGAGAGAAGAAAATTTACCTGGCGCTATACGTAGACGATGGATTAGTCGCAGCAACAGACGAAATAGTTTTAAAACATTTATTAGTGAACTAAAACAAGATTTAAAATTACAGAAAAACCTGCATCTTTTTTTCTAGGCATGGAAATAGAAAAGTCAGATGAAGTGTGAAACTGAGCCAAACACAATACATCAAGAAACTCTTAGAAAAGTTTGGTATGAGTACTTGTAGACCTGTTTCAACTCCAATAATCTCAAATTTAGAAATAAAGACAGCAGAAGAAAACACAGACCTCAATAATTTCCCTTATAGAAGAATAGTGGGAGCACTTATGTATTTAGTTACTGGCACTAGACCAGATATTGCTTATGCAGTAAGTGTTGTATCTAGGAACCTGGAAAATCCTACAAAACAAAATAAAATTCAGGTAAAAAGAATACTAAGGTATCTTAAGGGAACCATCGATTATAAAATTATCTATAAGAATGGTTACAAGAGGGATTGCTTAGAGAGCTATAGTGACGCAGACCATGGTGGTGACGCTGAAACTGGGAGATCAACATCAGGTGTTGTGTGTTTGTATTCTGGAGGTCCTATCATGTGGCTGAGTCAGAGACAACCGTCAGTAGCGGTATCTACTACTGAAGCTGAAATAATAGCAGCAAGTGAGGCAGCGAGAGAGATAGTCTACCTCAAGAACATATTAAATGAATTTGGACATCTCAAAGATCAACTTCAAATGCTTCAAGTAGATAATGAAGCTGCTATAAATTAGCACAAAATCCTGAATACCACAAGCGTACTAAACATATTCGTCTCCGGCATTTTTACGTCAGGGAACTTGTTACAGAAGGTGCCATTGGAATCGCAAAAGTGTCCACGCAAGAACAGATAGCAGATTTTAACGAAACCTTTGCATGCGCCTAGGCTGAAGGAGTTATGTGGGAAAATGGGAGTATCTGATCTATGAACTGCACAACTAGGGGGAGTATTAATGTCAGTTTGTGACATTTCATAGACAGATAAATTTGTCATGGATTATCAGTTTGTATTTTGACTTTAATAGAGTTTCTCAAATAGTTTAAAAGTGAGTTTCTTATAAACATTAATTTATTTTACCCACCCCGCGGCACTTGTGATCTCAATAGCTGCTCACCTTATCTCTTCTATTCAAAACAAACTATTTTTTAACTAGATTTTACTTTAAACAGTGTCTCTTTTAATAATGTTATTGCATAGCATTCTTGCATACACAATCTGAATTTACTATTTAATTAACTTTAACCCAGAAAGACTATAACTATAATTAACAATAATTACAACAATTAATGTAATGATGTAGAGACGCAGGTAAGAAAGTCCAATTTTCACTAATTTCAAAATCTTTACGGCAATCACCTTTAACCGGGTCCAAGACAAAATTTATTGACCAGCAATAAATGAAAGACATGTTTCTTTTTGTGACATAATATAAGCTGATTAAAAAATAAAATTATAAAAAAGAGAAGGTCTTATTGGAAACCCGTATCTCAAATTCAAAAATAAATTCCGTTACAACTTAGCACAGCCGTGTTCCTTTCCTAATAAGTTTAATAAATGCAAAATTTCATCTTGATATTAAATGCTTCTATGTATAAATGTCATTTATATTGTTAGTTGGAATTAGAGGGGCGACTAGAGCCCGCTTTGCAGGAACATGTTTTGTTTTTAACATGATGATATCCTATATCCAATAGCCAATGGATACACAGGATATTGCCTTATTAAAAACAAAATGCTGTCATCATCTTCATTATAATTATTATGGCAGCACACATAATTACTGCACTGATTCTTTTCATTTCTTACGTAGTAAGCATGAGCTTTTAAATTAAGTAATCATTGTTTTATCATATATGCAGAAAGTAGCTGATGTTACCAATGGATATATTTATTTAGTCGCAAATGATCAATCTAAATGGATCAGGACACATGTGTTTAGAGCAAGCCCACCGGGGGGGTTGTACTACAGTTGTCGTGTGACATCACCCAAGTACCAATGGGTATTTTTTTCTGAAATTGGACACCTCCTGCTTCTATTAAAACAGCAGTTATTTCATATCGAAAGATATACTCTGATGAGAATAGTTCAGTCAATTTGAATTTTAATAAAAAACCTCCCGCTCTCCCCTCCTCTCTAAGAACCCAGCCTCATAAGCTCACTTATCTTTTAGAAATGAGTTAAAATAAAGAATGTAAATAACTACTTATTTAGTAAATGTGATAAACTAAACCATTATTTACATTTGAAACTGTGGAAGAGTGTCGGGTGGTAACTGGACACAAAGGAATAAAAGCTGAGCTGTGGCTAACTGGAGGTGAAGCCAGTGAGGATTGGAACAAGAACTCGCTCCATTGGACAGCCCCCATTCCATACTGGCTCCTATCTGAGAACTGTAAAACAAATTATAAAAAAATTAAAAATTTATATTACATATTAATATAATATATACATATTAAAACAAAGATCAAAACGAAGTATCAAAGGTTAAAATAGAATACAATACAATTCAGTGAACAATTGTAGGAAAAGGTCATACTTAAACTCTTCAGATTCAGTGGACAGGTTGAGCTCCATATGAAGCAAGACTTGAACCATCTCGGACACAATATTGGGCCAGAGTGGTACTACGTGCTGAGGCGACATCCTCAGAAGTAGCACACGGAAGCACATCATCACCTGGGCTTGCACGTTGGGCACCACAAGTGGCAACCTCACTACTTCAGCCAGCCTCTCTGCAATGATACATAAATAAATAATATTATTTACTCCTAGCACACTAAGTTCTATATTCAGTCACTTTAACTCGCACTGTAAATGCTATTTCCCACTCTAGGGAGTGAAAGAAGCAGAGTGTCCCTTTGTCAGATAAAAGTGGTATTAATGCTTACCCTGGTTCAATAAGGAATCAAAGCAGGGATAGAGTGATAATTTAGTCTTTTAAAACAAATCCTAGGTCTCACCCCCCCCATACTCCACCTCCTACTCTATCATGTTAATTACTTTCACATTAAGCACAATTATCTTTAACTATTTTACACTTAAGTCAGACATTAATGTTATAAAGGAAAAGTATAATAATATAATAATAATAATAATAATAATAATAATAAGAACTTTATTTTAAAAACTAATTTACAGAGAGCATAAAATCATCAAAATAACAAAAAAAAAATCAAATTTTACAGTTTGAATTTAAAAATTCAGAGACAGAGTATAGAGGGTTTTCTAGAAGATAAGTTTTTATTCTACTGCAGTAGGAAAGATATGATAGTTTCCTAGTCTCTTCAGTCAATTTATTAAATAGTTTCACTCCTAAACAGCCAAAGCCTGTTTCTGACTCGGTCAACCTATGAGTAGGTGTCATCATGTTATGTTTGTTCCTGGTAGGATACTTATGTTGTAAAGTTGCATACTCACTCTCATTTTGTTTCATGTGTTTTAGACTTGTAAGTACAAAAACACTGTAAAAGCTTATAATTTTAAGTTTTTTGAAGAGTGGTTTACAATGATCTTATTTCCCAGCACCAGCAATTAATCTTATAAGCTTTTTCTGCTTTAGAAATATCTCTCTCGACTCACAGTGTCCCCATAATAACACTCCATAGCTCATTCTACTTTCAAACATTCCATGATAGGCCTTTTTGATGGTATCGCTATCCAGATATCTTCTCATACATTTAAAAAGATATATAAGGGAGGATAACTTTTTCTTATAGTGTTTGCAAATAAGACAAAACCTGGATTTCTCTTGAATAATCCAATTTAGGTGTTTTTGATTAAGATCTCCTGAGTGGTTTTCACTAAGTTGTCTGTCTGTATATGTGTGTGTGAGTGTCTGCAACCATCCCATCTCCCAGTGTATTTAGGCTAGAGAGTTGAAACTTGGTACAAAAATCAATCTTTAGGTCTAGCAGTGCTATCCAGAAAATATTTTTTATGACATCATTAACCAGCAATAATGACTCAGCAAAATTTTTGAAAATTCATAAAACACGGGAAACATTTGTCAATCAGTTATAGCTTTAGAACACTTTTAGTCATATATATATAAGACTCCAAGTTTCATCTCATTATCAGCATCAGTTCAATTTTTATTAAATCACTTGTATACGTTTTTTTAAATGAAAAAATTGTAAAATAATCCAATTGAGTTGAAATTTGGTACAAGTGTACACCTTTACTTAATTTAAGGCAAAATAGTTGAAAAAAATAATGTAATATTTACATGTAATTGTAATTATTATAAAAATTCATAAAATGGCGTCACCAATGTATTGTGTAGCGTAAATATTGTTGTTAAAGAAAGATTGCTAGTCAACCCTTACTTTGGTAAAACCAATATTCATTATTATTGTTATTACTGTTTTGATTAGTATATCCCAAACACTGAAACAGGAAGTTATAGTTCCCTTTCTAACGGAAGCTGGAAAACTTACTGCTTTATATTTAGTTTACATTTATATTAAAGAAGATTCTATTTTTTCGTTTAAATTCTGTCTGTTCGATATTCGCATTACTTTATTACTTACTTACTCACACTTTCTAAATAATGAAAGTAATTACGTTACATATAGTTATGATACCAAGTTACCCAGGGAATGATAACAGGTGTTGTACACTCCCTCTAAGTATTAGTCTCTTTGGCCTGTGACAACAAAATGTACTGCTAAATTTAAATGAATAACTTTTTCAGTGACTAATTTACCTTGTATTTCAGGCATGTGTTTTTGAAACTGATCATTCTCAGAACAAAGAATGACAAAAGCTAATCTTTTGAGGAGTTGAGCTCTCTGCTCGTATTCCTGCTCTCTGGATGAAAATATGTTTAATCCATTTCCCTGAGCCATTGATACTCGACCTGCGACACAAATTTATTTTAAAAAAAATTAAAGATTAAAAAAGTGTGTGACCGAATCTCAATTGTACGTAATTAAATTAAAAAAGTGAAATTTAAAGAGGTGAATTTCTAAAGCAATAAAATCGCTTTACATTCATGTTGCATATAATACTTTCTTGGAGGGGGCACGTTTAGTAAAGTTAATTAATATTTTACTTAAATAAATTTTGTTAATACTTAACTGCAATCGTTTTGAGAACAGATCTCAATGCGTCATGAAATATGTTCATTCTAACCCATGAGTAGTCTAAGTTTAAAGTATGGTTAAGATCCATTAATTAGATTATGAGCTGTAAGCACTCGTAGTTTTTCATTGCACTCAACTCATATTATTTTCTAACGCATCCCGATGAGATGGCCCACATTCAGTGACAAACAAGGCTTTTTACAATGTACTAATACCTCCTAAAATATCCCACTGACCAATTTCATGCCTTTATGAGGTAGAAAAAAAGGCCGTGGGCTCCGGACTATAAATATAAATGAATTTATAAAAAAACCTCAATATTATGATTAGTTTTAGGAAAAAAAAAAGAAATACTACGATTAATGAAGTCTCTTGTTTTACTTCCTTCGTTTACAATAAACCACCATCCAGATAAATACAGATCTTGGTAACAAAATCTTGCTGGCGATGAGAGCAGGGATTTACCATGGATCTTCTCTGAAAAGGATTAAGGATTTGTAGGAAGGGTTCAAGTAAAGGAAATGTCCAGGACTTAGTCAAGAGGAAAGGGTATACAATCTGGTACCGAAATAAAAACCAGACTCATTCTCAAACACAAATTCGGTGAATAATCATCTGCTAGGTTATTCAAGCTGGTAAGAGAGCGCTTGCTGGTGTAAATCTGATTCCCTATTATTTTTGACGATTTACCTTTAAATATTTTCTTGTAGTGATTTATTTTAATTAATTTTAGGATGTTTAAACTCACTAAAGTCACTCTTTTATTAGAAAAAAATCTTTTTAATGGGTTGTTATGAGTGTTTAAATAAACTAATAAGAAGGTATAAATCACAATATAGTGTTTTTTTATTATTGTTAATTAATTTACTTTTGAATAATTTTAGTCAAACGCAAACTAACAAAATTACTCTTTTTTGCATAAAATTGTTTAAATTAGTTGTAACATTTATTTAAATTAACTGATAAGATGATATTTTCCCACCTTTATGTTTTATTTCATTTGTCTTATTAAGTGTGACTTTTAGTTTAATATTATTTTTAATATTAAACAAATATTAACAAAACTGTGTTTTTGTATATCGTGTATATCGTATATACTGTATTTTGTACATCAAATCTTTAAACAACAAGTACATACTCATCAATTCTCTGAACAACAAGAACATATTATCTATTCTTTAAAAACAAAACATACTCATCAATTCTCTGAACAACAAAAACATACTCATCAATCTTTTAACAACAAGAACATACTCATCAATTCTCTAAAAGTAGCAGCATCTTGAGAAACTAAGTTATCAATAATGGTTTTCCAAAAGGACACAGATCTCGACTCCATCTGGAAGAATGCAGGGTCTAGAAGCAGCTCCATTGCATCTTTCTTCCAAGCCTTTCTTGTATACTGATAACCACTCAGACTAGCTAACAGTTGACTGCAAGCGTAGAAACTGTTCCCGTTTCGAACACTGTAATTAAGAAATAAATAGTTACATAGAGGTTTTATCTGTTAGATGAGAGAGCTTAAATATGTATTTCTGTTATATTACTTCCATAACCTCAATAGTTACTCCCTCGACTTTGCCTCGGATTAAATAGCCATATCTCCCCTTAGCTTTGTCTCGGGAGTTAATTGACATAACTCCCTTGCCTTTGCCTTGGGAGTTTAATGCTTTAATAATAATAATAATAAATAAAAACAAATTAATTACACAAAAGTCCTATTTCTTAATATATAATAATTAACAATGCTTTCGATGAAAAATTAGTCATAATCAGAGTTTAACAATATAAAATTAAAAACAATTTTACAAACTACTTCATATTGGACCTTGGTACAGTCTGGTAAGCTAGGTTTAAAAAAATCAGTGTTACCAATATTTTAGTTGCAAAACAATATGTTAAACTAAATTAAAATTTCAAGATTTAAGTATTTTATAATTTATACTTTTATAAACTCTGATGATGACTAATTTTGAGTTGAAAGCTTAGTTAATTATTATATATTAAAAAATAGGACTTTTGTGAAATTAATTTTTTATTTATTTTTTAATACAACAACAATTGTGATTGTTACAAGTATTAGAGTTAGAAGTTTAATGGCTTGGTGCGCTTGATTGAGAAACAATCCAGTGATTGCACTCAGCCGGGTTTTTATAGTCCACAAAAAATAAACTTTTAATAATAAATATTCTTTGTTGGTTGAATAAGCATAAGATATAACACGTCAAAATACAATATAAAACAAATAATGGACTTAAAAAAATAAAACATAATACAAATAAATATAAATTCAAATTCTAGTCTCAGCCATTGAGGTAGTCTCTTAGACTGTAATATACTTTGGACTGGAGCAAATGCTTTATATTTTTTCATGAACAATCTATTACTTTCTATATTTTTTATTGAATAAGGCAGTTTGTCGAAACAAGATAATGGTTTCCTTTGTCTTTCCCCTTAGGAACTAACTGATTGCTCTGGGAAATAATAGCATTCTTTACTCTATTGGTGCAATAACTGCATCTCTTAGTTGCAAGAACTATCATCTATATTCTTTAGTTATTTAATTTATTATAGAAAAAACTCACGTATGATTTTTCAAGTAGGGTGTAACATTATACATCAAGTTGGTAAGTAAAGTGACAACACGTTCCTTCTCCTGACTTCCGAATACAACGTCTAGTAAGGGAGCTAGTAACTCTGCCATGACAGTCAGAGCTGTCACGCTGTATCCCACAGCATTACTTGCACCAGCTTAAAACACACAACAATCATAAGTACAACGTAACAAAAGTTTCAGTTTAGAACAAAACTCCCATAATTTTCTAGTCAATATACAGGTTTTTTTACGAAGTTTAAATAGGGAAAATTTTATTTTGGGAATCTGCTAGGAAATGTTTAGGGAGGCAGTACTGGACCAAAATGTAAGTCGTTTGTCATGTTTTCACTAATATCTTGGTATAGATACTAAATATTAAATAATATTTCAAATAAAGTTTTAAGCTAAGTAAAATGTCTAAAAATAAGATTCTATTGGTTTCCTCTCTACTTCAAACTGTAGAATTATGCAGAATAATTTTGTGTCAGTGTGACAATTTTTAGTTTTTCACTTGTAAAAAAATCGAGTAAGGGTACTCAAAACTGTTTGCTCATCACATCAGATTGCTACGCTCATCCTCTACTTCTAATACTCCCTAGCATCCTCAAGCATATACAAATTTTCCAAATTTATACTGCAATGTCTTCAGACTCGCTTACTCATATTAGATAGGAATACATCACTGACCATGCTCAATGCTGCTTAACTTTTATGATCCAACAAAATCCATAGATATAACTTCATAATAAAACGAAATAGTGTTACTTATTTATTTCGCAAAGCATTATACTTGTACCAAATTTCAACTCAATTTGATTATTTTTAAATCAATTTTTTAAAAACGTACTCAAGTCATTCGATAAAAATTGAACTATGCTGATAATGAGATGAAACTTACACATATGTTAGCCTTATACATGCTATATGTTATACATGGCGAATCTCAATCCAATCGCATCATTTCCCGAAAAAGCAACTACAAGGTAGAATCATTTTTGTACAAAAATTTTAACTCTCTAGCATAAATACACCAGGAGCTACGATGATGACAGAGAGACAGCTTTCTGAAAACCATTCAGGAGGTCTTAAAAACACCTAAAACGGAAAAATCTGGTAACTTCCCATTTGCGGATTTGTTTTGCAAACGCAATACTTTTCTATATACCTAGGGTATATATGAGGAAAATTAAAAATAAAAATATGGTTCATTTTCAACTTAAAATCCCATGTTCATGGTTTGAAATAGAGAGGAAACCACTAGAAAGTTATTTTTATACAATTTACTTAGCCTTTTCCTTGGTATCCCTAAACATAACAGATCCCAACAGATTCCCAAAATAAAATATTTGCAAAAAACCCGTTTGTTGACTATACTATAAAAGTTACTGATATTTTAATTTAATGGCCATTTTTCAAAAGATAGGATGATAATAAATCTTCCAAAAGATAAAAGATAATAAATAAACAAAATAATAAAAATAGTTAGTTATTGTTAATCTACAATAAAGTAGAGAGCTTTTGATTAAACAAGAAGTCATTATCAGTACCAACATAACAAAAAAGACAATTGGCGATTTAAAGACCGAAGCAGCGCCACTGTCAATGATAGGAAATTCATAACGAAAGAGTGATTATTGTTAAAGTCTAAATGGGGGTTTTTCTTATTTGTGACAATTATTTATTTAAATTTTTTCTCAAAGTGCTTTAATTAAGTTAATTTTAGGGCGTATGAACTCGGTAGAATCACTATTTCATTGAAAAATAGAGTTTTAATGGGTTGCCATGAGTAATGAAGATGAAAATCTCAATAAAATGTTTAGTTTTATAATAATAATAATTTATAATTTGCACTTCATGCGTTTTTTCTATTTTATTAATTTTAATTAATTTATTTTATCTATCAATTTATTCTTTATTGTTCATATTCAAATTATTTTTTACTGAAGCGAGACGCCTCAAGATCCTAAAATCTGAGTGAGGCATAGATTTATTAATAAAAAGGCAATAAATTTAAACCTTCAAAGTTTGCAATATTATTGCAAACCTTCTTCTTACTCATTGTTAATGACATCATAATTATTTTCCAATTGGTCCAATTGAGCTAAAACTGGTCCCAATCGTTTTAAAATCCTTACAACCATAACAAGACTACTCTAAGGTTCTTCTGCTTTGCGGGCCTACCTAGCTCGCTGCAGTTCCGTGGGTGTCATTTTTGATAAATCGATCTCCCATCAACTTCTATCATCCCAATAACCTCATAAGCCACATTTTCACAATGAAAATTGACTAAAAATGAGTTTAGCCAAACCAGTTTTTTTTAGACAATGGAAAATTATGATTTCATTCTTAACATTATTCATATATTTTAAATTATGATACAATACATTCAGCGCATTTTCTTTAACCTAAAATTTTCCAACAGGAGAAACCACAGCTAAAACGATGAACCTAAGACCTGGTTAAGTCATATGGGCTGTATATTTGATTTACACTTGACTTGGCCAATACTAAGTCAAGATAATTGAAGCATTAGCACCAATGCATTTCATAACACAGGAGATAATAAAATATAAATAATTTGATACTACCGAGTTTTGCAAAACATGAAGAGTTAGCACAAATTAACTAATGGTAGTAAACAATCATGCAATCAATTAATAAATAACTACAGTGAATACTCTCAGAAATAAATACTTTAAAGATCGTTGGTTTACTAAATCAACCATCACAGACTTAAAAAAACAGTCAAAATTATACATAAAATCAATAAGAGGAACCTCCCTCTCACAAATATCTTAAAAAGCAACATTTATTCTAACAAAATTAATTGAACAATAAAAAAATTCAATGAAACATGCTTTTCTGAAAATTATATCTAAAGAAAACTTGCAAAGAAAACACACTACTGTGAAACAAGTCAATCTAATAACACAAACTAAACAACATGCTCAAAATAAAATCAAGCGCAAATGTAAACAAACATGCTTCAAAAACTGACCAAAATTAATAAATAACCTTTTTTTTATAAACCTTTAAAGTGAGAAAATAAAAATAACAAAACCGCTAATTTATGAACGGAGTGATTGATGACATTGCTAAATAAATATTTAATTATGAAAAATCAAATGATGATGCTAGAAAAATTTATGATTGAATCACTGGATTGAATAATAATAAAACTGTGAAACAAGAACTGAAAGCATGATATAGATAAATATAAAATGAATTTATATAAAAGTTAAAACTTCTTACTGTAAAACAACTAAAACTTATTTACCTTTAGAGGGGGAAAAATGAATATTTGTGAATCAGTATTCATTATTAACAAATTAATTAATTAAATTTATTTATTAATTTTATTTCTGTAAGGTGGAAAAAGTGTACTTTTCTCCCTCTAGTAGAGAGAGAAGTGTGACTTAACTTCAAATCAGAATCTAGAGGAAGAAAAATGATCAAGTAGGAGGAAATAGCTTTGGTCCCCCCTGCCACCTATTTAATTCCTTAACTTCACGACATCTATAAATAACTAAATTTGTGAAAAATGCTTTTTGGATTGAAAGAAATATGTAGAATACTGAATGATAAAAATAGATATAAAGTGAATAAAAACAATAAGATATAATTGTGTTTCCAATAAGACAATTGTTTGAGTTGGTACAGTCTGGTGTCGAATCATAGTGGTGATATTGTTGGAGTGGTAACGCTAGAGTCTAAATTCATGGTAAGGGAAATTTTTGACAGAGGTCTTAATAAAAATGTGGTGTAGTCAAAATTGTAATAAATAAAAGACCTTTGGTCTCATGGCTCCTCCACAGGGCTGGTACTTGGAACTCTTTATGTCCGATTGTGTGCTATTTGGATGTTGTCTAGAATTAGTAGTTATGTAAGGGACATGCTGCCACGATAATAATTTCCAATGTATTTGGAGAATTATTAATTGAGGTCAAACGAAAAAAATAGCTTCTAGAGTAGTTTATTAATTTATTTTTTCCTAAGAGAATATTATTTCATTTCATATAAAATCTGTATTTTAATGTGACTTGCATAAATATTTAAAAGTGAGCTTATTTCCTATTTTGTTTCTTATTTAGTCTTTTTTTTAGGTCGTATAAATCCATACACTTATCTATAAATTAATCTAGTCAAAATTTCATTTTATTTCTAATTACTATGCTTTGAAAACTTTTTATGTTATAAGATAGAACACCTAATTGTAAAGAATATGTAAATTCTTAAATCAAATATACTATTATTATTATTATTAACAAAAAAAATCTATTGGTTACCAATTAAAAACTATGATTTGTTTACATAAAATGTTGTCAATCAATCAAATTGTTATGTCAAATTAAAGAATATTTTTTTTCAATTGATAATTGATTTGTCATTGGATGGAAAATTAATTTTGTCAAATCAATAAAATTAATTTTGCTAATCAATAAATTAATTTTGTCAATCAATAAAAATTTATTTTGTCAATCAATAAATTAATTTTGTCAATCAATAAATTAATTTTGTCGAAGTTGGTCAAAATTAATTTTGTCAATTGATCAGATTGAATTTGTCAATCAATGAAATCAGAACTAATGCTGATAGTTAAATTATGTTACACTAACATATGCTTATTCAATTTCAGCTCGATCTGCTCAGTTTTAGAGGTTAAGTGATTTTTTTAAATTTTTTTGCCGAGTTATTGCGTAAACAAAGTCTTACAAATATCATAAAAATAGGGTTCAGGACATGTATAAGGCCAATTTTGGTACCAAATTCCCCTTTCAATTCAAAAAAAAAAATGGGATATCAAATCATTCACAGAATGTAGATCAAAAGGAAGCAAGAATCTACCCTTGACCAATAGAAACCAGGAGTGGATATAGTATCGCAGCACAGCCGCCTATCCATACATTGTAATCTGACTCTCAATATTATACCTTTTTGCTATTCATAAATATGATACCATTTGTCACAGATGCTAAATGTTCATTTTAACAATATCTGAGGCCCACTTGTTACAATTTATAAATTATAACTTACAAAATATAAAGGTGCATTTATTTAAATAAAGTTTGATTGATATTATTTAAGTAGTTCGAGAAAAAAATAATTAAAAAAAATACACCCCAACAAATGAAATCTAAGTATTAAAGTTTCTTTTAAAAAATAATTATTGACAATAATCCAAATATATTATATATACAAGTAATAAAGAATTATCAATTGCCTTGATAATCATAAACAGAATATGAATAGTTATTTATTAGTTGGTAAATCAAATTTATAACAAGATTTTTCAATTTACAGTTAACTAGCCGCCTAGAAACATTAAATAATACAAAAACATATTGCAAAGGGAAATTATGAAAACAAACGGATACAAATGAAATTGTAAACATGAGAATATTATATTGATTATTTCTTATTTAACATGTTAAATGCAAGTGACGTCATAATTTGATCAAACTGTGTTCTAAATGTCATATTGACTAATGCACTCATAAATCAAAGACAAAATAATTAACTACTAATTTGACAAATTTCCTCTCATTTAAGTTGGACAGGGCTGAAGTCCCCCCTTTCAAAAAACCACCTCCCCCTCTGCGAACACAACATCATTCATAATCTTATTTTTATTTCGGATATTCATTAAAAATGAATTAATTATTTGACAGAACATTGAGAAATAACTCATAGTTGACTTATGTGGTATAAACCAGAGAATATAATAGATTATATACCAAACCAGAATACATAAAAAAATTGTGTTTAATTAGTAATTAAAATAAATAATTATAATAATAATGAAAAAATGAACAAAAAAGGTCTCATAAAATAGGTGCTTATTTATTATTAAAATATAACAAATAAAATAATCGTATAAAATATTCATAAATCTTGTATACTTACACTTTCTGTATTCGCTGTCAAACGGAGTTTCGTTAACAAACACTTTGATAAACCAAAGATGAATTTGGGCATCCTGCTTGATCTTCTTGGTATATTTTTTTAATTTTGATTTCCTAATTTTCTTCTTAGTTAGTTCAGAAGCAGTAACAGTGGATACGGGCGATGTCAGGGATGTATCAGCCTCAGACATCAGAACGGTTGAATCCAACTCGAGTGTTTCACCATCGGTGTCTACATCTGATAAGTAAGATTTGGTTTATCTCAATATAATGGTGAGGTCATTGCATAGGTCATGTGTATATTAGTTATATACATTGTTTATTTAAAAGTGAGGAGGCTATCCATTATAAAGTAAACAATATTAATTAAACCAAAATCATACCCAGGTATTCCATTTACATAATTTTTTTGTAGCACCATTTTTATTGAGCATTTTTGATAGATATAAAACATATTATATTTAATAAAACCAATAATATATATAACATTATAAATATATATTATAATAATATAACTTACAATAGAAGTATTGTAACTATAACAAAATATTTAATATACTTACAATAGAAGTATTGTAACATATTAAAAATAATAATAATATAACACTTACAGTAGAAGTTATTGTAACAATATAACAAAAATTATAATAATATACAAATGTTATATAACAAAAATATTATAATAATATAACAATATAACTTACAATAGAAGTATTATTAATAACAAATAAACCCAACTTGAGACTAATTTAAAGACAAACAATTAATTTCCAATGTAACACATTTATAAATAAATCAAACTTAATAAATAAATAATAAGAATGTAGGTTATTAAGTTATGTAAAAAAATATTAAAAATAACAGAATATGGGGTCTCCTTGATGTAAAGATAAGCACGTGCCCCTGCTACTTAGACAGTCCAGGGTCGATCCCGGTCGAGGCCTCTAGGGTTTCCATGGGGTGGAAGGGATCCACCCATGGAAATCCACCCAATCCTTTCACATGCCGTCTTTTGAAAGGGATGTTAAGCCGGTGGTTTTGAGCCTGTGCAATGTCAGGTAACACGGTTCTAGGCATAATTTAGGACCTTCAATAATAGTTAAATAAAATAAATATGTTGTGAGCAATATGAGAAATGCAGGCACTGTTCACAATATCCACCTCTTATAAGTAATAAGCTCTATTTCCCACTTTGCCCAGGCATTGGGCACTATGCCCGCCCTATGTTGGTAAACAGTTGAAAACTTAAAATATGGTCGCAAAACTAATAATATCCAATAGAGTCTCCTTGTTGATGTTGCTCGGGGCTCTAAAGGCAATTTGATCTAAAGGTTTTTTGACAAACACTAAATGTACTCTAACCCTCAACCCTAGGTTTAGTACTGTCAAGAATATTTATATATTTTTTTAAATAACCTTTATTTTTTATCAGAGTAATAAAATATGTCTCTCCACAGGTGTCAAAAATATTTATTTAAAATAAGCATAACCAGCTTTAAACCAACTAAAGTCATCATCAGTGCCGGTGAGGTGTTTAGGAAGCCTAGGTTTTGAGTCTTTTCTTACTGTTGAACTGTTATTAGACTAAAGGCACTGATGATGACCTTTAGTTGATTGAAAGCTGGTTATGCTTTATTTTAAAATAAAATTTTCAACACTAGTGGAGAGACTTTATTACTCTGATTGTGATGAACTCCTCTAGCGCTCATTTTTTTTAATGCTATATTTTTTTATCATTTTACATACATAATATTTGTACAATTGTTTAATTGATAGGTAAGACCTCCACTAAAGATCAATAAAAAATATTCATCTTGTGCCGTGGAGGATTAAATGATTTTATTTACACTATATAAATATTTTACAACAAAATAATTCTGATTAAGAAAGGAAATACACGCAGCCAAGAGACCTGAACCTCCGCCCCACAATTACTTAAAGCAAACTATTTTAAAACTTTAAGTAAGCGTCACTTTTTATCTTACACCTTACCAAAGTATTATTTTACAATATAAGATAAATATAAAATATCAAATATAAGTTGTACAATAAGCCTACACATCATAAGCTATTTAAGAATCACCTAATATCACCTTCCACTCGAGCACTCTTTATTCAAGCCAATTCAACCCCAACTAGCTAAAACTATGTATTTAGATAAAGTTTGACGCACAGGCACAATTTTATGCCAACATAATTTCATTGTAGTATTTTTTTATTTGTCATTAGGATTTATAATCAAACACAGTCAAATGTTACTATTCTTACTGTCATGCGAAGTAAGAACAGAATTAAATACGCACAATTAACCCACGGCACAATACATGGATACAGGTTACATAAACTTGCCATATTGAAATGAAACTTGGTATTCTTATTTATTACATAATGGGATATATTTGTGCCAAATTTCAACTCAATTGGATTATTTTCCCATTTTTACAATTAGTTAAAAAACATCAAAATTGAATTAATACTAATAATGAGATGAAACTAGACACATATGTCGGTCGTTTATACGACTACATGTGTACAAAATCTAATTAGATGACAAATGTTTCTAGTTTTTTTTAATTTACAAAATTTTTGCTATAGTTAATGATGCCATAAAAAATTATTTTTTGGATAGCACAACTAGACTAAAACATTGATTTTTTGTACCAAGTTTCAACTCTCTAGCACAAATACACAGGGAGATACAATGATAACAGACACACACACAGACAGACAGACTTTGAGCAACTACTTAGGATGTTTTAAAAACACCTGAAATAGATAAATCATTTGAAAAACACAATACTTTTTCTCTATCCCAGTGGTTCAAAGTATAAATGAGGAAAAGTATAAAAAAAAATAAAATCTGTTTATAACCAAAACAAAGAGTAGAGTAGGGTTACAAAATGAGGATTGAGAACAGTTTTTTATACAGAGGAAGGTATGCTATGGTTCCTCCCACATCATTAAGGCTCCTTAGTCATAACAGATGAAATCATATTTGCTTTGACCTTTAAATTATTGATATGTGTCAAATTATTGAGCTTAAACACTTAGGTTTAAAACATTAACAATTAATTCATTAGTTGTTTTGACGGAGATTTTGTGGTGTAGACTCACCATGATTAAAAACTTGAAAATTTCAACCACGATATTATAAAACGTATCATTTTTTATACTATTGTGGATGACAATATATTACTTGTTTTTAATTCTAGTTTATTTTTATTAAACACTAACAATTAAATTATTGTTTATTTGCTTCTTTGCTTATTTCTATTGATTACTTAACCGCAAATTTTTAAGGTTATATGACTAGAATTCTCTTTGTCTTGACTCTCAACCAACAAAAACAAAATCATTATAGTCTTTTACGCATATTTTTAAGTAATTGTAAAAATATAATACAGCACAGGTAATTAAAATTATAATTAAATAATAGATAGAATTATTGAATGGACCTTATAACTAAGTTCTAGGTTAGTTATAAGTTGAATATAACTAATAACAAACTTCCTGTTTAGTTTTAAGTTGAATAACAATTATAACTAACTTCTAGGTTAGTTATAAGTTGAATAGAACATATAACTAACTTCAGGTTAGAGTTGTCTTGTTATAGTTAGAATATAACTTCTAGAACTTTAGTTTAGTTAGTTATAGTTTGAATAGAACATATATAACCTTCTAGGTTAGTTATAAGTTGAATAGAACATATAACTAACTTCTAGGTTGAATAAAAAGAACAATATAAACTAACTTCTAGGTAATGATAATTCAACGAACTTATAAGCACAAGTTTAAAACACACTGGTATAACTATGATCTCCCACCCCGAGTTAATGAATTCAAATTAACATTTAATTATGCAAATAACGCCCAATTTAGTACTCCCTTATCAAATGAAAAAATCCGTGTGTTTAGATTATTATTTAAAAATAATTAAATGTATTCCTACAATTCACTGAGTTTAAATAAATAAGTTTTTACATTGAGATGGGAAAAATAAAACTAAAACTTCACCGAATAGTAATGTAGGTATTATATCCTTTTCCTAAGGGAGGGAGTTAAGGTTCACTTTATTCCCAGTTGTACAGAATGTGAAATGTAAATTTTCGTATCCACTGTAAAAAGAAGAGTTTTTTGTACGGGATAAAAAACTTTTATTGTACAACTGAAATTTCATAAATAAGCAGCGAGTAGGACTGAAGACAACCAGTTCAGCCATATTTCTGCTGTTGGCAACACGTTTTAACAGTATAAACCTTATTATTTATTTCCTGTTTCTTTATAATGAAAATTAAATGTTAACTAATTATTTATATTTATTAGATAGACAGTATTATTGATGTTGTTTGATATTGATTCAAGTGACACTGAGTTGGTTTCAACTCCACCAAAATGAAACACTTTAGCAATAGAAAAGGAATATAAAAGTGTTATGTAAATGTTATTTTATTCATTATTACTCTTTACATCAGCTGAAATAGCAAAAACTACATGGCTGTGAATCACTTTTTTTTATATCATTTGATACACGAGTTTTGCAAAACATGAATAGTTGACACAATATTGTCTCTCGCACATTTATGTGTCACTTTTTTTACCTCAGCTCCTTTTACTGACTCACTTTGCTCGCCTGTAATATAGTCGCTTTGATAAAAAATAATTCATTTACAGCCTAGTATGTAATGTACTATTATTTTACACCGAAAAGAACAAACAGAAGACACGATAAATAAAAAATAATAAATAGTAAGCTATTTGGTCAGTTTATTAAGATATGAAAGTACAAACAAAGTTTTATCACTAAAACTAAACAAAAACACACTCACACGATATTTCCCAAATTACCTCAAATATGTTAATAAAACAACTAATAAATACAGAGCATAGAAACATGCACAAAAAACCCAAAACTAGAACACACTGAAGCATGCAATAAACAAACACATAATCCACAATAATTATGTTTAAATACAATAAAAAAATTTAAAAGAATGCACTAAAACATATAACGTTTTGAGACATAATCATAGAGATATTGTTACTAGAGGGGTCATATCGGTTGAATTTTGAAACATCAGAAAAACAACCTGAACACCTTTGACTATTAATATAATCAAATAAACAGTACAAAATTACAGTAACTTATACAGTAGAACGTTTAAGGCTTGGGGCCCAATATAATATATATATATATATATATATATATAATATATATATATATATATATATATATATAATATATATAATTTGTGTGTGTTGTGTGTGTGTGTTGTTTGTTTTCCTCCAGTAGTATCTTTACTGATAGAACGAATATTTTTGCATGCTCCACAAACTTACTAAATGGATTTTAAACAATTATTTTTTTAATCTTGATATTTCTTGTAATTTACTGCAATTTATCACTTCTTTTTATTTTTAAATCTTGTGAAAACAAAGTTTTAAAATGTGAATTGCATCATACTGATTTCTTCCAATGTTAGAGTGCATGTGTGTGTGCAAATGGACAAAGGCCTCTTAGAGCACAAACTGCTTATCAAAAGTTACATATTGCTTTCTTAACTCCATAATTTAACCAATTTCCTGTTTTCTTAAAAATAATACTGTATAGAAGGAGCATAACTGATAACAGCAATGTCATTTCACTGGCGGTCCTAAGTAATGCTGCCACCCTAACAATATACAATTTTCTTTTAACAAAGTTCGCAATACTTCCAGTTGCTGAATTATTATGTTCTATTATTAATTCATGATCATTATTAATAAAATAATAATATATATATATATATATATATATAATATATAATATATATATAATATATATATAAATATATAAATATATATATATATATATATATATATATTGTTGCATTACATTGTAAACATTTTAAATTGTGTTTTAACGCTTTTAATTAAAATTATGTTATATGTAGTCCTCGTCAACTAAATGTAGATTCTTGTATTCCCCTACACTTATGCACTAAGACCGATTTCATTAAGAACTTTGCAAGGTTTTAAGTTATTATGTTCGTTACTTAAGATCTTTTTCTAAGTGGATATTTATAAAATAATGTTTTGTTGTTAGGTGGTACCCCTACATAAGTCCACAATCTACTGGCTTTTTGTGTTATCAGTAGAATTACATTGCGGTCATATGCTCTTCTACATTATATTATTCTAAGGCTGTTTTAAATGAAGCTAAAATACAATGGGAGTAAATCAGGTTTATTTTTAATTTAATAATTCACATATTTATCATTTTTAATGGAGTAAAACGTTAGAATAAACATTCTTCAAATATGAACTCTTATTAAAAATAGCACACAGTATTTAGACAAACAGGGTCATCAACACAAAATATAAGTAATGAAACAATTTTTAATTTGTAATAAACTCACTTTCAGGTCCTTTACCAGGAGCTGCAGAAACAATCAAACAAAATTATATTTAGTTATTTTATATAGTTACTGCTATAAAATAATTAATACTTTTAAGCACTACTTAACATAGGAAACATGTAAAATAAAATACAAAACGTTAATAATAACATTGCTGAGTTAACATTAGTGGATAAATAAAACATGATATGTTCAAAATAGAAACCGGGTTCTCGGAACATTTCCTCACCATATCAGATTCAATACTCTCATTCTCACTCCTTTAGACTCGCTTTGCTTGTCCACGTAATAATTTATATTTTAGAATGTCTTGGCAATTGATTATAGTCCAAGAGCCGGAGCTGAAAAAATGTGACTCATTTTGAACTACTTTAAACTGTTCTGTTGATAAAATGTTCTGTAAAACGAGTGTTCAATCATCAAAATCAGACGACTACAACCAAAGTTATGGCTCTTTCAAAAAACACTAAAAAAACAGTTAATTTATGCAAATTCAGCGAATTTCTTTAAAAAAATTTTGTGGATTTTTTTTGGTCATTTAATAAATGTTATAACTTCAGTTGTAGTAATCCGATTTTGACAAAAAAACCACTCGTTTCATAGGAAATTGTATCAGCTTTAAACAATGTTCTCTTCATGTTTTGCTCATGACCTACAGGGAACCACTTATTACAAGAAAACTGGAATTTGTGTGATTTTCTAATATTTTGAGCGAGCACATTCATATGAAGGGCTCCACTCTAGATAAGCAGACAATGCTTTTACTTTATAATTAGAGGTATATTTTTGACAAAAATTTGGTTTGAAGTAGTACAAAGTCATGAGTTACATTTTTTAGGCCTAGCTCTTGGACTATTAGGTAGTACCCTGACAGTAGTAAATACATCCATTTCATTCCAAGCAGACTCTTTCTATCTGGACGTTGTTTATGATTAGTGATCTAAGAAAAACCATAGTTATACTATTGTAAAGCACACGGTTAAACTCAATTAACAGTGGGAAAATAATAGAAGAGAGCCAATGAGGTTACTCCTGGATGTTAAACCACATACACAATTTCATATCAGACCAACCTCCATTGGTTCCTCAACACTATTTTCCCATGCTGTTGACTAATTTAAAATCAGTTAACACCATGGGATTAAATCCTTAGTAATACAGGATTAAATCTTATTAAGTTTAAATCAATTAACTGTATTGAAATAGACCTTTATAAACATATTTATTGTCTAAAGGAGTAGCCTCGTACCAAATTTCAACTCAATTGCATTATTCTATTTTTTTTTAAAGTTTACATGTCATCCCATAACAATTGAACTAATGCTGTTAATAAGATGAAACGTGGCACATTTATTTGTCACGCACGCTGAATTTTCTTATAAAACTTATAAATGTTCAAATTATTATATAATTTTTAAATTATAAAAAAGTTTTTTATTTATTTATAATTTTAATATAAAAATTAATTTATTAATTAATTAATTAACAATTTATTAAACAACTCTCTAGCATAAACACACTGGTGGTGAGATGATAAAAGACACACACATACAGACAGACAACTTAATAAAAACCACTCAGGAGGCCTTTAAAACATAGAAGAGAGAACTTATTAGGTGAAATCCTGAATTTCAGAGTGTTAGTTCAAACACAATACATTGCCTATATACCTACGCAACAAATAAGGAAAAGGTTAAAAAAGTATATTTATCGATAACTTCAGTACGCCAAGTGGAATTACTGAAAATAATATAAACAAAAAACAAAATAAAATAAAATAAACATTGTCTTTCTACTAATTTTAAACTTCATTAAGCAGGCCTGAAGCCAACATAAAAAATTGAAGATAATTTGACAAACAGACAACTAACTATTTAGTGTTATTAGAAACATAAGCATATTAGACACATGAAAGTTGGTAAAGTGCAAAGTGCTGACACGGGATAAAGTTAAGTGCTCCGTGTTGACACACGGCATAAAGTAAAGACTGTCTTACATTTGTCATCCCTATCAGCAGGAGTAGTGGGAGGTTCCTCCTCTCTCACAGCTAAGTTTCTACGTAGCCAAGTTGTTTGCTCCAAGCAAGCTCCAGCAACTGATGTCAAACATTCAATAAGCTGCAAAAAAGTTGGAAATTTCTCTTTATAAGAGTGGCAGTGGTTAAAGTACGCGGGCAATACACAGAATGAATGGACTTTAAACTTCTGAGTTTATTTAGTTATTTAGTTTTGGTTCAATCCTAGCACGGGCCTCTGGGATTTTTATGAGAGGGATAAAAATTCTGCATACCCCGTCCTTCAGAAGGGACGTAAAGTTGGTGGTCTCAAGCCTGTGCGTTGTCAGGTACTTGTTAAAGATCCCTTTCCCTAAATGAAACTGGGTATAGGAAAAATTTAGGACCCTCATAGTAGATTCATTATAATACTATAGTGTGTCTGCCTTGTAGTTTAAAGTGTATGGAGGTTTGGTTTAACAGTGTGGACATGTGTTGTTCCTAGTTTTCAGTAGACTATAAGAGTCAGTGAAAATATGTATGATTGCTTAAATAAAAGCATGAGAGGAAACATTGAAATCCACGGCTCTTCTGTCTAGATTAGATGAAATATACCTACACTTGAAATTAAAAGGAGTAGAACACTATCTTAAGGAGCTGGCAAAAAGGGCCCAACAAGGTGGCCTACTAGCCTGGTAGTTACCACCACCCCCATATTACTACGAAGGCAGAAAAGTGAGTTTTTGCTCCCTTGGTGGTCAAGATGGTTTTTGACTCTAGAGCTAAAGATAACAAATTATTTAAATCACAAGGTTTGATAAGCAATGGCAAAGCCAGTGGGGGGGGGGGGGCCGGCCTCTTCCTACCTGGGCTGGGCTGTTGCAAAAATTATATAAAACTAGGTGCAGTCGAGAAAATATATTTTTTTATAACCTTATAAAATTAATTTAAATATTTAGTACATTAACTATACTTTTTATAATAATTTAGAGCTTGAACATATCTTTTGTCACATAAAATTGAAATCTGGTATCATTAGTTCAACATATTAACTTAGGGGGATTTATTAATAAAATAAAGACAAAAATGTCCGCCATATTTAGTTCAGCATCAAAATAATACGGGTGCGGAGGTCCGCAAGCGGGGCGATTTGTTTGAAAATTAAAAAAAAAATTGTCAAATTAAGTAAAATTTGAATAATAAGTAAGTAAGAGCATATAAAGGATATAAGTAAGAAAGCGCATATAAGTATATAAGTAAGAAAGCGCATATAAGTATATAAGTAAGAAAGCGCATATAAGTAAGAAAGCATATATTTCAATTAAAATTCAACTGGCTTGTGGACCTCCGTGCCATAATTATTTTGAAGTTATACCCTTAAATACTAATTATACACATAGAATACTAAATAAACTTAATAAATAATAAGACGGACAAGGATCCCCCCAGTACTATTTATTTACAATAGGGGGTCTGCAGGGCTCTAATGTTTGTGTATCCCTGACTTATAATAATTGTATCCACTACGGACCAGTTTTTAAAAAATAACTAGGAAATAAAAGTAAAGGAAAGAGTAAAAATACCTTAGAAGTGATTTCTTGCATTTCTTTGAGCTCTTTACGTTCTTGCAGTGGAGGACATTTATGTGCAAAGTGGGATAGAAGATGTAAGAGAAGGAATTGAGCCGGGGACGAGAATATGGGAGAATCCCTGAGAAGGAGATAAAGATTAGGCCAGCTATCAGCCACACCTTGCCCGATCTGTGTAGTGTAGTGCAGGAACAGCTCTAAACCACTCACCTCAACTCCGATTTCCTGTTAATCAATTAAATATTTTGTAATTCTGTCAGTAAGGAATATTGCAATTGTATCTGTATGGAATTTTCTTTGGATGAATTAGCTTGTAAGTAGTTGGCTACTTATTTTTATCCCTTTTATTTTATTACTTTAAAATATATTTTACTTACTTCAAGCTTTATACTATAAATATTTATATTTCAGTAAGGATGGTTAGTGATTGATTTCTTTTTTTTTATGTTTTGGCATCAAAAATGAATATGCAACAGGTATTTAATTTAATGAAATCTGGTCTCTCCTGTGCCCTAACTTGAATCTCATGCATATTATGTTTAAGGCAAAGAAACTAACCTAAAATAATACTTAATAACTTTAGAGCTTTTTAGTCTATTACAAATTGAATATCAGTTAAATTAATGCAGACTTTAGTCCTTATAAAAATTTATTGAAAATAAATTGTTGAAGAGCTTTCGCCCAGGGATCCTGAGCTTCTTCAGTTCTTAAAAATGAAAAAAAAATGAAAAAGTTAGAAAATAATAAAAAAACAATTTATTTTTCAATAAATTTTTATAAGGACTAAAGTCTTCATTAATTTAATTGATATAAAATAATACTTGAATACAAAGAGACTTATACCACTAGAGAAAGGACTGTGGTAGAATAGCACAGTGTTAAGGGGTTTGGTAGCAAAACAATATTTATTAAGTACCATAATGGTACTCACCTGAGACTAGAGAATCCCCACCCTTCTACAACCCCTAGCGGAGCACAAATTTAAAATGCAGCCTATAAAAAGTGAGCATTTTCAGTGACATCACATTAAATCACTTTATTCAACAAAGATAATTAAAGAATATATGGCAATAGATAATAACTAAAACTTATTTGAAATTCATTTTACTTAATGTAAGACAAAATCATAATTATAAAATAAACACGTCGTCACCAAAGTACCGTTGCGGTACCAGGTCATAATAAGAACTGTCGTATCCTCTCTCTAGAAGTATAAGTCTCTTTGCTCATACAGAAATAGCCTAACTCGTGTTGTGCTAATAAATACATTATACATTTTTTAATATTTTCTATTAAAACTTATTCAGCATAGTAGTGTGTCCTTTTCAATCAAAATTAACAATTATTTTAAAAAATAATTATTGAATCTTAGATTAGTTTCACTTATTTCAACTGTACATTTCATTGGATTTAATGTAGTTCAATGTAATTTTTTGAAAAAATTGAATTTTATGGAATTTTTATGGTAGGGCATTAAAGGAAATAAGAGATGAGCAAAAGTTTAGCCAAGAACGGAAAAAACTTCTCTTATGATTGCCCTTTAAGAAAATCCAAATATTTTTATACATTCAATAGTCAAAAATGTAAGCTATTGTTGCTAGAAGTTGCAAAAACTGATAATTTTTGTCGTATAAAAGTGAAAACAATGTGTTATTTTATCAAAATATTTTTTTCGAAAGTAAACTAATAATACGTTTTTAGACTAGGAGGTAAAATAAACATATTTTACTCTTACAAATTTTTCTCTAAATCCACTCCTTTCTCCTGTTTTAGAGATTTTTAATTATTTTATGTACCATGTAGAGATATGCAAAAATGCCAAAAAATATCAGTTTTTCCAACTTGTAGGAAGAATGGCTTAACATTTTGACTATTGAATGTATGATGATGAAGTTTGGGTTTTTCTTAAAGGGCAATCATAAGAGAAGTTGTTTCGGTTTTTTGGCTAAACTTTTGCTCATCTCTTATTTCCTCTAATGCCCTACTATAAAAATTCCATAAATTCAATTTTTTCAAAAAATAATTTTTCATGCAAATTTTTAGGCAGAAGTTCCAAAATATTTGACATAGTTAGCAGTTTGTCCTTTAGAAAATTTACTCAGCTTTCTAACGAGACCAATTTCACCTCTCTAGCTTGAACAGTTTAAATGCTATTAACAGTTTTATGATGTGAGGTCAAATATTTTTTTAAAATATTAAATTTGACCTTGTAGGAAAACGGTTGGAGATTGGGGTTAATATTATAGAACATTTTTTGTTCCCTTTGAGGAGTGCTATCACCTCCTTCATTGGTGGACACTTTACATGAAACACCCTGTATATTACATGAAGGTATATACTTGAATCAAATTTCACCTCAATTTGACTATTTTCTGATTTTTTTACAATTTGTTAAGGTAAATCTTCACCCTGTTATCAATACTATATATCGATATATTTTTAGTTACGCGACACGTAAACGAGAACTGAGCACTTAAAAAGATAAGCAGCGTCGTTAAATTATTAATTATAATTGAAACATTAAAAAAAAACAAACAAAATAAATGAAAACATTAACAACAAAAATATAATAAAAAAACCTGAAATAACAACACAAAAATACGTAAAAATACGGGTAACATAAAATTAGATGTGGTGTATCATCGATTATTCTTATGAAAACATAGTTAAAACATTATAAGAACATAAAAAAATATGAAAATAGTTATAAACCATTTTACAACAAAAACACATTTAAAAAAATAATAAATATGTTCATAAACGTTAAAAAAAGGCAAATATCGATTATTCCTATGTCATATCTCTAAACTAAAAATATATCCATATATAGTATTGATAACAGGGTGCACTGTATACCGAAGTTCAGCCTTTGTTAAAAATATATACACAAGTTATTTATTAAAAATTGAACTAATGCTGATAATGAGATGAAACTAGGCACATATGTTATTTTCATATGTTAATTTCGCCCACTTTAATTAATTATTAGAGGATATTAGATGCAACCCACATGAGGTTGTTCCCGCAAGGTGAATACCCTGATGGGCCAAAAGGCCTTAAAATGGGTATTTTATTATATACAGGGTGTTTCATATAAAGTGTCCACCAGAAAAGGAGGTGATAGTACTCCTCAAAAGGAACAAAAAATGTCCCATAATATAAACCCGATCTCCAACCGTTTTCCCACAAGGTCAAATTTAATATTTAAAAAAAATATTTGACCTCACATCATAAAATTGTTAATAGGGATTTAACTATTCAAGCTAGAAAGGCGAAATCAGTATCATTAGAAAGCTGAGTAAATTTCCTAAAGGACAAACTACTAACTATGTCAAATATTTTGGAACTACTGCCCAAACTTTTGCATGAAACATGATTTTTTAAAAAAAATGAATTTTTTGGAATTTTTGTAGTAGGGCATTAGAGGAAGTAAGAGATGAGCAAAAGTTCAGCCAAGAACAGAAAAACTTCTCTTATGATTGCCCTTTAAGAAAAATTAAATAATTTTATACATTCAATAGTCAAAATTTTAAGCCATTCTTCCTAGAAGTTGCAAAAACTGATATTTTTTGGCATTTTTGCATATGTCTACAATGTTTACATGGTACATAAAATAATTAAAGATCTCAAAAGCAAGGAAAAAGAGTGGTTTTAGAGAAAAATGTGTAAGAATAAAATAGGTTTATTTTACCTTCTAGAGTCTAAAATCGTATTATTAAATTATTTTCGAAATAAAATATTTTATTAAAATACACATTATTTTCACTTTTATACGACAAAAAATATCAGTTTTTGCAACTTCTAGGAAGAATGGCTAAAAAATGTAATAAAATTATTTAATTTTTCTTAAAGGGCAATCATAAGAGAAGTTTTTTCCGTTCTTGGCTGAACTTTTGCTCATCTCTTACTTCCTCTAATGGCCTACTACAAAAATTCCAAAAAAATCATTTTTTTTTTTAAAATCATGTTTCATGCAAAAGTTTGGGCAGTAGTTCCAAAATATTTGACATAGTTAGTAGTTTATATATATATATATATATATATATATATATATATATATATATATATATATATATATCTTATTTATATTTACCTCGTTTGTTGATGGTTGTTTAACAACTTGATGAATAGTATGAACTAAAGTATCAATGGGTAATGCTTTAATACCAAGTAAGAGCTGCACTAGAACTGCTTGGTCATCCCCTACCACTGGACCACACTATCAACAAAATAATCACCTGTTGCTTTAGGAGTTGATAACTAATCAATGTCTACAGATATCAAAACACAACTGAAGGGAATAAACCTAATTTTGATTGTCTCTTCCATTCCATTTTAGTTATTGATTGTCTCTCCAATTGAATTTTATTTTTATAGTCTCTCCAATTCAAATAACAGTTATTTCACCATGGGAGTAAAGAATGCCATTATTTCTTTGAATAATAAGATGGTTCCTGGGGCAAAAGCCAAGGGATTTATAACAATTAACTCCTGAAGCAAAGTCAAGATATCTAATTATTGCATACAAAATTTTACCTCCAGACAAAGATATAATTATAGACTTAGCTCCTGAGGCGATGCCAACGTATTTATTTATTTAACTGCCAAGGCAAAGCCAAAGGGTTTAAGACAATTAACTCCTGAAGTGAAGTCAAGAAATGTAACTATTATAGAAAATACCTCCAGACATAAATATAATTTAAGTATTGTTCTATATATTTTTGTTGACTTATTGTTTGCTTATTATTAACTTCCCCTCATACATTTTTGAGAACGCCCTCTGAAAAAAAATCTTTACTGCTCCAAAAGACTTAATTTTGTAGCCTTTTTTTGTACCTTCACTTAATATATTTTGAGAGTTCCACCTCAAACTTAAGTACAGCTCCAACCTATACTAATGATCTGTTCAGGTTGGACGCTAGTTTTTTTTTAATGAATAAACATTGTAACGACACTTTTGGTACGGATTATTGATTAAACATAAACGCAGACTTTACAGAATACAAATTCTAAACCGTTGTAAATTACAGATATCTTACAGGAGGATATTGAGGAGTTGTAGGCTGTTTCCTTTCTCTCCAAACAACAGCCATTGCAGCCATGAAACTAGTAGAATGGTGCTTAGCTATGGGACTTAATAAGTCTAATATCAACTGCCTCACTATCCTGGGACTTCCAACTTCACAGTTTTCTCCTTCCCTGCAATTTAAATAAAAATCGTAAAAACTCTTATGACGAAGAAGAATGATTTGAAGCATAAGGTCCTTGAAATGCTATAAATCCAGGGCCAAAAAACCGCTATGAACTCAAGATCTGACGCTGCAACGGCGATTTTTTTTTCAAAGCTCTTTATTTCACAAAAAAAGTATTGTTACAAAAGTAAAAAAATGTATTGATACAAATGTAAAAAAGTATTAATACAAAATTAAAACAAGTATTGATACAACTGTAAAACTATTATTATTACCAAAAAAAGAGATCAAAGTGAAATCCCACAAGGTAATCCTGAGTGTGGGGGTCTTTAAGTAAGTAATAAAAGCTTAAGTTATACTAGGTGAATACAAAAAAATAAGTAAAAAAAAGTGAATACAAAAAAAATCAATGATATACAAGGTATAAATTAAATAAAATAAATAAATAAAATAAAAATGTACATAATTATCTTACACAGAAAAGAGTATAAAGACGACAAAAAAAGTTTTAAAGAGTTAAAAAAGTGATGATTGCACATATGAGATGAGATAGTTAGTTCTTTGGTATGATTTTAAATAAAATAAAAAATATATATAAATGCTATATAATCTTCTCTTTTGATTGAATCCTATAAACATCTTTTAGGACCAACTCTGAGTCCGCCCTGACTTTCTACTACTCTTCTAATTCTTCCTTCAGTCTCTGGCCTCATATCATCATCCATGTTTATTTTTCATTAGTTCCTTACCATCTCACACCTATAGTCTGTTCTTATCTTTTATTTTCATTCTTTACATTTTTAGATTTTATGCTTTTCTCTTTTCGTTTAAATTATTTATTCACTTTAATATGAGATTTTAGTGTCTTTTTTTTTCTGTAGTTTGTATGTAAGTTCTTTTATTAGTTGATGAATATTTTTCAGTCTCTCCATTTATTACTTGTTTTCATAGTTCTCTTATATTTGTTATTTTGTTTAGTTATAAAAAGTACACACACACACACAAACACATATATATATATATATATATATATATATATATATATATATATATATATATATATTTATATATATACAGTTTTTTAATTATAGTTTGCCCTGATGATGAAGACGTATTAAAATTTTTAAAACGTTAGCTTAATAAAATTGGTTTCATTTATTAGAACAATTACCCCAGCTGAGGAGGTGTTTTAGGATTAATATATATATATATAATATATATATATATATATATATATATATATATATATATATATATATATATATATATATATATATATTAAAATATAATGTTTATATACTTTTTATATTTATACACAAATCATTGTTAACATACTTATCCTTCCTACAAGTCAAAGCTTGCCATAGAACAGATACACTGGATATAATCCTGGGCAGGAAACCTAGGACAGCTTTTCTCGCTCCAATCTGCCAATCCCCTCTTTCTTTAGATTCACTTTTCTAGAAAAATAATAATTATTATGTTCATGATTTGTATTTATTTATAATAAATAGTATAAAGAAATCAAAGAAGTCTTGTTGAGCTACACTCATCGCGCTATATCTTTCCACATGGTCACGTGACTAAAAATAAGCCAGAAGGGAGAAAATGCTACACTTGTAACACAGTAAAAGGGAAGAAGAAAATCCCAACAGCTGTAAGGAGGGTGATGTGTAGGTGGGGGTAAGTCAGGTTATTTTACCCACTCTGCGGCACTTCTTATCTCTTCTATTCAACACAAACAATTTTTTAACTTGACTTTTATAATTTCTTTTTACTTTAAATGGTGTCTCTTCTAATATTGTTATTTCTTGCATACTCAATATGAATCATATTATTATTTATTTAACGTCTACCTGGAAAAACTATAATTATTAATGATTATAATATAAGAATAAATGTATTAACGTAGAGGCAGATGAGAAAGTCTGATATCAATTTTTTGCTAATCTTAAAAATGGATATATTTATTTGTACATGATCAATAGTGTGTATGAAATGTTGTACCAGGTACCTGGTATACTTTTATATTGGTATACTATTGTACTGGTATACTATTATACTGGTATACTATTTAAATGCATACTAGGGCAATACAAAAATAATGCATACTAGGCAATGCCCCTAGTATGCATTATTTTTTGAGAAAAAGGTTATTTATTTATTTATTTAGCTACTCTTTTCAACTTCATACTAAAATAAAAATATAAGTCTTAGTCAACTTCATCCGCCATTTTGGGGAAACTTAACAAATGAAACGAAGTTCAGAGTGCCAGTGAAAGAATTCTTGAATAGATGAGAACACGTGTGTTTAAACATGCCTACTGGGGTCTTATACTGTGGTTGTCCTGTGACGTCATCCAAGTACCTGTAGGTATTTTTTTATTTCCGAAGTTGGACGCCTGCTGCTTTTATTGCCAGCTGTTATTGACATGTGGAAAGATATATGCGCGGCGAGTATAATTGCTACAGTAATGTTGTTTTTCCTTTTCTTTAAAGTGTAAAATTATGATGCCCTAGAGTGTTGTGAGCAAAATATTTTTAAAAATATAAAAATAAATATAAAATAAAAATAAAATAAATATAAAAAATATTGTATAAAACGATGTTTTTTAAATATTTTATTTAAATATTTTTTAATATTTTATATAAATATTTTTTATTTTTCGTTTAATTACGAAAAGTTGTGTCAGTTGAGCCTTTTTATATTATTTATAAACAATATCAAAGATAAATATTAATAATAAATTCAATAGAATTTATTCTAATAGAAGAATTAACACATAATTATATTCAAACAATACACTCTTTAACAACATTATACAGGGTGGTGCATTTCTGATAGAATTGCTATCTACCCCCCACTAAGTTACCTAGTGCAAGTTCAAATACTCAACTATTTTTTGGTAATCGTCTGGCATGTCCGGTAAAACGATGACTCTAAAAGTTAAATTGGAGCATACCTTTATATTAATTATTTCAGAAATTGTTTTACCAAACAATTTGATTCCAATAGAAATAAGTTTTGGTAATTTTTCTCAAGCTACCGTTTGGCATAATAAAGGATATTACCTTTTAGTAATAGCTTATATTGCTAGTAGTGATATTACTACTAGTAATAGTAGTACATTAGCTTATTTTTATAATTAAATATAAGCTTTCTGGTATACCAGAATTTATCACTACATAACATACATACATAAGAAATACAAAGGAAAAACATAAAGGTAGGGGTTCTAATACATTACATATTATATATAATATATTATATATATATATTATATATAATATATATATATATATAATATATATATATATTATATATAGGGTGGCCCTTAAAAATGAACTTTCTTATTTCTATCTCGCAACCCCTTATTTTGATCGAATATATGAAAAAAAAAATCCATAAAAATTTCAGCCCGATCGAGGTGATTAACAGGTGCCGCCGGGCCTTTGAAGTTTTACAGGTGTCAAAATTCGTCAAAATTGTGATTTTCGTGACAAATTTTTTTTCTGTGATTTTTAAATTATTTTTTAGGTAAAACAATACTTAATCCACTAATTAAACACTATGAACTTATCATTATGACCTGAAATCATCTTAGTTTGTACTTACTCTGACATTTAATGGTGGACATATATATTTTTTCTGAAAAAGTTTTCAAAAAACTTTTTTTTTCTCTACACTGCAAAGTATAACTCATATAATATGTTTTTTTGTTATCAATTCATTAGCATATTATGTTTTTGTATACTGTCTTCTATAGTTTAAGACCAATAATTGGTTATTTATACCAAAATTAGCAGACCTAATGTGTAACATACAAAACTGTCATCCTATCTCGCAGTAGGTGAAAGCTAAGTAATGTGTATAATAGTCCAATTCAGTATCAAGAATTTTCAAATTTGTTTTTTGGTTTGAATTTATTTTCAAACAAGCCATTATTGTGACATCTGAAACTTTGTGTGTTCCCCCCCCCTCTTGCCTATTATGAAATATGAAATTTTATACAATTTTCACAAAAAATTAATAGAATAAAGAAAGGCAAGATAGGTTATAACTTTGAATAGAGTTATTAATACATTAGTAATTGACACAAACTTGTTTACCAAAATACTTTCAGGTAAAATAACTCTAGTGTCCACTTAAGGATTAAAGATGAGTCAAGGAAAATAATGGTATTTTCTTATTTATTTGGTATTTCTTATTTCACTATCATTTTGCATGGGCAAGATGGAAGTGATCTAAGCAAGGGTACTATGAATGAATCATTTTAATCCCTTTGACTTACTTAAAAAAAGTTCCAGTCTTAGATCAGACAACAAACTGTTACCATTAAATGTATTAATTTCTTTTTTAAATCAAGTGTTTGGTTTAAGTTGTTTGTTAAAGTTATAAAATGACAAGTGAAAGAGTTCTTCGTTCTGACCATTGGAGTTGTCTTCAGAAAAATTCTTCTAAAACGACTGAGTTTGCTATGAGTAGTGGTTTTGCTTTTACAGACAGGCTGGATGATTTATTTGATATTGCCTATAGTGACGCCGAAAATGCAAAGATGAAGGGGCGACCTGGTGTTATGCTGGGAGTTGACATTAATTTACACAGGGCAGAATAGAGAACTGCAGAGCGGAAGGAGGAAGAGGTCCGTTGAAAAACTCGATGCTTGGAGGATATTGATCGATCTAGTTTGTTTGCGGAATTGCTACCAAGCACCAGAAGCAGTAGTAGCACAGACGACAGTGAGGGAGTTTCAGATGAGCTTGTCTCTGATGCAATTTTTCCTTCGTTGTTGGGTTTTAGAGGAACTGGTCATTTTTTTAATGATCGCCTAGCAGCAGCGTTAGATAGGTGCAAATTTAGGGACAGAGATGCTGTTCATATATTAGTTGCCACAGCAGAAGCGTTAGGCCGTGATGCAAAGGACTTAACAGAAATTCAATAAGCCGTAAACGATCCCAGTTTAGGATTCTTAGATACAAGGAAATGTTAAAAACCTTTAGTATTGATAGAAATCAGTGTGCTGTTGTGCATTGGGATGGGAAGCTTCTTCCTAATATTACAAAAGACAATAAGATAGAGAGGTTGGCAGTTCTTATTTCATATGGCGGAAAAGACAAGTTGGTAGGAGCTCCGAGCATAACACAGGCTACTGGAGCAGAATAAGCCGCAGCAGTCTATAAATGTCTTAAAGAATGGGGACTTCTTGATTCAGTCCAAGCGATGTGTTTAGACACCACGGCATCGAACACCGGTAAGAACAATGGAGCTTGCAGAAATATTGATAACCTCTTAGAAAAGGATTTTCTATACCTGCCTTGTAGGCACCACATATTTGAAGTGGTGTTAAAGGGTGTATTCAATGAGTGGTGGGACCAACTTTTGGGTCAGATGTTCCACTGTTTTCTAGGTTCAGAAATGCATGGGGTCAGATAGACCCGAAAAAATAGTCTTCTGGTATTGAAGGAGGATGTCCCAGAAGTTTAAGAAGAAATATACTTGACTTCTTCGTAAAAACTTTAAAGAAAAACAATTAAGAGAAGATTACAGGGGAGCTAATGGAGCTGGCAGTGATTTTTCAAGGAGAGACTCCGCCTCAAGGAGTGTCATTTAGAAAGCCAGGTGCTATTAGCCATGCAATATGGATGTCAAAGGCGATCTATTGTTTAAAAATTTATTTAAGAAATGAGTTCAAGTTGTCTACCAAAGGAAAATCTTCGATGATTTAACATTTTTCTTATTAGAGTGTATTTAAGAGCGTGGTATGGTGCTACAAGTGCGAGTAAGGCCCCATGTGTGACTTGCATTTTATTCAGTCATTAGTCAATTACGAGGCTACATATTTAAAAATTAGCAATGCTACTAAAAAAATTATTAACCATTTGTTAATGGTTAATAAATTTGGTAAAGGAAGAGGGGGGGGAGGGGTCAAGCAAAGGGGTTAACACGCGAAGTTTCAGATGTCACAATAATGGCTTGTTTGAAAATAAATTCAAACCAATAAACAAATTGAAAATTCTTGATACTGAATTGGACTATTATGCACATTACTTAGCTTTCACCTACTGCGAGATAGGATGACAGTGTTTGTATGTTACACATTAGGTCTGCTAATTTTGTATAAATAACCAATTATTAATCTTAAACTATAGAAGACAGTATACAAGAACATAATATGCTAATGAATTGATAACAAAAAAAACACATTATATGAGTTATACTTTGCAGTGTAGAGAAAAAAAAAGTTTTTTGAAAACTTTTTCAGAAAAAATTTATATGTCCACCATTAAATGTCAGAGTAAGTACAAACTAAGATGATTTCAGGTCATAATGATAAGTTCATAGTGTTTAATTAGTGGATTAAGTATTGTTTTTACTTAAAAAATAATGTAAAAAATCACAGAAAAAAATTTGTCACGAAAATCACAATTTTGACGAATTTTGACACCTGTAAAACTTCAAAGGCCCGGCGGCACCTGTTAATCACCTCCGATCGGGCTGAAATTTTAATGGATTTTTTTTTTCAATATTCGAACAAAATTAGGGGTTGGGAGCACAACATTTCTAACATTTTTTTCACCCCTTACCTAAGGGCCACCCTAATATATATTATATATATATATATATATATATATATATATATATATATATAATATATATATATATATATATATATATATACACTCACACGTATAAAAAGCTGTTTTCAGATCTCTTACACTTCTGTTTAACTTAGTCGAATTTTGGCTTTGTCCTGTGCGTCACCTTAGATTACTCTTTATTTAAAATATATTGCCATAAAACCTAATAAATGTTAATCAAGGATTGGTGGTTGATTAACTGTTTTTTATTTCTTGTTTTACAATACTACCCCACCCTCAAACATTGTAGTGTACCACTTAAAATCCTATGGCGTACCACCAGTGGTACGCATACCACACTTTGAGACCCCCTGGTTTAGTTGATAATCTATAGAACTTTATTTTATTATAAATAAACTCTATCGATAACTTACAACAGAAGTATTTGAAGACGAAACAAATAAGTGAGTTAAATTGCTGAATATCTGTATGGAAGAGGAGGAAGGGAGAGCATTAGAGTGGTTTTGACTGAATGTACAGCTACTATCTAGGAGGCAGTAATGACATAGAACTGTAAGAGCTTCAATCTGGGTTATAGCATAGTCAGCTGGGTAACTGCAAACAATTATCAATTAAATGTACAAGAGGGCAAATCAACAACTTGAAACAAAAAATTGGGTACAAATGAAAAGTTCAAAGGTACCTGTCGCAACTTTTCCTTATCACATCGGATTTGCTACCCTCATCCTCTCTACTTTGGACTTGCTTTGCTTGTTCTCAGATAGTAAATAAATTAGTTTTATTCCCAGTAGTCACCTATCCAAGGACTGACCTCACTTGATCCTGCTTAACCTTTATGATCTAACAAAAATGGTAGATATACTCGCTGTATTGAAACGAAACTAAGTGAACTTAATTATTACGTGAAGATATACACTTGAACAGAATTTCAACTCGATTGCATTATTTTTCCATTTTTCACAATTTTATTAAAAATTGTCATCATTAAAAATACAAGTCATTTGATAAAAATTAAACATATGCTGATAATGTCATAAAATTTGGCTCATATTTTAGTCATATAGATGGCTACATGTGTGCCAAATCTCAAAGTGATGGCAACATTTCTCCCCATTTTGCAAATTTTCAAAATTTTGGTGAGTCATAATAAAGTGAAGTTAATGGCGTCATAAAAAATTATTTTTTAATGACACGAGGGGCATAAGGAAAAGTTTGGATTCTATTATCGCAAGCTGCTCAGAAATCAGTGCTGTGAAGGACCAGTGCCGATAACTTATCCATATAAATTATAACTCCGATAGCTTTTCCAATATTACTTGATATATTTTTAAATTTAAATTTATGTACACCATGGAAACTACTAGTCATAAAAATTACATTTATTGTAATAATAAAATATTTTTCTCTCCGTTTCTTTTAATTCTAACCTAATACAAATAGTTCGCTGAATTGCAAAGATTTAGAAACTAATAGTAAAGAAAAGTTTTTTAAACTTCCACAGAACCCTACTAATGACAGGTAAGTTAACATTTCATTTAATTAATTTACTCAGGTTATCACATGTGAGCAGCATTGCAAATTTGATTTTATTTATTTTTTAAATTGAATGTTTTAGGCTGCATTAAATGCTAAAGTTTATCTTCTAGTGCGTGGATAATTTAGCCACTGTTATTAATTACTTATTAAAATTTAAACTTATCTCCTATTAGAAGCGTTCTATAGAAGCTTAAAAAAACAATAAAGGCCGCACGCAACGCAGTTGGATACGGCTAGTTAGAATTATGACTATACAAAGTATAGAAAGTTTTTTTTTTTTTTAAAACAAGTTCTTTATTGGCAAAAGTATACAATATTTATTTTGTGTCAACCGGAGCCATATTTTATTTATTGGTTTGGGGTGATTTGTGCCTCTTTATTTTTATTTTTTTATTAATTTTGGTATTAAATTTGGTTATTTTTGGGGTGTGAGGGGGTTTTTTGGGTTAAGGATAATTTCCAATTTTTGGGTTTGGGTATTTTTTTTTTATTTTTTTTTTTTATTTTATTTTTTTTTTTTTTTTTTTGGAGGATTTGCAAAAATGATATTTTTGATGTGTTTTGAATAGGTTTGTATTGTAAAGGGATTTTGCAGGAGTGTCAAAGAGGGTTTCCTATGCAGTCTGTGGACTGACTTTTGATGAATCAACCTGGCATTTGCCTGTAAAATTGAGGGAAACCACAGAAAACCTCAATTAGGTTGATCGGACAAGCGGGTCCTGGGTGTAAAGGTTATATTATTTTTTTTTTATTTTTTTTTTTTACGTTTGGGGGTTTAGTTGTTAGGGTTCGTTTTCTAGATTTTTTGAGGCTAAGGGGAATAGTTTATTTTATTTACGAATTGAAGTGTATTTATTATATTTTTTAATTTTGAGAAGAGTAGAGTCTTGATTTTTTCAGTCTTGTCTTGGATGTCTTGAATTTTGACTTTCTGATATAATTTTGATCGTTCTGTCTTGTATTTGGGACAGTCTAGTAGAATATGTTCTACGGTCTCGTCTATTGTGGGGCAGGTGTGGCATACTGGGGAGTCGCTTAATCCTATCTTGTAATGGTATTGTATGCATCTCGCATGTTGACTTCTTAATCGTTAATTTTTACGATATCTCCTCTTGTTAATCTTGATTTCCAGAACCATGGTTTGGCAGGAACTATCTTGATGATTTCTTTGAAAGTTTTACCTTTTTCAGGTTCTTCGTGGAGTTTGATATTGAAGTCTTCTAACATTTCTTTTTTGATATTGATATTATATCTCTTGCTGGTAATTTATATTCTGATGGTGTTGCTGGATTTTTCGCAAGATGATCAGCTTCTTCGTTTCCTTGAATTTCTGAATGTGCTTTCACCCATATAAAATCAATTTCCTTCTTCATTCTTGTTAATTTGCTTATTTCTTGCAGGATATGCATGCATATGTGATCTATTTTCTTAGATAGTGTTATGTTGGATAGTTTTTTAAGGATACCTTGATTGTCGCAAGCAATAGTGTATTTGTTTTGATTATTTTGTAATGATTTTATGTATGTGAGTGTTTGCAAGATTGCTAAGCTTTCTAATGTGAATATGTTAGTGTACTGCATAAAAGAGATAAAAGAGATCTCTCTTTTGATAAAAGAGAGATCAATCAAAACAAACAGTATAATTGAGAAAAAATACCTTTCACTTGGATTAGAATAATAGCAGACAGATAATGACTCTAAATTTTGACAAACATGTCTAATAATACAGGTAGCTATTCTAGTAGTGGCTGGACCCAAACAGTGTAAAGTGGACGTAACCAGTGATGTCCAGTGAGCTTGAGTCGACCTCATTCCACTATCATTCTCAAGAGCTCTGTTCAACTACAAAAAAACATATATTCAAAAGCACATATTTACATATCCAAGAGCAACATATTATCAGAACATATATTATTTGATAAAAGAGAGATCAATCAAAACAAATGTTTATCACTCTAAGTAATAGTCCAAGAGCCGGATCTGAAAAAAATGTGACTCATTCTAAACTACTTCAAACCAAATTTTTCTGAAAATATACCTTAAATTATGAAGTAAACGCATAGTCTGCCTATACAGAGTGAAGCCCTTCATATGATTGTGCATGCTCAACATTTTATAAAATCTTTTCTTATAATAGTTTTCTTGAAATAAGTGGTTCCCTGTGGGTCGTGTGCAGAACATGGACAGAACATTTTTAAAGTTGATAAAATGTTCTATAAAACGAGTGTTCAATCATCAAAATCGGATAACTACAACCAAAGTTATGGCTCTTTCAAAAACACCAAAAAAATAGTTAATTTATGCAAATTCAGTGAATTTCTTTGAAAAAATATTGGCTTTTTGTGCATTTTTTGGACATTTAACAAATGTCATAACTTTAGTTGTATTTATCTGATTTAGATGAAAAAAAAAAAACTCGTATTATAGGAAATTTTATCAGCTTTAAAAAATGTTCTCTTTATGTATTGCTCACAACCTACAGGGAACCACTTAATGCAAGGAAACTGAAATGTGTGTGATTTTCAAATATTTTGAGCGAGCACATTTATAAGAAGGGCTCCTCTCTGAATAGGCAGACTATGCTTTTACTTCTTAGAGCTTTTTAAGTTCTAAGAATAAATACAAGAAATTTTGCCTCTCCTTTATTTTTGTCTGACCACTACTTTGGCTGTACTAAGTGCTTAAAGTGTAAAAATTGGAAATTTTAACTCAAAAGTAGCAACATTAGAACAAACCAAAAGTAAAAATACCTTAGTTTTGGCTTGAGAACACAAATCATTCATTACATTTTTCATTTTAAAAAAAAATTCAGGGTAACTATTTTCCCTAAATCTAGCAGCATTAGTGACTATAAATATCTTAAGGTAATGTTAAGGTAATGCTTAATTTGTGATCTGATGCCAAAAATAAGGCATTTTTACACTAGGCAAATTCTTTATGTTATAATAAAAGTTTGCCAAGAGAGGGAATAACAATAACAAAGATACAAGAGGGAATAAAGTGAACCTTAACTCCCTAGCTAATAAAAGCCTTTATTTTGCAGAAAAACTTACTGCAGCATAGAATAGAGGTTGCTGAGGAATTGGTTTTCCACTTATAAACCTCATTTCACTGGAATGAGATTCGTTTACTTTCTCCTGACTATTTTCATCCTTCCTATGAGAATTAACTTCGTATTCTAATATAATAAGTGATAACAATAATCTGCAAAATAAAAAAGGAAATAATTACTTCATTCATACGTGGGGTTGGCAGGGGGTTTGAACCCACTAGGGGTTAAATCCCCCGGCAGTTGGTGTGTGAACAGGATTGAATACGGGGTTCAAACCTGGAACTCTTTGAACTATAAGTGTTCTTCGACACAACTTTATCCTGAGAGCATCATGTCTTAGCTCTATCCAAGAAACTAACATCTGTTCTGTTTTTATTGAGAAAATCGTATAATTCCCTAGAGGAGAAAACCTTAATGGCAGCTTATTTTGCATATTTTTATTCTATAATATCACATTGAGTCACCATTTGAGGCACAAGCTGTAAAGCTAACTAAATTTTTGTTTTTCAAAAAGCCTTTTTTGGGTTGAAAGCCGACTTTGTAAATAAAGTAATAAGGAGGAATGACTCTTTTATTTATCATTATAATAGTTGGTTAGTTTATAATTGTAAGCAATCATAATAATAATTCATTCCTATGATTTAACAACATACACATGACTCGTACTATTTTATGACAAATAAACTATAATTAAAAAGTTTCTTTTTGTGGACTTAATATAAAAATATATATAAATAGAAACAGATTAATTACACACAAGTCCTATATTTTTTTAATATATAATAATAACTAAGCTTTCGACTAAAAATTAGTCGACATCAGAGTCCTATTGCACCATACCAAGGTGCAATATGAAGTAGTTTAAAAAATTGTTTTTTTTATTTTATATTTGTTAAACTCTGACGATGACTATATTTTATTCGAAAGCTTAGATATTATATATTAAAAGAAATACAGGACTTTTGTGCAATTAATCTGTTTTTATTTAAATAAACTTTAGTTAACAGTGTGACAACAACAAACCTGACTAGTTCAATTAAAAGAGCTTCGGAATGGTTGGTAGGCTGTCCTCTCTGATTGAAACCAGGGTTGTTATACACGAGAACGGTAGAAGTGAAGAATTTAGAGTTGGAACTGCTATTGGGTTGATTGAGCAGAGTCAAGACGGAATATAACGCTATCTTGTGGACTTTAAGTCTAATAAATAAATCCTCTAGATAATTAGATAAGGCTGATCCGCTAGATCGAACAAATATTATAAGTTCTTGCACCAACATGCTTAATAGTTCACATGAACATGTTTGAACCTAAAAAATAATACAGTTCATACATTAAAACTAGAGAGGTAATAGTATTTTACAAAAAAAAAGATGTATGGGCAAGTAAAAGAAGAAAAGGGGTTTAAAATATTTGCTATGTAATTTTGGAGGCAGTAAAGACTGCTTTGAAATGTTTGAGAATGAGCATAAATGGAGTCCATCGTAATAGATCGAAAGAATGAAAAGTCTCTTCACAGTTATAGATTTTATTAAAACTAAAGCAGTGAGCTTTCGACCTAACAAGAGGTCATCATCAGTGCCTAAGTGTCATCATCAGTGCCTAACAAGTGTCATCATCATAGGCACTGATGATGACCTCTTGTTAGGTCGAAAGCGCTCTGCTTTAGTTATAATAAAATCTACAACTGTGGAGAGACTTTTTATTCTTTGGTTCTATTTCGACTGCTTTGAAGTTGCTGCAATACTCACTATATCAGGTGGAGTTTATTTTAGTCAAAAGTCAATGTCCACTATGTTCCTATGTCCACTATGTTCCTATGTCCATTATGTTGCTATGTTTCTTCTCCTTACTCTTATTCTGACTAGTTATATTTTCAGCAAAATTAGTTTGAAAATACTGTATTTTAATTACAGATTTTAATTTTATTTATATAAAATAAATAATAGAACAAAAGAACCAAATGATAAAAACCAAACAAATCACAAACAAGTGGAATAAAAATAAAAAAAGTCAAAAATATCAGGGTGGCCAAATTTTCCCTCAAAATTGTATTAGTATGTATTTTATGAAAATGTTGTATAGTTACTAACCATAGAAATTCCTGTAAACAAAATCATTAACTATGTTTTTATTGGCAAGTATAAACATATATTTATTAATGATAAATTCATATTTAATATTTAACATTAATATTGTAAATTTGTGTCATTAATTATTGTTGAATTGGTTTTTGTTTCTATATTATAAGTACTTTTGAGAACAATAAATAATTACATCTATTCCTATTGTTAGTAGGAAGGCGGAAACAAATGTGGGTTCAAATATTAATTACAGCGATTCTATTTGTTGGAAGTTCGATTTAAGACGTTCTCTTCTTCATATTTTATGGAATAAGACAAAATTAAGGCTATAAAATAAATTGGTTGGTGTACAAGTGATCGCGATTTATTAGGGAACTATAAAAATTAAAAACGGAGTCTACTGTGAATTATTAAAGCTGGTTCACGAGCGTAAATTTAAAACATTAAAACAGGAAGTTTAGCAATCAGTATAAGTAATTGAATTTATTAGTTAGGGGGAGACAGAAGGATAGAGGTCCACCAAGTACCAGAAATCTACAATGGGGGTCCGGACCAAGGTCTGAAGTTGGTATCCCTGTTACACGACAAAGTTTAGATAAAGCAATAAAAATGACAGTGCAATTAATCTACAATGGGGGGGGGGTCCACGGGGCTCTGAAGTTGGTATCCCTGTTACACGACAAAGTTTTAGATAAAACAATAAAATGACAGTGCAATTAATCCACAATGGGGTCCATGGGGCTCTGAAGTTGGTATCCCTGTTACACGACAAAGTTTAGATAAAGCAATAAAAATGACAGTGCAATTAATCTACAATGGGGGGGGGGGTCCATGGGGCTCTGAAGTTGGTCCCTGTTACACGACAAAGGTTTAGATAAAGCAATAAAAATGACAGTGCAATTAATCTACAATGGGGGGGGGGGTCCATGGGGCTCTGAAGTTGGTATCCCTGTTACACGACAAAGTTTTAGATAAAGCAATAAAAATGACAATGCAATTAATCTATTATACATTATTCATTTGGTTTTTTGGTCTCCATGATAGTTTTATAGTTAATAGGTTAGGACACTGAAGATACTTTTATCGAGTTGTTAAATTATATCATTAATTGCATACAATATTTAGCTTGTAATCTCCAAGCATATTCATGTAACACAATCAACAAAAAGAAAAAGAAAATTACCAATCTTACCAAAAGTCAAGTTTTTTGTGTAAGTAATTATATAAGTATTAACTTATTATATAAGTTTTAGTTAAGTAATTATATATTATTTCTTACCTGACAATTATCTAAAATGTGTTGACTATTAACAAAGTGCAAGCCAGGAGGGTAATAACTTCTAATGTAATACAAACAAACAACTAAAATAACTTCTAAATACATTGAATTTTTCATAGATCCTACATCTCCTCCGAAACCATGTCCAAATAATGATTTCTTGTGATGGCCTATTAAAGTTAGTATGCTGGACCTGACAACAATAATAATTATTAACATTCATAGACATATATAACTAGAGGGTCATATCCTATCTCAATACATTGAGAGGCTTAAAACATCTTGACCCACAGGAGCTCTGTGAAACATCATAATAACCTACTCAAAGAGTGTCTTAAGGTATATTAATATATACATCAATCGCTAGTTTTTCACACATTTTGGAGTTTGGTTTTATAAAATTGCAAAAATTTCAGTTTTCTTGAAATAAGTAGTTCCCTGAGGGTCGTGTGCAAACACGAAGAAAACAGTTTTTAAAGATGATAAAATGTTCTGTAAAAGGAGTGTTCAATCATCTAAATCGGATGACTGCAATCAAAGTTTGGCTCTTTCAAAAACACTAAAAAATGATTAATTTATGCAGTCAGTGAATTTCTATGAAAAAATATTCACTTTTTATGACTTTCCCCATTTAACAAATGTCATGACTTTAGTTGTAGTAATCCGATTTCGACAAAATAACACTCGTTTTATAGAAAATTTTATCAGCTTTACAAATGTTTTCTTCATGTTTTGCACACAACCTACAAAGAACCACTTATTACAAAAAACAGGAATGTGTGCTATTTTCTAATATTTTGAGCGAGGCATTCATATGAAGGGCTCCACTCTGGGTAGACAGACTATTTATTTATTTTATTTATTTATTTTATGTTTTTTCTTCATAATTTAAGTTCAAAGTAGTACAAAATGAGTCACATTTTTTAGGCCTGGCTCTTGAGAGCATAATTTATGTGACATCCCTGTTTCAGATTTCTTTGCAAACACAATATTTTTCCTATATACCTATGGAATAAATGAAGAGAAGTAAAAAGTTATAGGGCTTTGTTAATAGAATTAAATTTGAGACAAATTGATTTTCAAACCATTAAAATTTGTCTAACAGAACCATAAGACAAAATGACAAGTTAATTAGTCATTTAACCAAGATAACATACCTAGAGACGAGAGCAGTCGAAGAAGCAGCACACAGGAAAGCACTAGGATTACTAGCTAATATATTAGTTAACGTATGCAACGTATTCAGAACATATTTCCCGTCATATACTTGTGTATATAGAAGCATATGAGCATGGAGTTGTTCCATATTGCATGAATCCGATGTTATTGAAGACTGATAGTGAACTTTCCGGTGACCTCTGACATTGTCATCTTTTACAAACTGAAAAACAAAGATTAGTTGTTCACTCTTGATATTATATCATAACTGAAGTGTTAGAAGAACACAAAACAATATTTCTACATTATTTTAGTTACAAGTATTAAATAAAGAATAATAAATATTTATTTATTTATTAATTAATTATTAATTTATTTATTTATTAATAATGATTATTAATAAATCATAAACAATTAAACAGAGATCACTGCTTAAAATGATATTGTTCTTGTCAATAAACATATATTCACAAAGGAAAAGAGAATATATGTTATAGTGATCTCTTTGTCCTGCTCCTGTCATTATTCTTTTTTTTCTCATTATTATTATTTATTTTTTCTCTTTTTTTTTCATTATTATTTCTCCTGTCATTATTCTTCCTGTATGTTTTTCTTTTTAACTAACAAGTTTTCCATATTAACATGTCCTCAAATAATTAGAGCATAACTTATCCAATATTCTACCATAGCATGATTAACCATCACTAATGCTTCAAGAGGCAAATATTATTTTAGCTTACTAAATACAAATGTATAAGAGGCATAAAGGTATAACAACAAGGGTGTAACAACCACTCAGACGGTCAGGTCAGGGTTCAATCCCAGTCAGGGCCTCTAAGATTTTCAAGCGAGGAATGGAAATCCTTTCACTAGTTGTCCTTCAAAATTGACTTTAAACCGGTGGTTCTGAGTCTGCATATATAATAATATATATATATATATATATATATATATATTATATATATATATATATATATATATATATATATATATATATATCTGCCTTGTGGTTTAGAGCAGGAAAGTTTTGTCTGGCAGTGGGGACACGTGTTGTTTCAAGTTAAAGCTATTGGAACTCATAGAAAAGGCACGGCTCTTCTGTGTATTGGACGCAAAATGCCTGCACTAAGACTAGGTAGAAACACTATCTTCTATTTAATGGAGTTAGCAAAAAGGATCCAACAATCTCACCTCTCCCTAATTACTATCACTATCACTACATGTATAATAATCACCTCGATATCACCAGATAGACAAGTTACTTTATCAATCAGGTCAGCCATGATTTCTTCAACAATAGCCCTAGGAGTGTCTTTAGTGAAGTATTCATCGGCAGGGGTAGATTCTTCTAAGTCTTCCACCGGTAATGAAGGCTTTCCAGCATATGACCAGGATCTGACCATCTCCCAGGATTCAGGCTGGATTGAAGCTTCACTCTCGCCGTCAGATACTCGTCCAAATAAAGCTGAAGTCAACCTTCCTACTTTACCTATTAACAAATGCCTCATAGAGTATTATACCAAAATAACACTTATTGGATATAAATCTTTTCAAGCCACAAAAACTGTATTATCTTTACCATTTGTAACAATTGCTAAATTGTATTTTTCAATAAAAAAAATTGTTTTGAAATAAGTTATAAAAAATAATTTATTGAAAAATTGCTCATGAGGCCCCAAAAATGCTACACGTAGAGGGAACAAAGACCAAAGGCCTTTTTAAATTTAGTTTAAAAAAAGCTTTTTTAAATTTTGATCTAACCAATTAGTGTGAGTTTATTGTGCCTAAAGCCAACGTTATAATCACCATGATGTTAAAAAAAATAGTATATCGTCAATCACAATAGTATATAAAATATAACTGACCGGGTTCTACTTTATGTCATCATCAGAGCTGAGTATTTTGGGTAGCAAGTAAGAGAAGGGAGCAGAGGAAGGAGTTAGTGTGGGTGTGGCTAGGGGTACTGGTGGGGGAGGGTTACCTGTGTCTGAACAAGTCTAGGAAACCAGGTATAACAGTAGAAAGGAACATAAAATACTTACATAATAATGTATTTAAAAGACACTATAGGGAATACTTAAAAACACACTCCTTACTCCATGTACTAAACTATATTTCGCCCCCTAGTCATCGGGGCATATTCATGTCTAAAAATATGAATATGCCCCGATGACTAGGGGGCGAAATATAGTTTAGTACATGGAGTAAGGAGTGTGTTTTTTAGTATTCCCTATAGTGTCTTTTAAATACATTATTATGGATAAAGGGAACAAAAAGAATGTTAAAAATACTTACAATTATTTATAAACTAATTAACTATACAATAAAATCTAAAAAGACTGTGACTCAAAAGTTATTATGCTTACACATCTAATTATAAGATAGCAGAGAAGTCAAATTTAAGTAACTAATTTGCAAATACTCTTTACTTATTACTAAAAAAATGCACTTAGATAACTAATTTGCAAGGAAATTGCACTTAAACAACTAATAGACTATAATGGAGGCTAAATCTAGGAAAAGTGAAAATACTAATGTTGTATTATGTTGCTGTTGCGTATAGGTTTGACCTGAAAAGAGTTACTGGTGTTAATTATTTCATTAAAGCAGGGACTGTCAGGATTTTGTAGAATTTGGTTTCAGGACACTGACATGCCCATTCATGTCAGAGGGTCCTTCCATAGAATGGGTACAAACCCTACAATATTTAGGGATCACAATTGACAGTTCCTTAAACTGGAGTACAATGAATGAAATGCGATTGTACAAAAAATGAAATGTGGGGAAAAATAAAAGTAAAGAAAACTTACATTTATTTTTTCTAAATTAAACAAACATTTCTAAATGTGCAGCAAAAAATAACTTAATATTTTGAGAAACTTGATTCAGTAAAAAAAAGTTACAATTTTTTTTATACTATTGTGGTTGACAATATATTGCTTTTAATTCTAGAGTGTTTTTTTTAAACATCATGGTAAGTCTATACCACAAAATCTCTGTCAAAACAACTAATGATTTAATCAATGCAGGGTTATAATAGTAGACAATATAGCCGGTATTATTTGGAGACATGAGAACATGTTTGTCCTGATATGCCATATAATGCCTATTGTTGCATGTGAAAGAAAATAATTATATAAGATAATAAGTGACCTGATTCTTGATCAAGCTGGCTACAAGATTTACTCGGAGCAGTGGCTTTAATGCGGTGACTACCTGTGTTCTCTTCTTTGCCTTTATCTTCATCAAAGTAATCATCAAAATCAGTCGATAAAAGTTTAAAAGGATTTATGAACAAAGAGATGTGATCCTGCAACAGACAATTAACAAATAAGATTCATAAAACAGAAGAGTCACCCGTGGTGTAGTGGTTATTTAGTTAGTGGTAGTGGTAGTAATAGTTATTTGATTTGATTTTAAAGTATTGAATTAAATTTAGTAACCTGGTCAGGAGATTCAGGTGAAGATAATTTCTCAGAGCTGAGTTTATCTGTAGGTTTATTGGTAAGAGACAAATGTATATTAGTCTTCTCAGTAACGGGCTTATTATCTCCCGTCAGCGATGTTATAGCTTGCACTCTTTTGGTCTTCTTAGAACCAGATGGTCTTCTACCGGTGTGATAAACTATCTGACCGTCAACATTGCTGACCGCTGATATCGTGTTGTCAGCAGTCTGTGGTTGTACTTCGTCAGAATTAACCTGTGAAATTTACAAAGTAAGATACAAGTAATGTCATAAAGTAGACCCCCCCCCTCTCTCAAGAGTCAAGGATTGCATTTTTACTCTTTAATGTTTTTAGTTAGGCCTCCTTATAAATTTTGAGGGATACCGCCCTCCAGAAAAAAATATATTTATCCAAAGATAAATAACATTACTTTTTCTTGTCAATAAGTCAATCAATTGGAATTTGGACCGATTACAAATCTTCACAAAATCTTCTAGTGAATAGTGGGGCCCTTACACGAAGAATTTTTTTTATACTTTTTTAAAAGCATCAATTCTTTCAAGCAAGTCTAAATTCTTTGATGAAGAGTCTAGATTATTATAGGTGACAAGACCATGGTACGGAGGAGAGCAGTGAGCTTACTCTGTGTTGTGGCAGCATTGCACCCAGCCTGTAGTTGTGAGAAACATAGATCAAGTTCTCTCTAAATTTGTGCATATAGCAAACTATTCATAAAATGAATTATATAAAATTTAAACTTAGTAAACGAGCTTTTCTAATTAAATGAAATTTTGTTTACTTGATCGTCACATAAAATGATACTTTCATGCCAAATTACAACTCAAATTATTTTTCAATTTTTTTATAAACATATCTAAGTGATTAAATTAAAATTGAACTAATGCTGATAATGGTATGAAACATAAAGCTGATAGAGTTTATAAGGTGATTCTATTGGAGGGTTTTTATGAATGAAAGCAAATTTTTTTTACATGTTAGGTTATAGTCTCGCGGTGACGACATTGCAGGAATTAGTATAGACAACTTACATTATAATACTAACAAATTTAGAGCACTATTACTTAAAAAAGAAAAAAGTTAAAATAAATTTTTCAGAAATTATTCCTCAGGATACATTCATCGAGATTTAACACGTCAAATTTTATTTAGCCAGAAACGTCCGGAATTGTGGAAGAACAAAAATTGGCTTTTGCACCATGATAACGCCCTGCTCACGTATTGATGCTTGTGCACGACTTTTTGGCCAAAAAAACACACTAATGATGAACGCTCAGGCACCGTATTCCCCAGGTCTGGCCCCCTGTGACTTTTTCTTGGCATCAAAGGAGGAGCTGAACAAGATAAAAAATGATGTGCTTCAAAGATTGGAAAAACCGTTGGCACAAGTGTATAATATCTCATGGGGATTACTTTGAAGGGGACAAAATAGATATTCATGAATAAATAAATAATTTTTGAAAAAACACAAAATTCGTGATACTTTTTGAACACATCTTGTAGATACAAATTTAAAATAAAATTATACTGACTCTGATATGATGTACAGATAATCTCGCTGTGGAAGGATCAAGAAGCATAGTTAGTAAAGGATCCAATATCCTGTATATATCACCTCGAAGTAGTGAGTGCAGTAACCATCTCTGAGCTTCCAACTTTATTAAATCATTACCCCCAATCTTCAACTTATCTAACATTTTCAGCATACACCTGAAAAGATAAGTGAATAAGTACAAAATACAAGAAAGGGAACAACTAAGTTACTAAAATATGTATTTAATGAAGATATATATATATATATATATATATATATATATATATATATATATATATAATATTATATATATATATATATATATATATATGTGTGTGTGTGTGTGTGTGTGTGTGTGTGTGTGTGTGTGTGTGTGTGTGTGTGTGATAGGAAAACAAAAAATAAAAACTAGATGTTACATATTAACACTAAAATCAGCATCTTTTTGAATAAGTAATATAAATACTAATATTATCAAAAAAAAAAATAAATAAATACATAAAAATCCTGATGAAAAAAAATGCTGGTTTTGTTAAGGACATCTTAACAAGGAGGCAAGAGGACTAATAATTTCACATATACCTAATTTGTACTAAAAACAAAATAAACAAATATAAATAAATAAAATAAAATAAAGACTAATAAATAATAACTCTGTCTAACTATTAGAGTTCCATGGATGTAGTGATCCTGCTAATGATCCAAGTTGTCGAAGCAATGTGCCGGGGAAAAATAAAAAAAGAAACTCAGACACAGCTTAAAATAATAAGAGCCCAGAAGGAGCACATGGGTCCAAGCATGCCCGGAAAGCAGGTCTGTAAGGCAAGATGGCCACAAAGCATCAAGCATGATGAAAATTTCCTTAAAAAATGCTAAGTAATAAAAATAAAAATAAATCAAAAAGCAATGCACAAGAGATTTGTTCTGAGAGGGTAGCCAGCCTCTACTAGCTTAACTAAACTCAACAAGAAGGTAAAATTATACATAAACCAATTAGTATTGCTTCATACAGCACAGCCACTTCTTAATTTATTTTGTCCAAATAATAAATTAACCATACTGTAGCCATATACTCAAGTCTTTAGCAATGCACTGAGTTTCAATAATACAAAAATCTAAGTCAATAATACCTTTATCTTCTAGGTTGGCTTTAAAAAAGTTAACATTAAACATAACTTACTTCCAAAAGACATCGCTAAGTCTTAATGAATTGCCAAGTTTAGCGTGGATTTCTCTGCCAACGTGCCACAGTGTTGTAAATTTGGAATAAGCAACCAATTGAGCTCTAACAAGAGACCCAGGAGGTTCTTCCATATGGCCAGGTCGATCTTGCTCAGTTCTCTCTCTGTCTTTAGGAGGTGATTTCTGAGGAGGACATCGCATTGGTGCAGATTGACAGTCTAAGAAGAGTAACAACCGCTCATCCACAATATCAGGAAGAGCAGAATGAAGTTGATGAAGTAAATCTACACATTCTACTACTCTGTCAGAACAATCCATCTTATACCAGAGCCAATCCGTTACTACCTAATAATAACAAAATGTTACAATAGCTTTTAGAAATACATAAATAATTATAGCGAAATATTACAATTAATATAACCTGAGGTACTGTAAGAAAGAGGGAAGAATTCTGTAAGCAGACGGGGTGTCGATACTACTCCACCTGACAGCAAACTTACGATTCAAAATAAATACCGGCTCCTGTCTGCACAACCAGCTGGGATAGGGAATCGAACACAATAAAAGATAAATGATTTGGTTACACATAATATTAATAAAAATAAATAAATATACAAGTCAATAAATAATTGAAATAATTTCATTTAAGATTTATTGGATATAAATAATAGTCAAGTAAACAATATGTCTGCTACTTGGAATGACGTTACTAGGCCTGCTAGCCAGTCCTGTATAGACAATATTTTTACCAATATTCGTGACATTAAAGCAAATAAATTTGGGTATAATTTTTTGATCACTTTGCTTTGACTTGTAAACTCACTAAGAGTAAAAAAGATAGTAAAACTCAAATTACTTACAATAGAAGATTTATTAATCAGGAAGGTAAACAATTTTTAATTAATGATCTACAAAATTTTAAAATTAATGCTAATAACATAGAGGAGTGCGGATTGAATTGGAAGACCTTTAATTCATTATCTGCCAAGCATTTCCTGTAAAAAATTCCTTTAAGATCTGTAGACCTTTTGGAGCTTGTAAACTACACTAATTTAAATTATCTGGTTCTAGGGAAAAAATTAAAAACCCAAGATCCTATTTTTTTTAAATGACACCATAAGATGTCCAAAACAGTTGAAATGGGGCTAAATCACATAGCCATGGGATTCAAAGAATTTTTCCTAGATTAGAGAAGCAGCAATTAACAAATTAACTATCTTACTTTTACTTTTTAATTAATAAACTCAATCAGTTTAACTCTCCTAATGGTCTACTATCATTAGACAAACCCTAACACTAAAAATCACATTCTCGTCCGGGCAAACTCTTGGTTCAGCGACAGAGTGTTCCTTTCACAAAATAAAATAATTAGGAAAATATTGAGGGTAAAATTGCCAAATTCAGCAAAACCGTTTATTGTAAAAAAATTGACAACAGCTTCCCATTTTTATAATTGAAGTATGCAAATTGGCATACAATAATAGCTATTAGTAACCCCCTTCTCCCACTGTCAGCAAAAGATCCTCATAAACCACACAGAATGGGTTGCAAGTCAGACGGGTTTTTACCTGGAAGACTAAAGTATACTTGGAAAGATAATTGAGATGAGCTGGAGTAAGAAGTGGAACTATAAGTACAGGTGTGGCTCCAGACTCGGCTACAGAGGATGCAACAAGTGATTCTGCAGTCCTACACAGTGTTACCTGTAAATAATCAACAGGTGTTAGAATTCAGATTATACTTACAGGATTATTGTATGATATTAAACTAAGAGAGTTGTAGTGAGTTGAGAGCAAACATCAATAACCATACATTAGTAACCATTAATAAGAAAAAAAAGAAATTATTTAAAAAAAATTGATAAGAAATAATTCTTCAAATTAAATTCTAAATGAAATCCCTCCTCAATTGCTCTCATCCAGACTACATTATAAGCACAATTTTCTTTTTTAAAAAACTTAATAAGAGAGAGAAAGAAAATCCAAAAACAAAGAAACATCATTTTTTACTATGATACCTATAAAAAATATTGTTTTTTAATCCATTAAATTATAAATTTAAAAAAATGTCAAGAAAAAAGGCATTTTTCTTAAATTTTGTATGGCACTGCTTTTGTTATTAATATTGTTATTTTAGTACAAATCTTTTATTAAGTCTTTTTACTTTTTCCCATTCATACCGTAGCTATATAAGAAAAGTATTGTGTTTACAAAAAAATCCGAAACCGGGATGAAACCAGAATTATCCTTTCCAGGTGTTTTAAAGGCCTCCTGAGTGGTTTTCTCAAAGTTGTCTGTCTGTCTGTATGTGTGTGTGTGTGTGTGTGTGTGTGTGTATGTGTGTGTGTGTTATCATTGTGGATGTGATGAGGAAAAGTTCGGAGGTACCCGTGCACAATTTTTTCCCAACTATTTTGTCCTAAATTAAGTAAAATGAAATTAAAATAAGTTGTAATTATTACCTATAGTATATATTCTTTAAATATCTGAGTGGTATAAAGGGATTTAATGTGATGTCACTGAAAAATGCCTGCCGTTTGTAGGGTGCTCCTCTGATAAGGTTTGTAGAGGGGTGGGGGGTCTCTAGTCTCCCTCTAGGAGTGTTTTAATACTTAGAGGGAGGATACAACAGCTCTTATCATTCCTTGGGTAGCTAGGTGCCGTAACTGTACATTGGTAACAAAGAGACTAATACTTAGAGGGAGGATACAACAGCTCTTATCATTCCTTGGGTAGCTAGGTGCCGTAACTGTACATTGGTGACAAAGAGACTAATACTTAGAGGGAGGATACAACAGCTCTTATCATTCCTTGGGTAGCTAGGTGCCGTAACTGTACATTTGTGACGTCATTTTTTTATTTGACTTAAAAATTACAATTTCATGTAAAGATTTAAAATTGTTTGACTATTTTTTCTTAAATTAAATGAAATGAATTTGAAGAAAGTTTTTATTATTATGTATTGCATGTATTTTTTATTTATCTGTGATTTTAAGTGATTTAATGTGAGGTCACTTAAAAATGTCTGCCGTTTGTAGGGGCATTTTAAAAATGTGCTACGATAGGAGTTGTAGAAGGGTGGGGAGTCTCTAGTCTTTGTGGAGACTCCAGTAGGAGTAAATACCGTTATGGTACCCAATGAAAACTGTCTCACTTCCAGACTCCTTATCACAGTGTGTTTTACTTAAGTCCTCCCTCTAAGTATTAGTCTCTTTTGACTTAGATATATATACCTAATAACAAAATTAATACAACAAAGTACACAGACAAATGTTAAAACTCACTAAACCAAGAAGTGTAGTAATTGCAACAAATCGAAGCTGATCAGCAGAGTTGAGACAGCACGCTGATACTATGAGGACCCTCAACCATTCAGGCAGCAATTCGCTGCTATTGCTTTCCGCTTCTAAAATATAATCATAAATAGTATTTTATAAAATAACTTTTCAAAAGACAAATACATAAACTGTTACAAGTAGAAAATTACAAAGAAAGTATAGAAAGTAAAAATAGTTTTTTATGCCCCACTATAAATGTTTTACCAGGGAGTAAAGAATGCTATAATTTCCCTAAGCAGTTAGTTGGTTCTTTAGGTAAAAGCGGAATGAACCAAAGCATTTAACTCCTGAGGCAAATCCGAGGTAATTATTGATAGTGGGAAAATAGAATTTTACTCTCAAGGTGCATGCAAGATTTTATCTCCAGGCATTGATGTTATTTAATAATTGATAGATTCTTATTTTCAAACATTTACTTGTATTTTATTTTAATTTTTTTGTTTGGTCCGACCCCCTCCTCATAAATTTAGTGAATGTTTTTCTTACCCTCCCACAACAATTTTTTTTATTGCTTTATACAACTTTTTTTTACTTAAAACAGATTTTGAGGTAATAAAAAAATAGAGTCAGGTACCCCTCATAAATTTTGGGAACGCCAACCCCCCCCCCCCCAAAAAAAAAAAAAAATTAAACAAAATTATATGGCTCCTGAAACGGATTTTGAGGCCATAAAATTTTTATTTTTGGTCAGATCCCTTTTATAAATTTAGAGGATACCTCTCACAAAAAATAAATACCCTCTTCTATTAAGGTTTAGGAGGTCTAACCCCAATTATAGGAAACACTTTTAACTCCCTAGGGAGAAAAAAATAAATACATTTTTCTAATTCTTAAATACATAATGCTATTTTTGATTATATATTATAAACAAATGTCCCAAATTGAATTTCTAGTAAGTCAAAAACTTACAAAAAACAAATTTTAATCTTTAGGAATTCATGTTTCACATAGTTCAAAAATAGTTCTTAGTTATTTTTGTAATAATTTAATAAATTTATTAATTATTATTTATATAATTTACAATGCAATTCATTAATGTAATTTATTTATTTATGTAAGTTATTTATGGAATTTCGTAATTTATTGTAATTATGTAATTTATTTACTTATTTATTATAATAAGTAATTTATTCAACACTTTTGCACGATTATACAAATATTTAATTGAAGTACTATCAAATGAATAAATAACAAATTAATTCAAAATTTTATTATAAGTTTTTGAAGCTATTATGTTTTATGTTTATAATTTACTATAAATTTATTATGTTTACAATTTAAATTGTAGTTTAATGTTTTTCTTTAAAATTATATGAAAAGTAGTCCTCGTCAACTAAATGTAGATTTTTGTATTCCGTCACCCTTTTGCCATCTAAGACCAATTTTATTAAATACTCAGCACGTGTTTTAAGTTATTATATTTGCTCTTTATGATCTTTCTTCATTAATAGATATTTATGACACATATTTAAAATAATAATATGGCAGCATTACTTAGGTGCACCAGTTAACCGGCTTTCGTGTTATCAGTGGAATTACATTGTGTTTACGGTCCTGTGCTCCTTCTATATATAGTATTATCCTAATAGTAGAATCAAAATCATTATCAAATTCTAATGTTGGGATGGGAATCACCAAGAACGTTATGACTATAAAGAAAATATAGACAAAATCTATTACTCTCACCGTAATGTTGTGGATCAAATAATTCACTCGCATTGGATGAATGAAAGAAAGTTTGCAACGTAGATAAATCCAGAAGTAATCTGGACGCTATCTTCATAGGCTCCACCCATTCACTCAGCTGATTATCGATAACTTCACCATGATCTTGAACTTTGACTTTATCCAAAGAGACCAACGTGGACGTTCTATTCTTCAAACAGAGAGTATCGAGTAGTTCAGTAACACCCTGGGTTTCCCGTGCTCTAAGTCTGATCCAGTAAACTAATGTAACGTAAAACCTAAATCAAGAGAATAACAATTGTCTTACTATCTAAATAAGTAATATGCTATCTGAATCAGTATTTTTTCCCTAGTTGTCCTTCACTTGTTTTCAGTAGTGTCCCTATCACGCACTATTCCGGGAGTGGGATAAAATAATAGTTATTTATGCCATAAGGCTGAGAAGTGTGTCTTAATGTCATGGCAATTAGATTTACCGACGAGCGAAGCGAGTCGGGAAAAATTGCTAAGACATAAAGACATTCTCAGCCGGATGGCATACACTATTTTTTTTAGGTAGCACTCATTAAATAAAGCACTCATTAAAAAAAATAAAAAAATAGCACTCATTAAACTGCGCTATATACTTAATTGAAAAAAAAAAAAAAAAAACGTCCAATTATTATTAACTCCATATTATCGTCGTCATTGAATTCATCCATAACTTCACACTTTTACTCAAAAATGTAAAAACTTTACAAATAAACACACAAATATTGTTAATTAGAACACCTTTTAAAAACGAAAAAAAAAATTAGTCTACGAACAAAACAGAAACAAAATGAACGTTTTTAAAGAATCCTCATGAAGGTTTTACACAGATTGTTTTTGAACACACTACATTACAGTAATGGCGGCAATATATGAATTACTTTTACGTCCTAGGAGTTTTTTTACATTCATTATTGTCCTCGGAGGTGAAAAGTACTAAATAACCTCCTATAACAATAATGATTGGCTTCTCATCCTAAAAACGGTCCAATAAAGTGCTCAATTACGTACTACCTCAAAAATATTTTACGATAAACAACTCAGAAAGGAATAGAAGACAAAGCAAAATTTATTGTTTCTTTTTTTAAAAATGCTCATTTTTGATGTAATGCTTTCGGTCATTGATGTTTTTAGGTGGAGGGGATTCACCCTTTCCTACGCTACTGTTTGTTTTTATTTCAAAGTATGGTTACTTACAAGACTTTTTTTACAGAGAAACAGGAGTTACCAGTGGTTAAGGTACGCGGCCAATACACAGATTGAATAGACTAAAACCTCTGAGTTTATTTTCGTTAAGTTTTGTTTCAATGCAACAAGTATATCCATGATTTCTGTAGGATCATAAAAGTTAAGTAGCATTGAGTGTGGTCAGTGCTGTATGGGTGATCACTGAGAATGATTTATTTTTAATTTTGTATTTATATTATTAATATATTTTGATCATTTATTTAATATTATTAGAGCAATAATAATTTTTATTAAAACAAATTTCATTCCAAAACAATCCATTTTATGCAATTGATCCCAATTTAATTTAATTTAGCTGGAATAAAACAGGTGTTTATTCAACAATATAATGCGAGAGATTTTAATTTTGTGAGAGAGTAGAGGTTGTATCACGAATAGAGAGGATGAGCACAATGAACTGGTAAGGAAAAGTTCTGAGGTACCCCAACCCTATTTTCTCCTGAATAAACTAACAGTAGTAATAAAAGCTTACTTTTCGTATTTGGTAAGGCAAGACTGGAGAAGAGAAGTGGGGTTGGAGTTGCTATTGGATCTCGCAGCAGCTACAACTGCTGGCTGTACTCTAGTCAGTATTTTACTGCCTAGTCTTAAGGCACGTGTAGCCTGTCTACTCGATATCTCTTCTAAACGATCAGTGAGTTCAGTTATAACAGACAGGAATAATGATGGTAAATGACATCCAGGCGTCTCACACCAAGAATCCACTGCTATTATGTCCACCAGTAGCTCACCGACGGCACAAACCTGCAAAGTCAAAAAATTGTTACCTCGCTTAGAATAATTCTATATATAGAAGGAGCACTACTAATAAGACGAAAGGCGGTTCTCTGGTGCACCTAAGTAATGCTGCCACCCTAACAATATACAATTTTCTAAAAAAAGTTGGCAATACTTCCGGTTGCTGAATTATTATGTTCTATTATTAATTAATGATTGATTATTCATAAAATACTAATATAAATATCGGTGCATTACAATATTTTAAGCATTTTAAATTGTAGTTTAACGTATTTATTAAAATATATATAAAAAGTAGTCCTGGTCAACTAAATGTAGATTCTTGTATTCGCCACTTTTTGCCATCTAAGACCAGTTTATTAAATACTCAGCAGGTGTTTTAAGTTATTATGTTGTTCTTTATGATCTTTCTTCATTAATAGATATTTATGACAAATATTTAAAATAATGTTTTTTGTCAGGTTGGCAGCATTACTTAGGTGCACCAGCCAACGGCTTTCGTGTATCAGTAGAATTACATTGTGTTACGGTCCTGTGCTCTTTCTATATATAGTATTTTTCTAATTACCTCGTGTTACAGGCATTATGAACGAGGTATCTAACAGGCTTGAAAAGTCAAGTTCACAGGATGGCTAAATCATACTTGAGTAAAGCACAGAGTCAGTTTCCTTCCTTGTTGACAAGGAAGGAAACTGACAGTCAGGATAAAACTTGACACCCAGGAAAGAAAGACAACCCTCGTATAAGGGAATCAAAGAAGAGTACCTCTGTTATAGAAGGAGGCAGTTTACAAGAGACTCTCTTAACAGGATTGTCACTATCATCTAAATAATTCGTAGGCTGTGAGTTATTCTTAGCAGCAGTAGCGAGTAACTGTCCTAAATATGACCACATATACGAAGGCTCTAGGGAACTAAGCAGCATGTTGGCACATTTCACTAATTCACTCGAACTACCACCTGCCTCCATCTGATAGCTTAAATACAGTAACCTGAAAACAAAAGTTATACATGCAAGAAATGCATTAAACCTGGAAAATAACCATTACAAAGCCCTCTTTCCCAACAAAATGTAATGGTAACATATCTTAATAAGGCGCGGTCGAATATCTAGAACGTTGATCACCAACAACTTTTTTATAATTTTTTTTCAAAATTTTCAGTAATTAGCCGGATTTGTGATAAATGAAGCCTATTTTCAGTAATCTGCACGCTCTTTGGTTAATCTCAAAGAGTATTTACATTCACTCAACGATTTATTTTTAATCTAACTTGGTACATACATAACTACTGTTAGACTTCAAATTATCTACCTGATTTGTGTTATATTTGACATGTCATATTTGTGTTAACATTGACGTTCTAACAGTAGTTATGTATGTACCAAGTTAGATTAAAATAAATCTTGAGTGAATGTAAATACTTTTTGAGATTAACCAAAAGAGCGTGCAGATTACGGAAATAGGCTTCATTTATCACAAATCCGGCTAATTACTGAAAGTTTTGAAAAAAAAATTATAAAAAAAAGTTTGTTGGTGATCCGCGCCTTATAAAAAAGTTAATATAAATGCTTGCTAATATAACTGCTTATATTAGAGACAAATTATAAGCTGTGATACATAGTGAGAAGGGGTTCGCTAGATAGCTCCTAATAATAATTATAAAAAGTTAACTGCGTAGGCGACCACGGTTATTGTAATAAAGATTTAGGTCTTCCGGTGGTGACCGAGACAATGTAGATGAAGAATCCTTCGCTTCCACTGTGGGAGACATCTTCAGGAGTGTAGGACATCATGGAATGCTCTACAAAACTGAACTGTTCAGTTTTCTAGAGCATTGTATTTCTATCCATGATATCCTAAATCCCTATAGATGCCTCCCACAGTGGAAGCCAAACGTCAAATTCTTCATCTACATTGAAGCGTCACCACCGGAAGACCTAAATCTTTAATTATAAAGGCTTGCTTCAATACAATTGATGTACACTATATTGAAATTTGCAAAAAATCTACATTTTTTTTTTAAATTGTGTTTGATTTTTTAAAATTCATTTTTATAGTTTTTTCCTCAACACACCAAGAGCTTTTCGAAGACATATTACTTGACTCATTCCACAAAATTTGTTTAACGTTTACCATTGGCTGTGGTTTTAAAAATTACCAGCTATTTGTAAATCTTATTTCACACATATATCCTTTTTTCTACTCTTCAAAGTATTTTAAGTGATATATAAAAATTTAAAAGATTTTCATAAGTAGTGTTTAAATATTTTTTTAATAAAATGTAAACACGTTTAAATAAAATGTGTCATACTAGAAATAATTATTGTTACCTGAATACTTGAAATAAAATATCATCGAGTATGACGATTCCAATTTCAGCTTTATCGAGTAAAGTCCTGAGCAACTTATATGGTCTTAAATCATGAGGCGATTGACCAATGGCGTTATCTAATATTATATTAATTCCCTGAAAAAAATAAAGGTGAATTCAAGTAGTTGACACATCAAATAATCAAATATTTATATTTACATATTTTTACAAGGTAGTAGTAAATATAATCTAATTAATTACATTTTTTTCTATAGTTTACAATTTAAAAAAAAAACTTATAAACGTCATTTGATAAATATTGAACTAATGCTGATAATGAGATGAAAGTTGTTACAAATGTTGGTCTTATATATGACTACATGCATGCTAAATCTCAAATTGATCCAAAACTTTTTCTGAGTTCTATGAATTTTTAAAGATTCATTTTTGGGGAGTAATGACGTCATATAAAAATATTTTCCGGACAGCACAACTAGACCTACAGATTTATTTTTGTACCAAGTTTCTTCTCTCTAGCACAAATATGCCGGGAGCTATGTTGATAACAGATACACACATACATACATAGAGACACACACGCATACAAACATATAAATTTATGAAAACCACTAAGGTCTTAAAACACATAAAACAGATAATATAGGTAACATTTTGTTTTGGATTTTTTGCAAACACAATACCTCTCCTATATACCTACAATATAAATGAGGAAAAGTAAAATTTTAGACATGTGTCATCAGCTGGTAGCTAGCTTTTTTTAATAAATTTTATTTAAAGCTATCGTTTGGCACACATAAGGACTATTACCCGTTAATAATTAAAAATAAGCTTACTGATACACCTGAATTCATCAACACAATATATGGGAAAAATTACCAGAACTCAAAGACATTGTTATCCATAGAGATATATTACTAGAGGGGCCCTATAGGTTAAATTTTGAAACATCGAAAAAGTAACCTGACCACCTCACTTATAAACACAATTAAATAATCAGTGCAAAATTTCAGTAATTCATACATTTGAGCGTTAAAAATACAAATCAAAATACAAGGAATATGCGGAAAGCTGAAAACAATTGATTTATTTTAACCTGAACTCACTCATGGTGGAGGTTTTAATGAGGTTACACAGAGCACCTGAGAGCCCCAAAAAGATGTTTCAGGCCTTTTAAAGTAATGAGATAGGATATGCCCCCTCTAGTAATGTTGTCCAGGATATGACACAGTTTCAGCAATGATCCATGTAATGGTTTGGTCCAATTTAACTTTTTAAAGTTACCGTAGAAAAACACATTTTGGTAATTAGATTACCATACATGCCAGACAATTACCAAAAATAATTAGGTAATTAAACTCCTAGAGGTCGACTTAGTGGGGGTATACCAATATTACCTCTATAGTCTGGAGCTTAGTAATCAGGGTTATGTATTTAAAACATACTGACCTGTATGTATTTATGTACTATGTACTTAAACATATATTCAAAAGCCAAACTGAATTTACCCTCCCCCCTTAACGTCTCCCACCTGAACAACCTTATTTTATTTTATTTTTTTTTCATTTATTGAATAATACAACAACAATTGTGATTGTTACAAGTATTAGAGTTAGCACAGTTTTAATGGCTTTGGTGCCCTTGATAGAGAAACAATCCAGTGATTGCACTCAGCCAGGAGTTGAGAACAACCTTAACCTTATTAGCATAATTTTCATGGTGAAAATTAATTCACTAAAAGATACAACATAGGTTCTGAAGTAAATTCAATAAAAAGGAGAGTAACCTTTACGCAGTACTTATGAAAAAAAAGTTTACCTCAACTAACATGGACCTAGAGAAAACTTCAAAATACGATGTACTCTTGGATTCAGACTTCTTGGCTTCTCTCATTAATGGGTGGTGAGATATGATGGTCATATTTACTTCTGAACCCAGCAACCAACCATATAGCCTCCTGAAATATCAACAATGACGTCAATTGCAGTAATCAAAGAAGGAATGAAACCATTTATTAAGGAAACAATAACATATTACATATACATACATAATATACATGAATATTTTATCTAAATGACTTGGCAATATTATAATTTGGTATAGCATGTTTTATCAATTACTATATTATTTATTATTATTTTTAAATTTCTTTTATTATATTATTACTTATTTATCTATTCTTATGATTTTTATATTATAGTTCCTCAAATCATCCTTTCAGCTGTGGTTACTTTGAGTTCTATTTTTCTAATATATTAGTAACAGATTAATTTAATTAGTACTGATTCAATTTATTTTATGATATTTCCATGAGTTTAATTTGATTTATTTAATATTTATTCAGTTAATTTATAATTATATTCTTTTACTTATTAATCTGATTTATCATTTTGTTGGTTTATTAATAATTTATAATCTCAATTCTCATAGAGTAATCATGCAGTAATCAAAGAGGTTGTATTCATTGCAAGTTGAAGAAGTAAGAAACCAGCTCGAGCTCTCAACTAATAAAGTTATATCAGTGAAAAGGTTTTAGTCTCAATGAGCAGGACGAATCCTCTGAAGAGGATAACACAATACTTATCCTTTAATAAACTAGGGAAAGTAAAAAAATAAATAACTTCTCATCCTATAATCATAATACTTTCGTACATATTGAAATATCATTTCAAATAAATTACTATTTTTATTTTTCCTCATTTATACCAAAGATATATAGGAAAAGTATTGTGTTTGCAAAAAATTTGAAACCGGGATGTCACTGGAATTATCTGTTTCAGGTGTTTTTAAGGCTACCTGAGTGGTTTTTGCAATGTTGTCTGTTTGAATGTGTCTGTATGTGTGTGTGTGTGTGTGTATGTCTGTTATCATCGTAGCTCCCAGTGTATTTAAGCTAAAGAGTGGAAAGTTAATATAATAACTGATATTTTAATTGTTAATATAACTTGTATTTTAACTGAAGAGTTGAAAAAATGATGCAATAATTTTGAAATTTGGCACGCATGTAGCCATGTATAAGACTAACATAAATGCCAAGTTCCTTTTCATTATTGCCATTAGTTCAATTTTTATCACATGAAAGTTTTTTTAAATTGTGATAAATTGGGAAATACTCCAATTGAGTTGAAAGTCAATACAAGTGTATAACTGTACGTAATAAATAAGTACACTAAGTTTTGTTATAATATGACAAGTATATCAATGGTTTTTGTTGGATCATAAAAGTTAAGCACCATTGAGCGTGATCAGTGCTGTATGGGTGATCGCTGAGAATGAAACCAATGTATAAAATATCTGAGGACATTGCAGTATAAATTTGGTGAATTGTATATTCTGAGGACGAGCGAAGCAGGGAGGATGAGTTCCGAGGAACCCTGTACCTGATTTTTAACAATTATTATTAATTATAACTCACCTATTTAGAGACATATCCCGCCTGAGTATGGTTGTCAGAGCAGCAGTGACCAGTCTAACCATGTCTTCTCTAGTTAAATGACTATTGTGCATAGGGAAGCCAACGAGTAAGAGATCTAGAGCACTTCTCTGGACAAGAGCATGGGCATCTTGTATGCATCCTATTAAACCAATCACCTGAAAATTATTTAATCTGAGTCATTATTGAGAGGGGTAGTAGGTACCTGACTATAGTGATAGGTGATAGATTACTTAGGCTACTTAGGCATTTAGGCTATATTGTTGGGCCGTTTTTGTTAACTTGGTTAGATAGAAAATAGTGTTAAACCCATTGGCTTCAAGTGCAGGCATTTTGTGTCTAATCCACAGAAGTGACTTGACTTTGCTATAAGTTTTAAAGCTTACTCTATTTTATTTTATTTATTATAAGCTTGTGGTTGCCTTACATTCTAAGGCCTCACATAAGTCAATTCATGAATACTAATTAAAACGTAAAAAAAATCACAATAAATAAAAATTATGTAAGATATTATTAAGTTAAAAAGGTACCAGTTTTACAATTTTTCAGGATACACTATACTGTCATTTAGAAAGTTATTGACACAGTAATATGCTTTATCAATCAGTATTTCTTTAATAACCCTTTTAAAGGAATCCATAGGAATATCTACAATACTAGTAGGCAGCTTATTAAAACATTTGATTCCATTCACCATCGGTGATTGACTTGACTTACTAAGCAAGTCAATCTCTGGCAGTGGCGCACGTGTTGTTTCTAGTTAAACACATAGAAAGTTATGATAAAGCCACGGCTCATCTGTGGATTAGACGCAAAATGCCTGCGCACTAGGATTCATACGGTAAAAGACTATCTTCTATCTAAGAGAGTTAGCAAAAAGGGCCCAAAACGTGGCCTACTTGCTAGGTAATCTGTCACCTCTCCCTAATTACTATCACCCACATGGAGAACATAAAGGCAAAAAAATGTTGCCACTGTTTTCAAGGAAAATAGATGAGCATGGGACATCTTGTCCCGTATAGAGTTTAAAAGTATTAGAGAAGCGTATAAAGATTGGGGTTTTCACTTTTAAGGTCTAACACGCTTAATATCAACAGACTTTAATTCTAGTAACTTTTCATTTCCTTAGAATTCCTAACTTTATAATCTCAAACAAAGTAAGAATAACATTAAATATGTACAATTAACTACTACACAATAATAAAGAACTGAAGCTTTACTTGATATGTTTATAACCTGACGATAGGAATGATGTAGTAGTGCTAAGAGTGCTTTCCAGTTCTTGAAACCACAAGGCAGTGACATATATTCATCCTATATGCCTGCAGTCATTGTTATGAGGATTTAGCTGGTTCAATGTAGATGATGATTCCAACATTTTGCTTTCACTGTGGGAGGCATCTTTAGAAATTAAACCACTATGTTCTAAATCTGACCCCAACACTGAACTGACTTAATGAAGATTTAGGTCTGATCTTCCGCTGGTGACCCCGTTAATTTAGATGAAGAATCCGACGTTTTGCTTCCACTGTGGGAGGCATCTTCAGGGATGTACAACATCATGAAATGCTCTACAAAGCTGAACTGAGTTCAGTTTTGTAGAGCATTCTGTTTCTATCCATAATGTCCTATATCCCTGAAGATGCCTCCCACAGTGGAAGCAAAGCATCAGATTCTTCATCTACATTAACGCGGTCACCACCGAAAAACCTAAATCTTCATGATAATAACCGCGGAAGCCTACGCAGTTTATTGAACTGACTTAAGTTTCTTAGAACTTAAGAGTGTTTATATATGATGTCCTATAATATGAAGATGCCTACATTGACATGACCACTACCAGAAGACCTTAATCTTAAATAGGCAAATTTCCAAAGGAAATTTGCTAAAAGCATACTTCACTAGCACTATTGCAGCTGTAATAAGCTACTTCATAACTGTAAGAAAATAGTAACAAATGACTCGAAAAACTACAGAAAATTATACTAACCATCGTTTCTATGTTAGTTCCCATAATATGAGGTTGATCTTCCATTGACAATTTCCTATCAAAGTGAGCTAAGATATAGGCTATAGCAGTAGAGCGCACAGCTGAATTTGAGGCTAGACAATCCCACATACAGCCATAGAAATGATTGGACCCAACATCCTCACAAACAGTTTCTAATAAACGGTTTGTTCTGAAAGGATAATGATACAAAATAATTTAAATTCTTTCTTATATAAAATAGATGGTAAAATACAATAGAGTGTTTGCACATTTTTATTGCTTTATAATGAAATATGTCCTATAAAACAAATGGCAGAATATAATAGACTATTGGCACATTTTTTATTGCTTTATCTAACAAATAAATAAATAAATAAAATCTTTATTATTTTTAAGACCCTTTTTGGGGTATACATTCGTCATTATATATACAATACAATCTTCACTTCTAGATTTTGAATATAGCTTTTTTGTAATCTTTAAAAAATTCATTTAAACTATAGTAGGGATTATTAAGTAAGTAGTCCTTGACTATTTTACTAAATCTGTCAATTTCCTGGCTTTTAACATCATCGTTTAACTTATTGTACATTTTAATACCCAAATTGCCAAATCCTACTTTAGATTTATTTAGTCGGTGGCTACTTCCTTTCAAATCCCTTCTATTCCGAGTGACGTAACTGTGAACCTCTTCATGAGTGTTGAATAGACTGATATTACTTTTTACACACTTCAGACAGGTATAAATATATAATTGATGACTGTAAATATTTTAAGTTCCCTAAAGAGTTTGCAATGCTCATATCGATCTTTTCCAGCTATTATCTTATTACTTTTTTTGCTTCTTAAGTATTTCCTCTAAGTTGACATGCCCCCACACCAGAAGACCGTAACTCATCTTACTCTCGAATATCGCATGATAGGCCATCTTCAGGTAAGTACCTTCTATATACATTATCTAGAAATATGTCACATAAAATAGTTATTAGAAAACATAACTACATAATTTGTAGATATTCATCCACAATTATAGAGTTTTGTACTTTGTATTAGTGCATTTATTTATTTAATTGTATTCTCAATTATACCGATTCATTTGTTAATCGATTTTTAGACAACAAACGAATTATTGACTTAATTAAAAAATGTCTGAAAATTGTCACCTGGCAAAATGTTCAGAGCCCTCTTCAAGACCAGAAAGTACCCCACTAAGAAATCCAGGCAGTGCTGGTCTTAATTTGGGTCCAAGTGGTACAAAATGTGTCTCATAAACATCCAGTAGATAAGGACGCACTTTCATCGCAGCGTGACCAAATAATGGAAACAAACCTGTAACAAATTAATAAATCATTGAAAGTATCTTACATTGAAGGAGTCACCTGTGGTGTAGTGGTTAAGGTACGCAGCCAATACACAGAATGAATGGACTTTAGTCATGGGTTCAATCCCAGCACGGGCTCTAGGATTTTTATGAGGGATAAAAATTCTGTGTACCACGTCCTTCAGAAGGGACGTAAAGACGGTGGTCTCGAGCATATGCGTTGTCAGGTACTCGTTAAAGATCCCTAACCCTAAATGAAACTGGGTATAGGCAACATTTAGGAACCTCATTGTAGATTCATTACAATACTATACTGTTTCTGCCTTGTAGTTTAAAGTGTGTGGAGGTTTGGTTTAACAGTGAGAGCACGTGTTGTTCCCAGTTTTCACTAGACTATAAGAGTCAGTGAAATATGTATGATTGCTTGAAAAGGCATGAGAGGAACCATAGAAATCCACGGCTCTTCTGTCTAGATTAGATGAAATATACCTACACTTGAAATATAAAAGGAGTAGAACACTATTAGGGAGCTGGCAAAAAGGTCCCAACAACGTGGCCTACTTGCCTGGTTAGTTTACAACCACTCCCCCCATATTACACTACTACTACTAACTAACATTGAAGTAAGTAAGTTTAAGAGAATTGTAGTAAAAGTCTGGTACTACATGAGAATCAGAATTCAAACATTATCCTGGCAGAGCTGTTTCTCTAAGATACTTGAGTGTAAAATAAGAAAGTTTAGATCCTGAGTATGGATGCTTGTAATAATTGACTTTATCTAAAGTTTAAGTTGTGTATATAGATATAAAAATATGTGTTATAAAAAAGTCAACTGGAAAACTGTCTGGAAAAAGTCAAAGAAAACTGGAGTGTAGAAAAGTCATGCCAACTTAATAGAGTTTTCTGGGATATTTTTAAGGAATTTTAATATTATGTTGGTACAAAAGTTAGAATACATACTCGCTAATGTTGTACAACTCAAATAGTAATTTAAATAAAAAACAGTCCTTCCACACATGTAGAGAACTGTTAATTTTTGCTTAAAAGGCAATTTATTTTAGCCTAAAATAATCCAATTTGGTTTTCAAACACCTAGAATCGACCCCCCCCCCATCATCACTTCTGTCATCCAAACGACCTTAAAAGTCTGATTTTCACATGAAAATTCACTAATTAGAAAGTTTATAGCAAATCAAAGTGTATAACACTTCAAAAATATTTAACTAAACACTAAAGCATATATTGCAGCAAATATCAGTTTTTAGTTGGCTAGTCGTAGATAAAATGTAATACATAACAGAGACAAAGGATTTCAGCTCTTAAATTATCACCCTTGGCAGAGCCTTGTATGCCAAAATAGAAATTATCCCTCTCAGCGAGCCTTGAGAACTAACAACTTTATCTAGCTCTGCCTGTAAGCCTCTAGAGCTACATATATATCCTCCTTTAGCTTTGCATTGGGAGTGAATTTTAAACTTGAACTGTAAAACTTTCTCCTAAACCTTGTTGTATAAATAGATTTGACATAGTGTGAACACAAATAAAAACATAATAGAAATCTTCAGTTAAAGATTGTACATTGAATAAATTGATTAATCATCTCCTTGCCTTTTAATTTATCAGAGAGTTCACTGCTTGGTTGGACTTAGATGGACCTGTGGTCGGTAAAAAGCAAGGATCTTGAATAAAGGGGATGACGATTTAAGGAACATTTCTGACACCATTGAAGTTATATGAGATAGAGAAATAGGAGCAAACTTGCCTTCCCCTTGGTTATAATGAAAAAAAGGTGCCAAACACAGGTTATGTAGAAAGGTTGTCGAGTTTTCTTCTAAGCTTTCTTCTGTGCTTCTCGTGATTGTTACATTTGTGTTGCTTGTTAAGTCATTTGTGCTTATTTAATTTTAAATTTTGGACTATACTTTGCCACTTCAGTGAGTGATAGTTTAAGCGTGTTTTGTTATAACCTTATTAAGCAATAAACCATGGGAAACCATTAAGAGGTAATTTGCTTCTAAAATTTAAAACCTGCGCTGTTATAAGAATTTTAAGCATGCGCAGTTTGTACCAAGCATTTGCAGTTGGTTTTTGATGTGTGTTTTGTGTTGAATTCTCTCTATTTTTCGGTTTTCGATGGGGTCACTTTTTTTATGGCAAATTGACTTAGTGCGTCATCCCCTTTATTTAAGATCCTTGGTAAAATGGAAAAGAAAAGAAGAGAAGAAAAAAAGGCGGATTTGTAGCGAGGTAGGTGTGAAGGTTTCATTATTGTTGCCACCACATATCCACCCCCAATGGAGAAGCGGTGAGTAAAATTAGAGAAGCCCTTAAGTTCTCACAAATGTTGTAGAGGAGGAGACTAGGCAAATAGAGTGTGTGAGCTAACACCTCTAAAATCCACCGCATCATGTAATTCTGGTGAGCTATTTTTGAAATAAAAGATGAGCCTTACCGGCACTGTAGATAAAAAGCTCGTAACCAAGTCGATTGGTGCCCATAGATTTGAAAATAATGTCGTATGTCTCTAGCGCCTTTAGATGGACTCCGAAAGGCAAAGCTGGATGCATACATTGTGCCAGTCGTTTCGATATCTTTATCCTCCGGGGAATAACTGGGAATTTCGTATTAGACTGCAGCACCTGAAACAAATATTAAAACAACTTAATAAAAAAACAACGAAAAACGACTTTAAAATGGATCATAAATAAAACAATTCAAGGGAGTTTTTATTTGATAAAATTTTAGTTATTAAGTTATTTTTCTAACAACAGCTTGAACTGTACAAGTTTCTTTATTTACTTTTTATTATTTAACTCTACTGAATTCTAATAGAATTACAAGGGAGTGCCTAAAACACTGAACACAGGAACTACTGAACAGAACATATCTAGGCTAAAAACTATAACTCAAGCCAAATTTCTGTACCTACAGACTTGATATTTAGTACAAACATAGTAAACAACATTATAAGAGTGTCCACACTTCGTCCAGTGGAAATATATTGTGGTAAACCACACTTATATACTTAATTAAGTATTTTACTGAACAGCCAAATGGCTGTACCTACAGACTTGATATTTACTACAAACTAGTAAACATCATTAAAAGTGTTTAATTAATTATATAAGTGTGGTTAACCAAAATATATTTCCACTGGACGAAGTGTGGACACTCTTATAATGTTGTTTACTAAGTTTGTACTGAATATCAAGTCTGTAGGTACAGCAATTTGGCTTGAGTTATAGTTTTTAGCCTAGATATGCTCTGTTCAGTAGTTCTTGCATTCAGTAGTTCCTCTGTTCAGTGTTTTAGGCAGTCCCGAATTACAAGAACAAAAGTTCAAGAGTAAGTAATATATTTAATACTTAACAAAAATATTTTCATAAGCTTTTTGCCTTTTTAGAGTAACTAAAACATTAGAATCAGAATTCAAACATTATCCTGGTGTATATCACTAGCGTAAAATCTTTTGAAAAGAACAATTACAAATGCACAGATTCAAAGAGTTAAAATTTTTATTTGTTTAAAAATAAACAAACAAAAATAGAGAGAAAAAAATTACAAAAATAAAAGTTATGCAAATAAATATTTAAAAATAATAAGACAAACAGCATCCCACACACAATAAAATGTTTAAATATATTTGTTTTACAAACAAATCACAGATGACATTGTTCTTGAAGCAGCTGTATTCAATATAACTGTGGTTAATTTATTGCATCATCATTACAAAAAGTGATATTTAAATATATATACCTCTATTGTATATAGTATTGTACATAGTAGTATAGTATTGTATATAGGTAACAATACTCTTAATTGTCTGTTGTATGTTAAGTTCAATCCACAAAAAATCTGGATATGCACCTATATGATACCAGAAATAAATCTAAATTAACAATCCTCTATCACAAGCTGTGTAAGGCAGAGGTTGGACACTATATTCTAGGGTTTAAGCTATTTGATCATTTACCCAAAAAAAAAAAAAATTTGAACTTTAAAGACTTTAAAAAAGAGGTTAAAAGTATAATTTTATCAAAAGCTTTGTATAATATCAATGAATAATTTTGTTGTAAAATTGTTATTTGCTTGTATATAATGTTAATTGACTAAACTTATTGAAAACTACTCTAACTGGTTGTAAATAAAAGTCTATTCTAGCATATTTTTCATAAAAATCTTAAAAATTTTACCAGGTGGCTCACACGTACTTTGTTCACATGCGTAGTGTGGCAGGGGGTGTAACCCTAATTGTTCACTATATTAAGTATATTTAAACTATATTGAGTTTTAGGGTTAAACCCCATGTTACATTCCATTCACACACCGTTCAACTGCCGTGAGAGTTAAACCTCCTAGGGAGTTAAACAAATGGTTGAACCCCTGCCAAACCCTGAGTGTGAACGAAGTAACAATGTCCTCGAATACCATGTTTATATGGTATTTTCTAAGAAATCTACACATATAACTTAATTATAAAAATATATACTCATATAAACTAAGATAATTATTTGTCAATTATTAATTGCTTCAAGCTCACTCTAATTTATCATTATGTTTCATTATAATTATTTATTTTTTTGAAAACAATTTATTTTTAACTTGATAAAACTAGTTATCATTTATTTTACTACTCAAGCAAAAACAAAGAGCAGGTTACAAATAGTTACACATAAAATGCTCCAGCCATCCTCGAGTACGAGCACAACTCATTCCAGGATGTGCTTATGTAATAGAAGCATTTTGTAATTTTTTTGATTTTTGATTTTGTAAAGCAGAATAAATATATTTAATAAACTGCGTAGGCTTCTGTGGTTATTGTCATGAAGATTTAGGTCTTCCGGAGGTGACCGCGTTAATGTAAATGAAGAATCTGAAGTTTCACTTCACTGTGGAGGCATTCAGGGATATAGGACATTATGGATAGAAAACACAATGCTCTACAAAACTGAACTGACCATTTACATGTCATATTTAAGGATTTAATGTTGGCACATCTGAAATGTTCCATCCAGTATAAACATAGAGATATAAACTAGAGGGGGCATAGTCTATCTCAATACATTGAAAGGTCTGAAACATCTTATGGAGGCCCTCGGGGGCTCTGTGTAACCTCAATGAAACATCCTTGAAGAGTGATAAATAAATTAATTGATTTGGGTTTGTGTTTTGATTTGCATTTTAACGGTCCACTATACAAGTTATTGTAATTTTGTACTGATTATTTAGTTATATTTATTATAAGCGAAGGTGGTCAGGTTACTTTTTCGATGTTTTAAATTTTAACCTATAGGGCCCCTCTAGTAATATATCTCTATGGGTATAAACATGTTATTACCAATTTCAGACACCAGTTTCCGCAAATAAATTAGTATCATACTAATTTTCAGAAACTTACAAAATGATAGCGATACCCTTAAACGTGTATTATTGATCTATTGTCATCGTTTAATAAATTTAACATTAAAAATAATAATAACCTTGTTTAATTTCCCAAGAGCAGATATAAGATCCGCCAGTCACTAGTGTACCAAAATTTTTAAGCTTTATCAACAGACGAAACATATCTGAAACAAAAAGAAAGGGAAACAAATTAAAAACCTTTCAATGTTTAAAACGGATTTATACAAGTACAGGAGACTTTATAAGACAGCATGATAACACATGTAAAAAACACAATAATAACATAGATTCATAAAAATAAACCAAAATCATACGTAATAGTTATTTACCTACCAAGGGAGAAAAACAGAGGCATTATGCACCGGTTTTTTGTCTTGAGGCGTAAGCCGAAGGAACCATTATGTTTAAACCCAGAGGCGTAGCCGAGGGGTTCATAGGGATGGTTCCTGAGGCGGAGTCGAGAGAACTAGGAAGTTTACTCCCGAGGCGTAGCCAAGGACGGAAATTAAAGAGGGGTGTAATGACTGTTTTCTCCTGTGGTACGTACAAAATTTTTCCTCTGGAAGGAGAAAAATATTAACAAATAAAACTATTATTTTATTTAAATATACAAGCTTTTGCATTATTTAAAATCTTTAACTAGAATCTCACAACAATAACACTAAATACTCATAAAAAACACAAAACTATTATTTACTCAACAACAAATGAGTAAAAAATAAAAAAGGATCATAGATAAATGAAAAGATACAGAGGTTGGCTTGATTAGTCATTTTATTCAAATTAACAGGAATGCCAACTTATATTTTACTTTTAACTTAAAGACAATACTGATTTTTATCCAGAATACTTCCCGAGCAATGAACGAATTTATCAAGAATTAATATAAACATTATCTTGTTTCGTTTTATCTTTACGTATCTTCTCTTTTGGTGGTTAAAAAAAATTTCAGTCAATGAATAACTACAACACTGTCAAACATAATTATTTTATACCAAAACAAATAATATGAAGAAGCAAAAGAAACTATTTGATTGTTTACGCGTTTTTTTGGTTTACTTTTGAATTAATAAAAGTTAAATACAGTTTAAAGGTGTGATTTGTCTTTACTTGGCTATAATAATTGTAATAGTTGATCTAATTACTAAGTTGTTTACCTAAAATACGCTAAAGATAAGGTAGAAGAATACACACACATATATATATATATATATATATATATATATATATATATATATATATATATATATATAATATATATATATATATATCAGATCGCATACGCTAGAACTAGGAAAAATGGAATCTAAATGGGATCCTACGGTACGGTGTATGTACCTTTAGAGACATCGTATTTAACGGATAACCTTATTCGTCGCACTTTTATTTCACTTCAATATTACCGTTTTTGATCAAATAACTTTTGGAATATTATTTTTTTAAGTGTAACTTTAATATTATGCAAAGAAATCACAATTTAATTAAATACATTTTTTTTAAACTTCCTTATAAGAAAACCCCTTTAAAGACGCGATGTTTTAGCGGATCAGTTATCACATAATCTCACTCGATCGACTAAACAAATACGGTGCAAGAACCTTATCGTATTTAATGGGTATTCAATACGATCGCCAGGTAAATACGCTGTGTGTACGTAGTAAATTTCACCATTCTCCTCCTTTCCTACTTTCATGTCGGCAATCATTTTAGAGTAATTTTCTTTGTCAATTATAAAATTTCTACCTCGTAACATTATATAGTTGTGCAAACATTCTGTACCAATAGTAAACAAGCTAAGATTTCTTAACCACACAATTTAAACGTTAAGAGCAAATATAATGTTTTGGCTGATAAAACTTTAAGACCATCTTTATTCTAACAATAAATGAACTATAAACGTAAGAAAAGGCCTTGTTATTTATCAATTAATAAATGGCAAAGGATAAATTCTTGTTTTTTAATTTGAAATAATTATTTTTTCCCGCCATTAAAACAATGTTCTTTTTATATAACCTTCTTAACATGATTTGTCAAATAGAACTCGTTTTTATCATTATTAATAAAAGTATATTAGTGAAAAACTATTTATTTTATTTGCCAACAGTAATAAATATTAACAAATAAATTTATTAATCGATCCTAATTGGTTGAATTTATTTGAACACCTAGCTGACAGACGATCTCATGACATAACACCTTTTATAAATGTGTTAGTTGATCAAAGAAATGAAATTTTCATATTAATTTAGACATATTACAACTGACAGCGCAACTCTACACTGAGTCGGGTTTAACAAGGGTTAACTTGACTCATTGACATTTTAATTTAAAGTATACGAATGGCTTGCTGAAATAAGACGTTGATTAAGAAGAATTGTATTTACAGAGGAAATACTCGTTTCAATACTGACGATGTAGATCTGTTGAGAGCACTTTGTATAAGCAATGTATCTCGTATCTAGTGGCGGACTGAGCTGAAAAGGCCTGAGGAGGGTTTGAGCAAAAAGGGCCCAAAAGTGAGGGGGGGTCCTATATTGTTTCCTAAGTAGAGGGATCTACTTTTAACTAGAGCAATATTAATGATTATAGCTTAACTTAATTTATTTTAATTGTTACTCAATGGAATTCAATTAAATCAAATCAAGTTATTTTATTTAAAAACATCGATATCTAAGGCCTAAGGCCCTTTTCTGCTGCTTTAGGGCTATGATCAAGTATTTTAAGGGACCCTTAAATGTCTAGGTATAATGAAGGGATATAAAGCTCTAAAAATTTAAAATATATTTTTGTTTTACATAAAAAAACATAAATATATAGAGCCCTTTAATAGGACTTTAGGGTGCCCTTTAATAGTGCTAATCGAGTATGCTAGGGCCCTCTTTGGCCCTAGTCTTCCGTATTAGAAATAAGTACTTTAAAATATTTTTTCTAGGAGCTCATTAGGCCCCTTTCGAATATGTTGTTATGTATATATTACATACTTATAATAATAAATACATTTATATATAATCAGCTTAATTTTCTTTTCAAATTCTCGTTAATTTTATTTAAGTATATTTTGGGCTGAGGGGCCAAAGAAGGGCTGCCGCCTCGCCCTCACTGGCCAGTCCGTCCCTGCATTCATCTAATAGCGTAATGCATATATTCCTTTTAGCGATTTCCTTAGAAAAAAATGCTAATAAGATAGGGTCATGGTCGTATTCGAAATCGCAAGTGCCATACAATATTACATAATTGTATACATTATAATATACAACAAATATTAAATTGTTTTACACATTGTCTTATATTTGGCAGCTTGTTTTAAAAATGATACAGAAGAGAGGGAATGAAGAAAAGAAAGGGAAAAATGACAAATTTGAAAGGAACAATATTTTCATAAAACTCATCCATTTTAATAAATAGGGATGATTGTTCGATATTTGCAGTTGTTTTAGGATGAGATAAATTTGTTCGATATTTGGCAGCATGCTTTGTTCGTATTTGGCAGCTTTTAGAAATGAGATAGTGATGCTTTGTTCGATATTTGGCAGCTTGTTTTAGAAATGAGATAGTGATGCTTTGTTCGATATTTGGCAGCTTGATTTAGAAATGAGATAGTGATGCTTTGTTCGATATTTGGCAGCTTGATATAGAAATGAGATAGTGATGCTTTGTTTGATATTTGGCAGCTTGATTTAGAAATGAGATAGTGATGCTTTGTTCGATATTTGGCAGCTTGATATAGAAATGAGATAGTGAGCTTTGTTTGATATTGCAGCTGAGAAATAGATAGTGATGCTTTGTTGATATTTGGCAGCTTGATATAGAATGAGATAGTGATGCTTTGTTCGATATTTGGCAGCTTGATTTAGAAATGAGATAGTGATGCTTTGTTCGATATTTGGCAGCTTGTTTTAGAAATGAGATAGTGATGCTTTGTTCGATATTTGGAGCTTGTTTTAGAAATGAGATAGTGATGCTTTGTTCGATATTTGGCAGCTTGATTTAGAAATGAGATAGTGATGCTTTGTTCGACATTTGGCAGCTTGATTTAGAAATGAGATAATGATGTTTAGAGCTTAACTTCGACATTTGGCAGCTTGATTTAGAAATGAGATAATGATGTTTAGTGCTTAACTTCTCATATGGTTTTTTTATTTAAGGTCAATAGATAATCTTAATAAAAAAATACAAAAAGATTAAATAATATTAAATATTGATGCATTTATGAATTTATAATGAAAAACTCAACAATTGACATAATGTAGGTTGAATTATTAAGAACATATAATGTAAAAACCATTAGATAGACAGGGGTTTGCCAGAATTATGTTAAGTGTGTTTGCATAGACTATACAATTCATGGCCAATGGCATTTTAACAACATTAATAGACAACGACATAGAGTAAATAACCAATTAGAGAGTTGTCGGAAAAGCACAGACAGGAAGGTTGTTTGTTTGAAAGGGGGTGGACTTACTGATAAAAAAATTATATACATAACACACACAAAATAATATATATATATATATATATATATATATATATATATATATATATATATATATATATATTATTATTAAATATACATAATATATATCTGTAACTGTTCCTGGACGTATCTATGGGTACAATAACGTTTTATCTAAAAGAAACTTGAATCAAAATAGATCTCATAAATCAGGTGAGTGACGTAAACACTAACCCACAATAATGACTCAGAAAACATTTATGACACCAAAAAATTATTTTATGAGGCTGCAGTTTAATACACGTATACTGCAATATATTGCAGACTGAAAAAAAAAACAAATTTCGTGATTCGTGTAATAACAATGCCCAAGGGATGTAATGTCTATAGCTGTCAGTATCATCTTGTTCACAGTATAGAATATACTCTTATGAGTGTTGCTCTAGTACTCTAGTGAATATTTACTATACGGCGGTATTAATACCTCTTACGTCACACAACCTGTTAAGGCCGTTTGCCTGCCAAAAGAACATATTTAAATATATTTTTCGTTTTTTTGCTTTATCATCAAAAGTATAATTTATTTATTCTAATAAATTACAGAGTATTGTTTTATACGAAGTACTTCAAGATAATGCAAAAAAAATGTGCAAATACTTTATTCAATCGGTAAATATTCATTTTTTAAAGAATTTTTACATTTAATAGGTTCATTAAGTCTAAACATCTTCCGAGCAGCAGGACTAAACCAAGTTTTAAATTTCTATCATATACACAGATGGAGTCATGCTGACACACACAAACAGCATTCTGTGTGTGTGTGTCAGCATGATGAAAACCACAAAAACGTCATAAAAGAATCTGAAACGGATAAACAAGATGAAACCTATAGTCCAAGAGCCGGTTTATATATATATATATATATATATATATATATATATATATAATATATATATATATTGTGTGTGTGTGTGGTGTATATATATATATATATATATATATATTATATATATATATATATATATATATTATATATATATATATATATATATTTAAAGAAAGAAAATTTGTATGAAGATATAGGATTTGTTGTATTGAGTATAAAGTCATAGTTAAAGTTGTATCAGTAGTATGGAGTCCCACGGTCAAATGAAAAACCCCATTACGCAATGGAAACAGAGACTAATAGTTGTGAAATGTTTTAGTAACAAAGCAATTAACGGAACAAAATATGACAAACTGTAGGCAACAAACAGTGAGGTTCAAAAACTTTAATAATACTGCTTTAAACTATTTTTCTGTTTGAATATATTATTAATAGGGTCACCTCGCCGTGCAAGCTAGCATCCATGTGAAAAAGCCACTTTTGTGCTGAATGACTAAGATAGTTAGATAATCATAATGGAGGTAGAGGTTCTACCAACTACCTCCCTAGCCTTTAGCATTAAATCCTATATCTCGCGAATTCGAGCCGCACTCGCGGATCTTGGGCCCGCCATGTGAGCCACATTAATGGTGATTTGGCCAAAAAAAAATACGCTAAATTTAAAACAGGAAAAGAATTTTTAGAATCAGATCTAAACAGTCGTTAAGGAAAGATCTAGCCATAGCTGTAAGGAAGTCTAAAGTAATCCTTAAGAAAGCCAGCATTAAAAAAGCCAGCATTAAAAAAGCAATCATTAAAAGATCCTTAAGAAACCAAACATTAAGGGAACCTTAAGAGATTCTTAAGAAAGCCAGCATTAAGGAAGCCTAAAGGGATTCTTCAGAACGCCAGCATTAAGGAAGCCTAAAGGGATCCTTAAAAAAGCCAGCATTAAGGAAGCCTTAAGGGATTCTTCAGAACGCCAGCATTAAGGAAGCCTAAAGGATCCTTAAAAAAGCCAGTATTAAGGAAGCCTAAAGGGATCTGTAAAAAAAAGCCAGCATTAAGGAAGCCTTAAGGGATTCTTCAGAACGCCAGCATTAAGGAAGCCTAAAGGGATCTGTAAAAAAAAGCCAGCATTAAGGAAGCCTTAAGGATTCTTCAGAACGCCAGCATTAGGAAGCCTAAAGGGATCCTTAAAAAAGCCAGTATTAAAGAAGCCTAAAGGGATCTGTAAAAAAAGCCAGCATTAAGGAAGCCTTAAGGGATTCTTCAGAACGCCAGCATAAAGGAAGCCTTAAAGGATTCTTAAAAAAGCCAGTATTAAGGAAGCCTTAAGGGATCCTTAAAAAAGCCAGTATTAAGGAAGCCTTAAGGGATCCTTAAAAAAGCCAGCATTAAGGAAGCCTTAAGGGATTCTTCAGAACGCCAGCATTAAGGAAGCCTAAGGGATCCTTAAAAAAGCCAGCATTAAGGAAGCCTAAAGGAATCCTTTAGTATTAGGATCCAAATACGGGCCTTTGGTTAATTTTCAATGAAGTGTGTTTAGATATTATTGTAAAAATTGCATTATAGTTTTACCATAATTTGACACAACCATCCAACACTTAATTAGCACAACAGAATAAGTATACACTAATTGGAGACTAAATGTAGTTTTTAATTAAACTGTGGAGCTATCCTATGCCCAATGCCCACTCTAAAAGATGTTAATTAGCAGCAGTTTACACACGGTTCCAATTTTAAAATTTAAATTCATCTTTAGATCAATTAAACTTTTTTTAAAAATTGAATCTTTTAAAATCAAATTCTATTGATTTTTTGAGAAGCTCTAAAAACACATTTAAGAAAAAATATAAACGTAAACGATAATTTGGCTCTTAGTGATTTCTTCCAAAAATAGCTATACTTTGAAATTTACTAGTTTAGAAACAAGCAATAAATATTATGATTTAACAGTTAATGTTAGATTGGCAAAGGCAAATTTAATAGAATGTCAGTTATAAAGTTAGTTAAATAAAGCCAAAATTAGTCTAAATAAAGCCTTGTATGTTAAATCTAAAAATAAGTAAAACCCTAAATCACGTTATACTGCCTCTCGTGATTTTATAGATGCGATAAAACCACGATAACGGAGCAGCCAAGCTTTTTTACTCCAAAATAGAGTAATTAATTTGTACCTCAATTGTAAAAGCTCTGAGCTCGAACATAGCGAGACCGAAGCGATGCTACATTACTAAACATCTGGTAACATCTAATTAGCATCTTGTGTAATGCTGAAATTACACAATGCCTACGCGTAACCAAAGATTATCTAGTATACCATAAGGTCTAGTTATACTACATAACATACATACATAACATACTATCTAGGTATACTACATAATCTTTGCGCGTAACTTATAAGCAAAGTAAGTTTTCAGAGAACTTTCTGTTTCAGTAAATATGTTATATTTTTATTTATTGTAATAAAAATAAACATTTTTTTCAACTTATTATTTATTTTATTTTTTATTTAAGAGTATTTTTATTTATTTAATAGTTTTTTCTTGGTTCTGTGTAAATATTATTTTAGCCAATCATTAGTTTACTTAAAATGTTACTCTGTATTTTTTTTTTTACTTATTCTATAGTTACTTGTTTGTTAGGTTTTGCACTGATGGCCTCGCTAAGTTGAAACCCCTTTGCAAATAAAGTTTTATTCTGAGCAGAGACTTTTCTTTTTCATTAATAAAAATAAATTCCATTCATGCTTATTCTCAAGGTGAAATTAAAATACGTTTTTTTTTATTATGCTAAAAGCAATAGAAATGCCAGAAATAAGTGGCAGATAAAATATGGATTTACCATTTTTAATAATGGAATAAATAAGGGGTCCCTACCTAGGCTCTTAAAATTGGTGACTGGGGAAAGGACCATGATAAGGTTCATTTTCTAAACAACGCCGCAACTATATGGGCGATTTGGCAAAAAGTAGAATTGTTCTATATTTAAGGCTACATTTTATGTGTTTAGTCAAGTTATATGTTTTCATATTAATTTCAAATGAATACACTTTTAAGTATCACTTTGAATTGATAAAGGTTAATTTATATGAAAAATCCTATGGTATAAGATAGAATGTTAAGAAAATTATTTGTGGAGGGAATTCGAAATCCTAGTCTCAAAAATTCTATGTAATTTTTATTCTATTATTATTAATTGTATCGTAATTTTTAAAACGTCTAAAAATTTTCTGAGGATCACTAGTGGTCCGCGGACAACCTGTTGGGAATCACTGATCTATAAACTGAATATAAGAGGAATAATATCTAAATCACAAGGAATAAAGTAAGAAAAGATAAATAATTATGATTTTTTAATAAAAAAAAATCATCAATATTCATTGCATGTAATTCTACTGAAAAGTAGAGAAAAAATCTATACAAGCACCAGCAAAAACAACAAAAGAAAACCGGACACAAAGACGTGACGGAAACAAATATATGGAAATGGAACAACTTGAGGTTTAAGAGGAATTTTACAAACGGGATGAAATTAATTTATTGGTATAACAGCAGAATATTGAAGCAGGGTTAGACACGCGAGGTATTGCTGTAACGACATTTAGGTTATTGGTGTCATAAAATACTTAAGGGCCTAAAGCAAAGTAAGGGCCAGCTCCTTATAAAAAATATTTTCAAAAATGTGCCCATAAATTAAAATTTTGGGCACATTGGTCAAGAAGATTTAGCTCAGTGTTGACTAATTCAATGTAGATGATTAATTTGATATCGCACTTACACTGTGGCAATCATCAGTGCCAAAAACACTCACAAATTTTTACAAAAACTAACCTCGTCAGAGTTAAGTCGACTCTGAACTGAATTTAGTTTTGCAGAACATAGAGTGACCATCTATGTTTACCCTGAACTGATTTGAGTTTTATGGAACATAGAGTTTCCTATATACCAATTGTACAACGAGAAAAACTACAGCTAATCCCATGAAACTAAATGAATGATAAAATGGACTAAATACTCGAATAAATACGGAGAGACGCTTTATACTTAGTAATATAGATACGAATACTACGCTATTTGAGTCAGAGATAACGTAAAATTGAAGTACTTGACATGTTTCAAGGTATTCACTTTAACTATCGTTATCACAGACATACAACATTACAGGTGAGTTGAATCACCTATTATGAATAAAAATTATTGTAAAGTAATGAAGAAAATGATAATTAGTATATTTTGTTTATCCAGACAGCACTAAGTTGAATTTTATTTCTGCTAACATGTACAGAGATTGGGTGAACCCAAAATGTATATATATATATATATATATAATATATATATATATATATATATATATATATATATATGTGTGTGTGTGTGTGTGTGTGTGTGTGTGTGTGTGTGTGTTATATATATATATTACAAGAAAAGTGCACATATATTCATATAGACCAAGAGCCCAGGGGTTTTTGTTAATAAAAAGTGTAATGGCTGGAACCGGTCTCAATTTTTCGTAAAATACCTTCCTGAACAAGGATCTGCAATTCTGCCGACTCGTATCGGATGGGTGTCCCAGGTAGAACGCACTTTAGGGGTCAAAGGTTCTGCCTGGGACACCCATCCGATACGAGTCGGCAGAATTGCAGATCCTTGTTCAGGAAGGTATTTACGAAAAATTAAGACTGGTTCCAGCCATTACACTTTTTATTAATTTGGGTGCTAAATTTGACCTCTAAAGTGCGTTCTTCTTAGGACACCCATCCGATACGAGTCGGCAGAATTGCAGATCCTTGTTCAGGAAGGTATTTACGAAAAATTGAGACCGGTTCCAGCCATTACACTTTTTATTAACAAAACACCCCTGGGCTCTTGGCTTATACCAATAATAAACCTATGAAATGTTAGTTTAATTTGGATTAAAAGCATTGTAGACTCAATTTCACCTTCATTGATCGAAGCATGCCGCAAAAATTGAACTAAAGACACTTAAAATTCGCTAATTTTACAGGTTTTATGTTTATATCTTTATTTTGCTTCATTTTATTTTCTTTCTTACAGTTACAGACCAAAGAAAAAGTATATAAAAGGAAAGAGAACACAATACTAAAATGGTAATATAAACAAATATTAGCTGCCTTCGTGGTCTAGGTCGTTCAGGCGTCAGTTATTAAACTGACCTTTGACACCACGGAGGTCTAGGGTTCGCATCCCAGGTTACGCTCTCAGTTTGTACAAGAATAATGTTTAAACAAATTGTCGCCAACTTTAGAGTACACTAGGCGTGTACTCCAAGTTTACGAACCACCACGTGAGGTTGTTGCCGCAGGAGTTATCTTGGACGATCCGCAAGGCTCTAAACGGGGATTATTATTAGTATTATTATAATATAAAAATAATTAACATACGCTTGTTCTCTCGAAGCGAGTTTTTCAGCGGAAACCTCATTACCCATTATCCGGAATTTTCACTAACATTTTACTGTTACTTTCAAATTTTAAACTTAAATATCGTCACACACAAACATAATTAGGTTTACCATCAATTTAAGTAATTAACGCAAAATTAAAATTTCAAAAAAAATTAATGAATCGGAAATGGAATTTCCCCATTATAATTTAACAATTGGAGCTATGTAAACAAATACAAGTTTTTCCAAAATATTTTGACAAGCATAAAAAAATTAATTTATTCAGTAAACAACCAAGAAATCACAATCCAGAATTTGACTATTTTATATGACGGATACAATTATTTTCTTTATTTTTACCAGATTGAATTATACAAAAGCTAAAACATTTAGTTTAATAGTGAATTTTGTATACATATGAATTGTATATATATGAATTTTTATACTCGAACAGAATTAAAAGAAGTTATAAAGTAAATTAAACCCAAATGATGGAGTGAAAGAGTGATTAAATATTGTCATAGACTCGGACAAGGTTAGGTCTGGAACTGATGAAGAATATGTCACGACACCAAGGTATTGGGTGAGGGAGGGGTTATCAGCAAGGCAGAGGAAATGATATTAGTCTTGAAAGAAAAACAGGGAAGATAGATAATCGTTATTAAAGAGAGTAGAAATAGAATAAGAAAATTGAAAATTGGCAAAGGCTTATCACAAAAGGAAGTTGAATGGCAGAGCATTCTATTCACGGAGAATAAATATTTGATAGCTTCATAAGTCTATTGTAGGCTTGATAACCAAGCAATCGAATTTTATATTAATAATAATTTGTCTTGCTATTTTTTTTATACTGTGAAAGAAACAGTTCCAATCAATGTTATTTCTTAGCTAACCATTGACATAATACAGACAAATTTTGTGCATTAACAGGAAAAGTAGACAAAAGGATAAAAATAGTTCTTATCGAACGTGCAGCATGCATGGATGTCAAATGATAAGGGCACATAAATTATAAAGTTTTAACTATTGGTGTGGGGACACATACATTTGCAGATGTGATTCGGTGTAGACAAAGAAATGGGGGCTGGTAAAATGGACCCAACTACATGACCTAATTACCCTCTCACTGAAGTTGGTTTAATATGACTTTTTCCCTACTTAGTTTATACAACCAAGTAGGGAAACAAACGCGATTTCTGTCAGATCTGGCATGTAGTTCACATCTTGTCCACCAGGGAGTTAGCCCAAATTTTTCTATGGAAGCGGCCATTTAGCTTTACCCTTGTAAATGTAAACAAACTATTTAGGGTACTCAAAATTTTTGGTTTTATTGCATTTATTTGTACATTTTAGCATGAAATGTTAATAATTTATGTTAGAAATACGTTTTGTCACATCCACGTGCGAATCTTTAAATACTAGGTTTGTTTAAATTACTTCAAACGAGCGGCTAATTAATTTTTTTTTCGTGTGCACTTCTTAACTTGGTACATTTTTGAAAGTGATATTTGATTTTCCCCTTCAAATATTAGTAATATTAATTAATAGTATAGTATAATAGTATTATACTATATAAAATTATACTAATATAAAATATTAGTAATAAATAATTTAACAACTTTAACAAAAAATGTTTGAATATTATAAAATAAATCGTAATTTTAAGTTATATTTCAGGGAATACATGTTGTCTGTATGTTCTTTAAAATCTTAATAAAAAATGAAGTTTACCTTTACTATAGTTTTTCTTTTTCTTAAACTAATTTACTGTAACAATTATTTCTCAGAATTTAATACAAAATCATTAAACTATCACGTACATATTTAAGTACGAAAACACGATGAAAAATAAAACTTAACTAATGTTATCAGGGTTGCCAATAAAATTAAGCAAAGAACGAAAATCCTAAAAAGCTCATGCGCAGTTATTCCAATTTTACATAGAGATATTATAAGTTATTAGTATTGAATTTTGTTATTTTATTAGTTATTTTTCGAAAAAATAACCTACCTTCGACTTTCAATATAATCAAATAAACAGAGCAATATTACAGTAACATATTTTTAAGAACATTTAAAATACTTTTAAAGTAACGTTTAAAATACTTTTAAAGTAACGTTTTAAAACACAGATAAAGTTCGGAAAGCTAAAAACAATTCATTTATTATTACCCTAACTCACACTTGAAGGAAGTTTAAATGAGGTTACACAGAGCCCCTGAGAGCCCCGAAAAGATGTTTCAGGCGTGTCAATGTATTCAGATATGCTATGCCCTCTCTAATTTTAGTTATTTTTTATTTTTTGAGCCAGCTATCAGCTGATCACACATGTCTCAATTTTTTACACAGGTTAGTATAGGAGTTTCCCTACTTGGTTTATATATTACTTTACCACTAACCTATTACTGTATCCTACCACGATTAGAGACAAAAGTGTGCTCAGAGCATCTTAAGACGCAAGTGTGCATAGCGCATACACGATACTCAATCCTTTTGCAATGTAATATTACTTAACATTGTTCATGATATACATCTTACATTGCAGAAAGATTTGTTACATCTCGACTTCTTTCCTTTATTCCTGTAAATCAGGAACCTCATTTTATGGATGTATTTAAACTTAACCAAACTTTGCTTCTTTTACCATTGAATTAAAGGTTTTGGTCGAACGAATGGAGTTTCAGCTTAATTTGCTTTTTCCAAGTATTGTACACGGTTTAGCTTTTTTAAATAAAGAAAAAATGTCCAAATGTTAAATTAATGACTTTAAATTATAAAATAACTGACTAACCTTCACTATCTTTTCTTAAAATTAATTACTTTCGTCATATAGAGAAATTAAAAAGAAAATATTGGATTCAAGGATTGAAAAGATGATTTTTAAAGCACTTAACTTTAAAAGATATTAATAAAAAGATAGTCCCAGTAATTTTTAAGGCATAATAAATAAAGCATTAGAATATTTATCAGTATATTTCTTGATTGATCTTAAACTTGATAAAGTGTTAGGGAATCGGCAGACAGTAAATCGATGACGACGGTATGACGTCAGAGGAGGAAAAGGAAATAAACATAATGAGTTAAATTATTATAAAACCCTTTGTAGGCTACACCATTAGCAAACAATCATCTTTTTTATATATATTCTCGAAGTATCAAAAATAGAGAAATATTCATATAAGATATTTTTACTTAATAAGGAAGGAAAAGTATATGTAAAAAACCAACGTCATAGAATGAGTCAGTAAGTGTTCAAAAATTATATAATAGGTGTATAAGGTCGCGGTTATATACCTAATCCTAACGTGAGCTTGCACGGATGTTAACCTTACCGACATACGAAAATTGACAGCTGGTCAGCTAAACTAAATTCTTGAAGTTGGCAACACTTTAGACGGTAGTGTGCAAAGTGCATACTTGATACTTAATCCGTTTGCGATGTAATATTACTTAACATGTACCCATTGGGGGTTTTGCGATAAGGGATTTATACATGGGGTAATAGTCCAAGAGCAACGCCTAAAATTGTGACTAATTTTGTACTAATTCAAACCAAATTATTCTGAAAATATACCTTAAATTATGTAGGAAAAGCTTGGTCTGCCTATCCAGAGTGGACCCTTACATATGATTGCGCATGCTCAAAATTTTATAAAATCGCACTAATTCCATGTTTTTTTGCAATAAGTGGCTCCCTGTAAGTCGTGAGCAGAACATGAAGAGACCATTTTTTAAAGCTCATAAAATATCCAATAAAGTGAGTGTTTAATCATCAAAATCGGATGACTACAACCAAAGTTATGGCTCTTTCAAAAACACCAAAACAATGGTTAATTTATGCAGCAAATTTCATTGAAAAAATATTTACTTTTTGTGAATTTTTTGCCATTTAACAAATGTCATATCTTTAGTTGTATTTATCCGATATTGACGAAAAAACAATCGTTTTATAGAAAATTTTATCACCTTAAAAAAATTGGAATTCAGAAAACTGGAATTAGTGTGATTTTATAAACATTTTGAGCATGTGCAATCATATGAAAGGCTCCACTCTGGATAGCAGACTTATGCTTTTACTTCATAATTTAAGATATGTTTTCAGAATAATTTAGTTTGAAGTAGTATAAAACAAGTCACATTTTTTAGGCCTGGCTCTTGGACTAAAAGGATATATGGGGGATTTGACAAAAAGTTGATTCAGTTAAATTTGTTCAATATCCAAGGCAAACTTTTATGCGTTTTAGTTAAATTGTATGTATCTTCTTACATTAATTTCAAATATAAGAACGTAACTCCTAAAAAACTCTCAAATATAATTTTCCACTAATAAAAATCAGTCTATATCAAAAACCCCATAGTTAAGGATGTTTAGAAAATGATTCGTGGTAGGAAGTCGAGAACCTCCCTATTAGGTAGCCTACAGGTTAACTTTGCACAGCTGTCAAGTAAGTTTTTCAGAACTATCATCCAAGCAGGTTATTTTCATAATATAAACATAACTAATAGGTTGTTGGTACATTTTATCAGGGATCCGGATAAAATAATAATAATAATAAAACCTGCAATAACCTATTGCAGGTTATGTTAATAGCATGAACACAACCTGCTTGGATGACAGTTCTGAAAAACTTACTGAAAATCTATACACAGCTGATCAAAGGTAACCAGGGGGGGGGATTGAGTTCGCGCCACAAATCATTTTCTTAATGATAAAATTTCCCCTAGGTAATATGTACCCTCTACATATTTTTTGCGTTCAATGATATAAGTGTTTTTACGACGTAAAGAGGTATGCGGAAATCACCCAAAGTGAATATTATTTGTTGTTACAGAACATGTTCTTATTTAGCTTTCCGTGGACAAATTCATTATAGCATGATAATACGTGCCTTTTAAGGTTCGTACTACAAACCAGGTATGCGGGAACAACCGGAAGAGGAATTTACTTGTACTTAACAAAAATATTATTCTTAAGCTTGCCGTGAACTGACTTTTGCCGTGAGGTTTTGGTGACACACGTCACAATGAGCGCAAGAGAATTATAGAAAGGGTACATTTTTTCGGGGACATTTTATCTGGTTACCGTTGTATGCAAGCATAACGACATAAATGATATGTCACATATGCTTTTTATTACATATGCTTATTTGTAATTTGTTCAGTTACTGGTATATTACATCACTTTTAAAGAACCAGAGGGACTCTGAGGTTGCAACATTGTGCAACCTATTTAAATCTAGCAATACAAACCAACATTGAAAATGATTCTATATGCCAATATTTATGTTACAAAACTACCCATACAGAAAATATGAGGACACAAATTAAAAAAGACCTTTTAAGAAATATGGAGGTAACTCTCTAATTATTTTGTAGTGAGTAGAACAATTATTTTGTACTCTGGACCTAATAAGACTTTAATAAGAACAATTATTTGTACTCTGGACCTAATCAATTATTTGTAGAACCTAATAAGAACAATATTTTGTACTCTGACCTAATAAGAACAATTATTTTGTACTCTGAACCTAATAAGAACAATTATTTTGTACTCTGGACCTAATAATACAATTATTTTGTACTCTGGAACCTAATAAGAACAATTAACTCTGAACCTAATCAATTATTTTTACTCTGGACCTAATAAGAACAATTATTTGTACTCTGAACCTAATAAGAACATTATTTTGTACTCTGAACCTAATAAGAACAATTATTTTGTACTCTGGACCTAATAAGAACAATTATTTGTACTCTGACCTACTAATAAGAACAATTATTTTGTACTCTGAACCTAATAAGAACAATTATTTTGTACTCTGAACCTAATAAGAACAATTATTTTGTACTCTGAACCTAATAATACAATTATTTTGTACTCTGGACCTAATAAGAACATTTTGTACTCTGGACCTAATAAGAACAATTATTTTGTACTCTGAACCTAATAAGAACAATTATTTTTACTCTTGACCTAATAAGTACAATTATTTTTACTCCTGACCTAATAAAGAACAATTAAACTGAACCTAATAAGAACAATTATTTTGTACTCTGACCTAATAAGAACAATTATTTTGTACTCTGGACCTAATAAGTATAATTAATTTGAAAACAACTAAGATAAAAGTGGTTTAGAAATAAATTTTCCGGGAAAAATGTTATTATTTATAAATATATTTATTTGCTTTAATGACACAAGTTTTGCCATAAAAATATTATAAATACAATTATAATATTTTAGCCCTCCGTCATTAAGTCTCTAAACAATGAAAAAATGTTTATACATTCAAAATTTAAGATAAATTTCATTACAAAAAAAACCTTCAATGCTAAGTGTTATTATGATTGCAATATTTTTTCTAATTATAATTTTTTATTTATTTTAATATAATATTACTTAGAATATAATTGTCTACTTATGATACATAATTTAAAAATAAAATTGCACTAATTTTTTTTAAAGGAGGTAAAAAATTTTATAAATAGTACTAAGATTTGAGATATCAGACTCTTTATTACAAACATTAGAGTTAGTTGATATATATGTCATTTCTTTAAACAGTCTTTTTTGTAGTGTGGTTCAAATCCTAGAATTTTAGCACCTTTATATTGAAATCTGTGGTCTTGGGAGATTGAATGGTGGGCCAAAGCACATTGTTTTGAGTAATCTTTTATGTCTGATTTATGTCCTGCAATTCATTCTTTGTCTTAGTTTCTGTCTGTATGTCTTGTATATACTTTGTCACAGCCATCACACAGAATTTGGTGAATTATTTAGTTATCTTCATTTGAAATTTTAGTTTTAAGTTTAAAATCGAAAGCTCGGCAAAATTAGTATTATTTATTATTTTGGACCTATTCCTTTTTAAAAGGTTTAATAATTTAAAATAGAAGTCCCTATAGAGTTTTTTGTCTTGTAATCTAGAGTGCATCTTGTGGCTACAATAGTGTATAGATGCACTTTAATCAATTGTTTTCGGCTTCCCGCGGATTGTTTGTGTTGTGATTTGTATTTTAAACATTCTACTATATAATTTACAGTTTTTTTTGTTCTGTTTATTTGATGATAATGATAATCGAATGCGGTCAGGTTACTTTTTCGATGTTTCAAAATTCAACCAATAGGGCTCTAGTAATATATCTCTATGAGAGTAACAGACTAATACTTCAGTTAAATACAAAAAGGTAACAATGTTGTTAGTTACATTAAGTTCTAAACAAAGATCGACAATTAAAAACTCCTTAGTTTGGGCAAGGCCCTCTTAAATTCTAGTATATATGTCTATGGTTACTCTAGTTGTTGATCAAACATCTATTTGTTAGCAATTATGTAACTGCTTTTGTTTTTATTTATTATGTTAAGCCTTGAAAAAGATAAAATTATGTCGAAAGCTCGGCAAAATTAGTTTTATTTATTATTTTGCACCTATTCCTCTTTATAAACTTTAATAACTTTAGATTACCGATTGTTAGGGATAGGCCTTATGTCAATAATTAATTCGTTTGCACTTAAGCTTATTAAATAATTTATTTATTCATGCCTGAATATTTTACAACGGATAAACTGATAACTTTCGATACTTCGGAATGAAACGTTGGTAAATTCGTTTCATTCCTACTAGTCATCCATCCAGGCACTGACCACGCTGGATGCTGCTTAACTTTTATGATCTACCAAAAATCATGGATATACTTGTCGTATAAAAAGGAAACTTAATGTACATATTTATTAAGTGAAGGTATACACTTGAATCAAATTACAATTCAAATACATTAATTTTCCAGTATTTACAATTTAAAAAAAAAAAACGTACACAAGTCATTTGATAAAACTTGAACTAATGCTGATTATAAGATGAGACTTGGCACTTATGATGTAGCACTTGCACACTTACATGCGAGCTACATGTCAAATTGTTCGCATTTTTGCGGGTTAATGTAATAAAATACTTTCCGAATAGCACAACTACACCTGATTTTTGAACAAAGTTTCAACTCTCTAGCATACATACGCTAGGAGCTAGTATAATAACAGACACACACACATATAAACAGAAAACTATGTGAAAACCACACAGGAGGTCTTAAAAACACCTGAAACGGATAACTCCGGTCTATAGACCTACGGTAAAGTTGGGTCATACATTACAACCAGTAAACTACCTGTAGATCGCCTTTTGCAACGAGTTTTGCAAAAGTTATCATCAGGAAGTATATAGAGCATACAGGTTAATCATTCCAAATTTAAATTAGGATGTAATGCCAATAAAGCTTTGTGCCATAGCTCGGGCAGAATTCGTATCCACAGTTAATTTCTCCACCTAAACCTTTTCATCTGTTTAATTCTTTTGATATCCATTCATTCCATTTATAACTTTTTATTTCTCTTCGTAAAATCTTTCGTTTATTATTGTCAAAGAATTTTCAGTTCCTCAGTGCCATCACATCCCATGCTTTCTCAAGCGTATCGTATTTGATCTTTTTTATTTATTTTCACATCATTTCCTAGTTTCATGGTGTAATTTAAAGAGTATTCCTTTATTCTTCGTGTCTATTTTTATTTATTTCGTCACATTGTTCACTCATTTTTATAACTCTCTTAAACAATTTGTGTTTTTAGCTTTGAAAACAAAATAAAAAGGGAGAATAGGGCAAATTTAAGACTTAGTTAACGTAAATGTCTTACATCTTTTGATTAAGACTGTAAGTAAAACTACGAACTATCTCAGCGAACTTTGACGAGTGTAAGGTCATTTCAATATAAGCCAGCAATAGACCATGATTCTATCTTGAATTATCTGGCAACTGGATTCGGCGTAACGACATAATAACAGGCATAGTAAGTTAGTAAAAAGTGTCTTACAGACATACTTACCAACACGTTGTTTCCATCTTTCCCTTCTGTACACCTTTTCTCACAAAGGGAGGGACGCAAGAACAGAAAATCGTTTTCCTCTAAGATTAATAAAGGGAATGTCAATAAGTCTATAATCGGAAAATAAAAGAAATCGGGTACGGGGTACCTCGGAACTTTTCCTCGTCACATCAGATTCGCTACGCTCATATTCCTTTTTTCGGGCTTGTTTCGCTCGTCCTCAGAAAAGTCAACTGGTTAAATACAGTAACTTTTTGCTCGTCCTCAGATAATAAATACATCCGTTTCATTCTCAACGGTCATCCATCCTGGCACACACCAAGCTCGATGCTCCTTAACTTTCATGATCTAACAAAAATCATGGATATAGTGGTCGTATTAAAACGAAACTAGTGAGTACTTATTATTACTTACAGTTATACACTTGTACCCACACCGACTTTCAACTCAATCGGAGTATTTCCCAATTTATCACAATTTTAAAATAAACGTTCACAAGTCTTTTTTTTTAACTTTTTTTTATTGAATATTGCTACTACATGAACATATGTTATTAGCAATAGTAGTAACAGTGATAAGATATGGCTTTGATATGTCTGTTGCAAGAATCTACCCAGTGGTAGTACTTGCTGGCATGAGCTTATCCTATATAATGACTACAGTAGTAAATAAAAAAAAAAGGCCAATTTAATATCAATAATCGCTAGAGAAATAAATAAAATAAATAAATGAAAGATAAAATGTGATAAAAATTGAACTAATGCTGATAATGAGATGAAACTTGGCATTTATGTTAGTCTCTTACATGGCTACATGCGTGCCAAATTTCAAAATGATTGCTGCATCATTTTTTCAACTCTTCAATTAAAATACAAGTTATATTAACAATTAAAATATCAGTTATTATATTAATTATGTCAAGTTTTCACTCTCTAGCTTAAATACACTGGGAGCTACGATGATAACAGACAGACACACACACAGACAACTTTGCAAAAACCACTCAGGAGGCCTTAAAACACCTGAAACGGATAATTCCAGTGACATCCCGGATTGATTTTTTGCAAACACAATACTTCTCCCATATACCTACGGTATAAATGAGGAAAAGTAAAAAACAATATATTACCGCTTTCCAATTGAAATTTTTATAAGGAGATGTTCTTAGTTATATAGACTAAGAACCTTTCCCTTTAAATGTTATTTAATTTATTATAAAATTTATTGATAATAACGTACTTACCCTAATATTATGCTAAGTACTGTACTTACCCTAATATTATGGTAAGTACGCCAGAGGATATTCTGCTGTCTAAAATGTTTGTCAGTAAAAAGAAATACTCTTGCTACTATACATGACTAATGCTATACTGCTAAAATCTAACTATCCATAGTATAAAAATGGAATTGATTTCAACAGACTATAAATTATTGCTTTCAGAAGTCATTTCATATAATAAACATTTTTTCTCACCCCCTCACACCCCAAAAAATAATCAAATTTATACCCCAAAAATAACAAATAAATAAATAAAATAAAGAGGCACAAATTACCCTAATTAATAAATATAATATGGCTCCGGTATACACAAAATAAATATTGTATTACTTTTGTCAATAAAGAACTTGTTTGAAAAAACATTTTTTCTCCCACCTTCTTAAATTGCTGTCAACCTTTTTTCAAAAGAAACTAAACATCCAAAACTCTAAGAATCTGTTTAACTAATTTCGTAAATATACTCACCCTATATTTTACGCCTAACGCCCGTGATCTTGAAAAAATAATCTCAGGGTCGTTGGCCTTCCTGATAATACCAAAATGGATACAAAACAACACCGAAATGCATTGTAGCTAAATACATTTTCTCGACACAATCCCAGATACAATTAAAACTACAGGACCTTGACACGATTGTAGAAATACATTTATCAGAGGGACACCCTTATCTAAAATAAACAAAGATGCAATAAAAACGATGTTTTAGTCAGACTATCCAACAGATAATAAAACCACCTGTTGTACTTAATAATAGCAACACATAATAGTATCTATTAAATTTAAGAGATATGCGATACCTCCTTACTTTTTTACCACACTAGTTTATGCAAAACCAGATGATAATTTTTGGTTCAAAACTACATCGCATAACTTTTTAAAAAAAAAAAAGAAAATCTGTTCTGTTTAGGCCAGGAGCGGGTCCCCCCCTTGTAACCGCGCCTGGTTTAGGCACTATTTAAACTTTGGTGAGTCAAAGAAGGGTCAACTTGTGCTGGACAATATAGATTAGCTTTATCTTCCATCGGCTTAGCAGCAATAAGCTTAAGTGAATGAATCTTAGGCAAAAGAGATTGACCAAAAAGAGAATATTGTACGAGGGAAGTAAGTGAGGATGATAGAATGTGAGCAGAGCCAGATATATTTTGCATACTGTGCGATATCAGTGGAAATGAGTCGACTGGCTAAACAAGTACCCAGTTCACTGAACTCGTTACTAAACTACTTATCAACAACAAAGCTACAGTTTCCCTAGTTAACAAGGTAAAAATAAAACGGAAATCTGTATTACACAGTCTTTTCTTATCTTAAAAATAGGTAAATAGATACGTTCTTCATAAAATTCAACGCAACATCATTCCAACTAGACAACAAAGTATAAGTTAGAAAAATAGATTTGATTTTGATAAGTTAAGCTGCACTTTTACAAACTAGAGAATAACTTATCGAAAACGTCATAAACCTAACCTTTTCTCTGAACAAAGCTCTTTTAAACGTTCGGGTATCAGAAAAATATAGTAATAGGTTTTTTTCTCATCACTGATGAAATCAATCAAACGTTTGGCTTTATAAACCAACAAATAGTTTAAGGCTCTTTTTCTTAAATCCAACACTCGAATCGTATTCCAAAAATAACTTGCACAATTTTCATCCGGTGTGAGTGAAATGTAGTACACATATTCAAACCACACTAACCACATTGCTATAATTAAAGCGGCCCTCAGTAAACTAGACTTCTTATCAAATTTTAGAAAAGCAGAGATGATACAAAATTTTAATCAAATAGGATAATTAATATAGGATCCATTCGCTGAATCGCCGCTTAAATCCGAGATGTTCCATCAGCAAGGTAGACAGACCCAGTCTCCCTCGCTGATGTTTTCCAGTCCGTTTTTTTGTACCGCCTGAAGTAATTTTATTTATGGATTGGATCAAGATTTTTCGTTATGATTTTGTTTCAAGACCCTTCATCTGATTTTTTCTTAGAACCAAGATTTTTTCATCTGATTTTCTTAAAGGACCAATATTTTCTTCGTACGATTTTCTATTAAGACCCAGATTTGTTTGTCTGATTTTCTTTCAGGACCCAGATTAGTTCAGTTATCAGTGACGTCATAATACAGATATTTGGCAAAAACGCCATTTAAAATGGTCCGATTGAAAAAGGTCCGATATAGATGTTTATATACATACAATATGGTATATGTTGCGTCGACCAATTATCTTATTCCCAGATTACACTAAAAGAAAACTTTTTTATTATTTATTTGCGATGACGTTAAGTTTATTTTCTAATAACACTACTTAGAATGGTTCAATTGAGCTGAAACAGGTTCCAATCGTATTAAATGTCTACAAACATAAGAGGCCTTTGCGGGCCTGCTAAGCTTGCTGTGGTTCCGTGGAAGCCATTTTTGTCTTGCCTGCCTGGGACAGCAGGCTAATGAGTGTATCAAAAGAGAGTGGTTTTACTTCTATGCTACATCCCAACACTCGAACACTACCGAAATAATATCGTAGAGGTCATGTATACCTAGACCTATACATATACAAACAATATATATACATATACAATTTGCACCACTTAGGATGGTCAGAAAGCTGAAACTGGTCTCAATAATTTCAGAACCCTAAGACTACTTCGAGATCCTTCCGCTAAATTTAATTTGTTATAAGTGTTAATCTTTCTTATGAAGATAAAATTTTTACGCCACAGGAGTAAATTATTATTCTTCCTCGCTTTAAATTTAAAACTCGGCAACGCCTCGGGAACAATTTAGCATTATATCCCTAGGCTTCACCTCGAGAATAAAAGTTATGAGCTCCCTCTGCATTTATAAACCTTCTTAAGGTTCATAAACCTGAGGCCTCGCAATTTATAAACCTTAATTGTTTCGGCACTGCCTCATAAATAACTCATCTTACTCACTAGTTGCATAAATAACTATATTTTTCCCCTTGAAACTAAAAAGTAATTCTTTACTCCCTAGAAACTAAGTTATTAATTTTCACATTAAATGCGGTCTGGAGATAAAGATATTTCGTCGAATCATTGGTAATATTTTATGTTTAGATGCGTCATTCGTCTACTGAATTTTGTTGAATATCCTCCGGAATCGACCCCCCCTCCTATTCCTTCCAAGCGACCAACCCCTATAAGGATAATTTTGTATTGAAAATTCGGGATTTGAAACATCAGTTTATAATGTTATTTGTTAAAAAAACATCGTTTCCAACTGTACAGTTGGGATTTTTATGATGAATAAAAATAGTTGCATAATAAAATAAAAATAAATGTTTATATTCAAAGTTTAAAATTCCTCGATCTGATGAAAAGCTCATTTTGCTAAAGCTCTCGTTAATAGCTATACGTGTCCGTAAAATATTTCAGTATTAAAAGGTTTAACATGACGTCACCCACTCTAAACAATCTGTATGATTCATAACTTGTTTAACAGCAATCTCTAAACAACGTTATCATATTGATTTCAAGTTTTTATTAGAAATTACATTAGGTTACATTTTAGCCATTACAAAAGCAGGAATGTTTCAACAAGTAACTAAAACAGGATATAAAGCATTGAAAAGATTAACAATTTCAAGATAATCATACTTTGTGAGGTATAGTCGCTACAGAAAGCAGGAAAATGGTTTCTCTAGGTTCTTAAACATAAACTCCATGCCAAGTCAAAACTGGGGCCGATTCGCCGATTCCATAAACCTTATCCCGGGCCCCGTGTCTCCATAAACCCTTATCCCGGGGCCCCGTGTCTACTAAAGCTTATCCCGGGCCTCATGTCTACTTAAAGCTTATCCCGGGCCTCATGTCCTACATAGAGCTTATCCCGGGCCCTGTGTCTCCATAAAGCTTATCCCTGGCCCCGTGTCTCCATAAAAGCTTATCCCGGGCACTACATAAAGCTTATCCCGGTCTACAAAAGCTTATCCCGGGCCCCGTGTCTACATAAAGCTTATCCCGGCCCCGTGTCTACATAAAGCTATCCCGGGCCCCGGCTTATCCCGGGCCCCGTGTCTACTTAAAGCTTATCCCGGGCCTCTCTACATGAGCTTATCCCGGGCCCCGTGTCTACTTAAAGCTTATCCCGGGCCTCATGTCTACATAGAGCTTATCCCGGGCCCTGTGTCTACATAAAGCTTATTCCTTATCAATGTTGCGTATAAGAATTATTTTCCAGCATAACTAGACCTAAAAATTGAGTTTACAGTAAATATCAACTCTTTAGCCAAAACATACTGGGAGAGATAAGATGAGAACAGTCATACAAATACTTACACATACAAACAGACAACTTGATAAAAACCAATCAGAAGGTCTTAAAAACACTTAAAAAAATTTAGTGTCTGTTTGTATGTGTAGGTGAGTGTATACACACAAACACTCACGTCACTTACCCACACATACAGTGGCGGACTGAGCCAAAAAGGCCCGAGGGGGGTTTTCCCTAAAAGGGCCTAAACCTATACATCAAGGGGCCAAATAGGGGGGGGGGATATTTCAATAATATATTAATGAATTTAAGTAAAGCTTTAAACTTAATTAAGTTTATTCCTTTAAATTTAATTATTTAATTAAACTATTTTAATCACAATTAAATTGATGAAGTCCTTTTTAAAAAGTTAATTAAAATAAATTGATGAAGAGCTTTCACCCAGGGATTTTTATGTTTAATATCAAGGGTCCTTCGTTGCTGATTAAAGGCCCTGGTTAAGCTTCATCAGGGCCCTGAAGCACACATATATAGAGCCCTTTCATGCAGCTTTAGGCCCTGATCGAGTATGCTTGGACCCTTTAGTGCCCTAGTCTTCCGCTTGGGCCTTTAAAAGTCCAAGTAAAATAAATAGGGACCTTAGGGACCCTAGATTCAGGTAAGAATCTAGGGTCCCTAGATTGGGGAACAATAACAAAGTAAGAAAATTTTAAAGTACTTTAAAATACATGTCTCTATGAGCTCTTTGGGCCCTACATTAAAGTATAGGGCCCCTTTGACTCTGGTGTTAAGAATATATTACATTATATAATATATTACATAATTATAATACATACATATATTTAAATATTATAAGCTTAAAAATTTTAAATCAATATTTTTTTAATTTTTGTTGTTTCTTCTTTAAATTCTTTTTTTTCTTGAGGGGCCCAAGGAGGGCTCAGCCAAATTGGCCAGTCCCCTTTACAAATACAAACAGACAACACTGTATAAACAACTCAGGAGGTCTTGAGTTTTTTAAAACAACTCTCTGAAACGGATAATTAATGTTAAATCCTGGTTTTGAATTTTTAGTTCAAACACAATACTTTTCCTATATACTGGTACAATTAGGAAAGTATACTAATTGTTTAGCTATAAATTAAAGGATTAGTACAACAGAGAGCACCATAAGCAAATTGAGTCGTCTATTTCCAAAACCGGCTATCAACAAAAAGCAAAATTTTTCAGGAGGAAGCAAAAACTGATTTTGCTATGAAAGAATGTCATATTTAAAAAGATAATTATTTTAAATAAAAGTACTTGCAGATAAATGGAAATCCATCCCACAATTTATTCATTAGTTCTTTTTAGTCATTAGTAATTAATTAATTAAAATTTCAGATAGCCGGTTTTGGAACACATTTTGTAAGATTGCCGGTTTTGGAACGAACTGCCATGAAAATAGGGTATTTTATTACACCTACTTCTAATAAATCAATGCTTGATTGGGTTTAAATCATTTAGTATAAACAAAAATGAGTACAAACAAACAATAAGAAGCAAATACAAAAAGGTTTTTTTATTTTTATATTAAAAATTAAGGGTATTTTCTCTCTTCCCCCTCTCTCTTCAATTTTTTTGTTTTAGGTATTTTTTGACATTAAATGATGTAAAAACCATCAGCAATCACTATTGGTAACCTATAGTAACCATCACTAGCCAATACTAATAATTTTTTTCTAATAATAACCACTCAAGTTTTTCTTATTATCGATGGTTAGTTCTGTGTTTTTTTTACTTGATATTTAAAAATACTTAATAGTACTTTTACTAAGTTTTACTTTTTATACTTTGTTACTTAATTTTGGGTATTTTCTCTTCCCCCCCCCCCAGCAAACCTTTTTTTTGTTACATTAGGGTACCGGTTTTTTGTCGTTTTTCAATCAATGGCCATCCTTGGTAACAAAATACATCCACAACTAACCAAAAATAACCACTAGTAACCACCATCAACTAAACCCCCAATTTTCTGGCAAACTTCTTTTTTTCTGGCTTTTTTGTAATTTTTCACTTTACTTACATTAATTTCCATAGTAAAAATGTTAAAAGTAAGTAGGAAAACAAAAACACGTCCACAAAAATAAAAAAGTAATAGATAAAGATGTTGTAGTTTACAGAAACACACATGGTCTTTCTGTGAACTACAGTTCCCCCCACCCTCTCTCACAGCAGATAGCCGGTTTTGGAACAAACCCTCAACTTCTAATGCATTTTTCTCATGGATGAAAGCCGCTTTTGAAAAAAATCTCTCGGCTACAGTTGCAACTTTGAATTTTGAACACTTTAAAACAATAAAAAAAAAATTGAATTTTTTGTTAGATAGCCGGTTTTGGAAATAGACGACTCATAATCAATGTATGGTATGTATAGGCAATTACATCTCTTCTATATACTTTATTTATATCTATCTACTTTTTTTAATATTTAAGTCAAATTAGTTGGACGTAACCTATTATCATACAACTGTAATCTATATAACGGATGTATTTTATTAAAAAGGAATAGAATCAGCAAGTGAATTGTTTGCCTACAAAACTTCTATAAGTTTCCATAAAAGTATATTTCAAAGATGCGGAAGATACAAAGTCATAAAACTTTTGTTTTTATTACTTTAAATCATATGGTTTCCTCAGCGTTAAAATCAGAGTACAGAAGTACAACAATGAATAAAACACATGTGAGACTCATTTTTTGTTTTTTAATGTGTGTCATCCTATGTCTTAAAAGATTTTGAATGTTTACCAGTTTTACTTTAACGAGACTTCCTCAGACAAAATGACATCTTTAATAACAGGGTACCCAGTGAAGAAAATGGTTAGCAAGAGAGTCAGCTACTCTGACTCAATCCTTATCAGGGCCTCTCAGATATTCTAGAGAGGGATGGGAATCTTTACAAATGCCTTCGAAAGGAATATTAAGCCAGTGGTGCCGAGCCTATGCCATATTATGTACTCGTCAAATAACCGTAATCCCAAATTAATCAGGTTTAGGCAAATTTATCACCCTTAATATTAGTCTAAAAATAAATATATTCGCTCAAAATAAATAAATAAAAATAGTGTTATTTCCTAATAAGTACACACAAATGTACATTAGCTTAGAGTTAAGCTTAGCTAAGTATGCTTAAAGCTTTAAATATTTTTCAATAAAATAAGTAAAATTATTAGAAAACATGCAACAATGCGTGACGTAATTTTTTTAATACATCTATTTTATCAAAAGCAGAAAGCTTAGCCTTTTTAGCAAATTTTCAGAGCAAGGATGAGCTTTTGAGGTTTGCTAGTATTAGTTTTGCTTCCATTTTGCTTTTGCTTCCTTTTCAGAAATGAAAATTAAAAACTAGTGTCAGTTTCAAAAAATTGATTTATAAAAAGAATCGAGTGCCCTGGATATTTTAACAATGGCTGCCACTATGTAACTGGCTGAAGGTTGTCAAATGTCATGATATTTTGTAAACAAACCATATGTGTTGTTTTACTTTTGCCAGAACAATAAAGATTTTTTGGTTTTGTACAAATTTCTGTCACAAAATGTAACCCTCATTGATGAGAGGCAACATGTCATTAGACATAACTTGTGCTAAATGTAGTCCTAGCGGCCCAAATTTTCTTCTTGCCTTTGGATATGACATTACCAGTCATATCCAAAGGCCGAAATACATGAGTTAAGTCACTTGTTGATTCCATTTCACAATAATATTTAATATCATAATGAAATCAAAACAATAACAGACTCCACTAATTAGGACCAGCTGATAATAACTTGCAGTATTATACAACTAAAGTATAGACGTAATTCTATAACTTTTTGACATTTTTTAACTGGAAATCGTGTTCTTATCTATGTGAGATCAAAAACCAATTAATTGATAACAGGAAAAAGCTGAACAGTTAGAAGGTCATCCATAAACCTAGTGGCTGCAGTATTTAACTAGGTCGAACTAACATCATAACAATCAAACACTATAGAGAGATTCCGTATTAAGTTTTACTTAGTTAAATTTTGGTTTAAAATTAAAATACAAAGAGAACAAAGAAGAATCATAATTTGAAATTA
>JACMZG010000022.1:51299672-51320535 GCA_018340805.1 Microvelia longipes | reverse complement strand
TAATACAACTCAAGAACATAATCAAAGCAGCTCGTTCCATGTCTTCTATCAACCTACTCCTATCATCTGGACTCATCTGAACATAAGTCTTGCAATATCTTGCTAGAATGACGTAAAACCCTTTTATCTATTATCTAACTTATCCTCATTAATTATCTTACAGCTTTTGAACTTATTTATTGTTTAATCAATGCTATTATATTTTATTTACATTTTAATATTATCTGAATTTGCAACCAGTCAAAGTCTCTTTAGTGTGTTTTATACTAATAAAAAAATGTGTTTTATACTCTTTTCTTTTAATACTAAATCTAATACTAATACTATAGTATTTTCTCTTATCGTTAGAGCTCCATGGAGCTCCAACGATTTGGAGCGCCAACGAATGGCACCCCAGAATATTGGTGGTTTTCTGTCAGGTTATTTCATTAAAAAAAAATGTATATGAATATCAACATAAATATTTATTATTATTTTTTCTATTTTAATTTCAGACAGAGTGAAATTAAAACAGATAGTAATAGAGGATACAATTTAAAACAGTTAGTTTAAAAATTAGTATGTTATTACTACAGATAGTATTTAATAATTAAAGTTGTAGTAATTATTACAGCTAGTAAATAATTTTTTGCCTAAATGAGGATTTTAATTTTAATTACTTATTCCTTTTACTTTTTAATAATATATACAGGGGGGGGGAGCCATAGTAAAATACAACAAATGCAATTTTATTATTATTTATTTTATTTTTATTTATTTGTTCTCATACAATATAAATATTATTTAAATTTATCTAATATAAATATTTTTACCTTAAAAGAATATCTTATTTTATTTTTTTGCAAAAGTATGTGTGTGTATTATCATATATCTATATCTATATTATTATTATACAAAAATGTATGTATGGAAATATTATATTATTATCATTAATGTCTACCACCAAATGATAGTTGTATTTCAAATTGTTAAAATGCTAAAAAGAAGAGGTCCTATGGCTCCAAAAAAATAAAAAAAATAAAAACAAATAAAAAGATGGTTTAAACAAACAGTGAGTAATGTCGAACATATTAAGTTGAAGACAAAAAAATAAGAAAAAAGAAGAAGAAGAAGAACAGGTTATCTAAAAGTTGTTTAATCAACCAAAAATTAAATTAACATTGGATGGTAATAAGCTAAGCTGAAGAACCAGCAGTTAAACCAGAAGAAAAGCCACTTCTTCGAAATAAAGCAACTCAAACATCATCAACCATTTAATCAACACAAAATTTATAAAATTACTAAAACCAATAGTTAAATAGTTAAATCAAAATAACCAAAAATTAAAAACTTTAAAGTTAGTTAGTCCGCATATTTAGTTATGGACATTAATTGAAATTAACAACAACAAATAAAAGTTGTTTATGTTTTTTATGTGGACGATTTAACTACTTGTAGAATGTAAGTATTATTACTCGTTAGAACATTTATAAGAAATATTTTGTATGATAAGTTTGAAACTTTAGATAATTTGTCGGTTTATTTTAAGGTTACAAGAAGAAAAGACTGAGAACATGGCGAACGATTCTGATCCTACCGAGCAGGGGTCTGCTACACCGACGCCGATGGATACCAATTCAATGGACCAGTTTGAATCTTCCTCGGACGTAAATCCTTCTGAAGAATTCAAAGAACCTTTACCCCCACCTAGCCCTTCAAATGACGATGGAGATCAGTCTAAAGACGAGAAAATGGAGATTGTAGAAGAGAAGATAGTTGTAACTTCTAAACCAGTTGTTGAACGAGAAGGCAATTGCTATTGGTAAATTTATTATCATTGGCGTTACATTTTAAGATCTATGCTAGATTATTTTCCTACCATTTTCCCTAATCTTTGTTAACTGTATTATGGCGATAAAAAAGTTGGTTATTTATTACATTTACTACGTGGACACAGCGTATGCAATACGGTCAACTAACTTCACGCTTCTTACAGCGTATTTGTTTAGTCGATCGAGTGAGATTGCGTGATAACTGATCCCGCCAAAGCATAGCGTCTTTTATAGTGAAGGTTCATTTTTGGTTATAAGAAAGTTTAAAACAAAAAAAATTAATTAAATTGTGGTTTCTTTGCATAATAATAAAGTTACACTAAAAAAAATAATATTCTTAAACTTATTTGATCAAAAACGGTAATGCAGAAGTGAAATAAAAGTTCGACGAGAAGGTTAATTAACCTTTTCGACGAGTTATCCGTTAATTACGATTGTCTCTAAAGGTACATACAGCGTATCGGGGGATCCATTTAGATTCCATCTCCCTAGTTCTAGTGTATGCGATCGGATCCCCTCTGCGTGGTTCATAGAGCTAATATTACTGTATGAGATCGTATTCTATACGATCTGCGGATCTAGAAGTGTGTGTGAACATACTAATTATCACAGTGCACTGAGCTGATTGAATATACTCCTGTTCATATGTAGGGGATTTGACCAAAAATGCCTATTCATTTAGATTTGTTCAATATGTAGTTTGTAGCATTTGGGTTAAATAATTATAAATATTAAAGTCTTAAGTTGAGCTAGATGGCTTAAATAAATCAAGTACCTGTGTATTATTATCTATTGTAAGTAGTCGAGTGGAAGATATATTAGAAATTGAATTATCCTCATCAAAATAAATAGGTATGTATTTATCTCTTAAACATTTGTATAGAGGACAAAACAAAAATAATAAATGAATAATATTTTCTAGCTTATTTAAATTGCACGCTTGGCAAATTTGGCTAGAATCAAAACTAAATAAATGATTCTCATTGTAAAAACAAAAAAAAAAAAATAGATCCAACGACTCTGAGTTGACTAATAATTCAATACCTAGGTTAGGGTAAATGGTGGCATATGAAGTAGCTTGAAGAGACTCACCATGATGTTTAATAAAAACACACAAGAATTAAAAAAACAATAATATATATTGTCAATCACAATTGTATACAAAAAATTATAACTGAACCTTTTTTGACTTTACGTCATTGTCATCATGAGCTGATGATTTTATTAAACATAATGGTAAGTCTATACCACAAAAGCATTATAAAAAAAAATCTTACCTGAAATCCTTCTATGAGTGTTAAGTGTCTAAGAGCCCACACCTCAACCCCATAAAATAAGCTTCCAAAAACAATAGAAGAAAATAGTTTTAACTAATTACATGGACATCGTTTATCTTACTTTTAACTAATATATTCATTACTGAACCTGTTGCTATATTAGCCTTAGATACAGCTACAGATTGATTTGCTACCTGACCCTAAAGCCCTGATGCCGAGAGAGCAACCCCTAGATATTTAAAATAACTCACTGTCTCTACCATCTTGCTATTTAAATAAAATTTGTATTAATTATAATTTAGATTGCCTTTGTGAAAGATCATTATTTTTTAACTTATCTAATTAATGGTAAGCCTGTTAACAATGCAATACTGCTCTAAAATGTTTAATTTTCTTTATATACCTATTGCAGTATTAGCAAGTAATCCCCAGTCATCCGTATAGGTATCTTTGTTTACCTATTGCAGTATTAGCTAGTAATCCCCAGTCATCCGTATAGGTATCTTTGTATACCTATTCCAGTATTAGCTAGTAATCCCCAGTCATCCGTATAGGTATCTTTGTATACCTATTGCAGTATTAGCAAGTAATCCCCAGTCATCCGTATAGGTATCTTTGTATACCTATTGCAGTATTATTATTTTTTTTTTTTATTAAATTCCTTTATTTAAATAAATAAATAATTACAAAATATAAAAATACAGAAAGGTAAGTATGCAAGTATATGGTAGTATTAGCAAGTAATCCCCAGTCATCCGCGAAAAGCAAGACATTATATCACATTTCTCACCCAAATAAATACCTTGTTCACCACGTTGTCTAAAGAAAGTATTTACATCATGGAGGAGTAAAAGAAATAAAAATGAACTCTAAACCTGACCTTGTAAAAACCCTTCAGCAGGGCCAACTGGTCAGCAAGGACGAGGTCGCCAGCCCTCCTTCGGCCCCTCAGCCAAAAATAAACTTAAAGAAGAAACAACATATAAAAATCATCGGGAAGCTATATAGGACCCCCCCTCCATTGAGCCCCTTGAGATGTAGGTTTTGGCCCTTTTAGGCCAAACCCTCCCTCAGGCCTTTTTGGCTCATTCCACCACTGCCCTTCAGTAATTCAGTAATCAAATTCCTTAAATAGTTTGATAAGTTTCTTAAATTAGTTTATCATAAAAAATGTCATTAATCCTAATTAACATGATCGACTTAACTTATCAATTTAATTAATTATTGTGACTAAATGTTAATTCGCCACTTAAAAACACTATTTCAGAAAATATTTAAAACAAAAATATGAAGTCCATTTTTTAAAAATTTGCAGAGGGTAATAATTTCTTAATTTGATTGTTTCTTGATGTAAAATTTGAAGATTGTGTACTATTAACATTATTTTAAACATTCTAATTTTTGTAAGAAATTTTTTCTTTGTAAAATTATTTTTGTAAATTATTTATTTTGTATTCTTCTTTTTATATAACTGTTCACCCCTTTGTTGAAAACTTTATTGTTTAAAACAAATGTATTATTATTATTATAATTCAAACATCTGGTGAACACAAACCATTTACTAGGATATTTATAACACCATCATCATAGATTAGTTTTAAAATTCTTATTAACTTGGAAGGGAAACTAATTTCATGGAGTTTTATCCACAATCTAGATTGAAAAACTGAGTCAAATGCTCTTCTGAAATCTATAATTGCATCAAAAAGCTTTCTCTTAGGTAATCTCAAACAATTTTTTATAACAGAGTTTAATATAAACAAGTTATTGCTACAACCAATTTATATTTATGTTTTATTCTAGTGTTTTATTATCCTTTGTGTAAACCTTTATGTTATAAGTAGGTTTAATATGTTTGTCTATGTTTCCTAACCTACTTTAATTCTGAAGTTGGTTGCAAAGTAGCTTAATCCTTATTAACACTAAACACTAAATAACATTATTATTATTTACAAAATTGCACTGCACAAATTGTATTTATTTAATTTTTCAGCGGGTTTTCTATTTGTTAATATTTACTTTCTATCATTTTTTTCAGTGGGAAAGAAAGGAATTTAAATCTAATTGAACTTTTATGTGCAAATTGCAACCGGTGGTTTCATGAATCTTGTATTGGATATCAAATTGGCAAACTGGTTCCATTTATTATGCATTATATTTTTGTTTGTAAAAACTGTTCAACCACTGGATTAGAAAGCCTAAAGAAATGCTCTTCATGTAAGTTCATGCGTTTTTATTGAATTTATTATATACTTATAGAGCTATTATTTCCACTTGAGCTCCTGGAATGTGACTTATCTTGAAAACACCGTCATCGAGTTTTTCCCGTACGAATTGGTCTAACATTAATATGCTTTGACCTTCTGTGAAATTTATTGTTCATAGCAAGTTTGACTGAAATCAGATCAGATAATATGAGTCCAGTAAAACTTGCATTGAACAATTAATTTCACAGAAGATCGAAGCATATTGATGTTAGATACCACTTCGTACAGGAAAAAAAATTGGACGATGGTGTTTTCAAGGTAAGTCACGTTTCAGGACAGGCTCAGGCTCATGTGCAAATGTGCTAAGAAAACCAGTACTGGCACCAAGACTCAAAAAGTTTATGTTCATGTTAGGATTGGTGGACTGGAGAGGCGTCAAGTTTAAGGGGGGGGGGGGTGTTGAAAGATAACTTGACTGATAACTCATGTCAATGATTAGTATTGTTGGAAACTTGAAGCTGGAATATTTATTTGTAAAATTTTATATTATTAATATATAACTCTTGTAGTACTTACACTGAATTTTTCTCTTAAGTTACAGCAACAGAATTTGATGTACAGTCTATCGTTTAGTTTAAAAATCCCCAAGGTCATAAGTATTTTGGGGATTGACCAATCAGAGAAGCCGCTGCCAACCTCTCACTTAAAAAGAGAAAAAAATCCCTACCACAATAACCGCTGTAGGGAAAAAACCTTCCTGGCAATCGTTCACTTTGTTTATGGTTCTTCTTTTGTTTACATCGTTTTGAAAACTACTTTCAAATTAATCTTAAAAAATTTTAAAATAAAACTACACAAAAGAAATGTAAAAAAACATCGCCAAGAAAATACAGGTAAAATAACCTGATTTGTTTACATAGTTTTTCTCGCTCTCTTGTTGCAGGGATTTTTTTTCTTAAGAATCAGTGGTGTCTAAACTGACCTGTCAAGATTTTTAAACTAAACGATTGACTGTAGTGCTTGATTTTGTTAGACTTTAATATCAACTCTCTTTTTTTGTTTATAACTAGCATTCTCTCAAATTTGCACCACTGCTATTGCTAATTTAATGCAAACCAGTATTAAAGAAGGCAACCCTCGAACTAAGTTTAGTAGGGATAAAGATATCATACCTTTCATCGAACAATATTGGGAAGGAATAACTAACTTTCCTAAAAGGACCAAACCTACCATGTATTCTTCTGTAAGTATTAAAAATACTTTTTCTGCCTAATTTTGCTCTTCTTTAGATTTGAAATACACCATGACTTTCATGATTTTGCTTCACTCTAATAAATTCTTTTGTTGGTTGCTGTTTATCGAGAGAGTAAATTACCCCTTAGACCAATACTGCCTTACTAAGTGAATAACTCTGGTACAGGGTACCTCAGACAATTTCCTACTCACAACAGATTCCCTACTCTCATCTACCTTACTTCAGACTCGATCCCTTGTCCTCAGAATATACACATGGTTAGATTTACACTGCATCAAATCTTCAGAGTTGCTATGCTCATCCTCAGATAGTAAATACATCCTTTACATTCCTAGTGGTCATCCACTCAGGCACTGACTTCGATGCTGCTTAACTTTTATGATCTAACAAAAATCATGGATATACTTATTGTATTGGAATGAAACTTGGTGTAATTATTTATAATGTAAAAGTACAACTTATTCTGAATTTCACTTCAATTGGATTATTTTCCAATTGAGATTTAAATTCAAATTGGATTAATTTACTTTTATTTTGACAATTTGAATTATTTGCTTATAATGAAATGAAACTTGACACATATATTAGTCTTATATGGCTACTTGAAAGCAAAATGTCAAATTGATCTCAACATTTATCAGCGTTTTAAGATCTTTAAAAATTTTTGCATAATAACACTGGGGACTACAATGACACACACTCACATATATATATATATATATATATATATATATATAATATATATATATATATATATATATATATATATATATATATATATATATATAATCTGTGTGTGTATGTATGTATGTATGTATATTGTAACCCAAAAATAATAAAGATGGGTTCTGGCAAATAATTAAAATTCAATATGAATATTATTAATTAGAAAATAATTAAACTCATTGCCTAAGTACAAGGGAAGTGTAAGCTGACATTCCTCCTTACAAGACTGCTACACGTCCTAGGGCTGCTACATATATATATATATATATATATATATATATATATATATATATATATATATATATAACTATTATTATATATTATTTATTAATTAATATATTATATTTTTATTTTTAGGTAGTACGTGCTCTAGTCAAAGAAACAAACGTAGTGTTTCAATGTGAAGATCACCCTGAAGATGGACAACTTTATTCACTCATCCAAACAGATTTGACTCTTATCAAACCCAACTACGAAGCTATGATAAAATCTGGACAACTTAAAGTCACCGAGATGGGAATTCAGCATGGTAAACATGCTTTTAAGCATGGTAACACGGTTCACATTGCTTATACCCTCCTTTGCTTTTCCCTTTTAATTGGTTTTGATAGTTCTTCATTAAAAATAAATAATAGTAATAGCAATAACATGGAAATCAACTAATTGTTTTTTAATAACTCCAAAGTTAGTCAAAAAAGAGGTATTAATGGACTGTAAAAAAATTAACCAGTAAAAGGTTTATTAAAGAAGAGAGCAGTCTAAATATAGTTGGAAAACAACTACCGAGCTTTCAACCAGGAATCCTGGTCGTCATCGGGGTAAATAGATTTATTTAAGCATAAACAACAAGTCTATAAAAAATAAACTAAATAAACCAACAATAACAAATAAAATGATAAATAATATAATAAAAGTATAATAAATAACAAATATAATTATAATAATATAATAAATAACAAATAAAATAATGTAAGAGAAAAACAACAAAAGATGCAACTTGAAGATCCTTTGTTGTACATTATTTGATATTTGTTGGTTTATTTAGTTGAGTTGATAATGTGGTGTAATGGTTAGAGTGTTGGGCTATTAATGGGGAAGGCCCCATTGTAGACAAGGTTTCAAAGTGCATAACAAAGTCGTTGATACCTGCCTACGAAGTTAGGATAAAGTCCTAAAGATTCAATTATAATTCCCCTTAGCCTAAAAAAAAAAATCTAGAGACCAAACCTTAACAGTTAAACCCCCAAACGTAAAAAAATAATAACATAACTTTTACACCCACGACCCGCGTGTCCGATCAACCTGATTTAGGTTTTTCTGTGGTTTCCCTCAATTTACAGGCAAATGCCAGGTTGAATCATTAAAAGTCAGTCCACAGACTGCATAGGCAACCTTTTTGAAACTCCTGCAAACTACCTATACAATATAATCCTAAACACCACGAAAAATACCTTTTGACAATCCCCAAAAAAAATAAATAAAAAAATAAAATACCCAAACCAAAAAATAAAAATTATCCTTGACCCAAACAAACCCCCTCACACCCCAAAAAATAATCAAAATTTACACCACAAAAATAACAAATAAATAAATAAAATAAAGAGGCACAAATTACCCTAATCAATAAATATAATATGGCTCCGGTATACACAAAATAAATATTGTATTACTTTTGCCAATAAAGAACTTGTTTAAAAAAAAAAATTTAATTGATCAAACTAGAAAATTCAACAGGTAAGGTAGGGTGGAGTAGTGGTTGGAGGGTGATGAGATAAGGGGTTGGTAAAAAGGACCTAATACAGTGGTCTACTTGCCAGGCTTGACCTCCCCACCTCCCACCCTACTCCTACTACTAGTTAAATTTATAGTCTTTTTGTTTATGCTTTAATAAACCTATTGACCCTGATGATGACCAGGATCCCTGGTTGAAAGTTCGGTAGTTGTTTTTCAATTATATTTGGACTGCTGTCTTCTTTTATAAACCTTTTACTCACCAAAGTTAGCATGGCACTGAAAACTTATTGGGGATAATAATTTCATTTTGTTATAATTTTAATTTCTCTCTAGTTTATTTCAGTTGTTAGTTATGAAGGACTTTTACACACATTGCTAGCAAACATTACACATACTTAAAGATCTAAATGTTTAGTGTTGAGGATATTAATTTCCCTTTAGTATATCTCAAACTTGGTTTGTAAAAATTAAAAAATGGTAGAATTGCTAACACATTTTCAAAGTCAAAAAGTTTTTTAATCTGAACTAGGCAACACTTAATGTTTAGGTTGTATTATGATTTTTCAATATTTGTTCACTGTTGTGGGAAATAGAAGTAAATTAGTTTATTACAAATGGTTTTGTTTAAGTGACTCTTAAAAAAGTTTGTGCAATCATTATAGTGCAGGAGTCAGGCTTGAAAAATGTGGCTCGTTTTGTGCTGCTTCTAAACAAATTTATTTGAAAATATACCTTAAATTATGAAAAAAGCATAGTCTGCCTTGTCTATCTAGATGAAGCACTGATTGCTCATGCTCGTAACTTTGAAAATCACACAAATTTTAGATTTCTTGAAATAAGTGGTTGCCCGTTGGTCATGTGCAATTCTTGAATATAACATTTTTCGAAGCTGATAAAATTTCCAAGACACCATATTACTAGAACATTTTGTAAAAGAAATTTACTAAACCATTTATTTGGTGGTTTTGGTAATGCCATAATTTTGGTTGTAATTAAACAATATTGATAATTATCACTCGACTTATTGGGAATTTTGTCAGCTTTAAAAAAATGTTCTCTTCTTGTTTTGCACACGACCCACGGGGAATCAATTATTCCAAGAAATAATTATTGCTAAAATTTGAGCCATTTTATGAAATTTTGAGCATGCGCAATCATACGAAGGGCTCCAATCTGGAGTGTGCACAATCATACGAAGGGCTCCAATCTGGAGTGTGCACAATCATACGAAGGACTCCAATCTGGAGTGTGCACAATCATACGAAGGGCTCCAATCTGGAGTTTGCACATCATACGAAGGCTCCAATCTGGAGTTTGCACAATCATACGAAAGGAATCTGGAGTTTCAATCATACTCCAATCTGGAGTTTGCACAATCATACGAAGGACTCCAATCTGGAGTGTGCACAATCATACGAAGGGCTCCAATCTGGAGTTTGCACATTCATACGAAGGGCTCCAATCTGGAGTTTGCACAATCATACGAAGGACTCCAATCTGGAGTGTGCACAATCATACGAAGGGCTCCAATCTGGATTTGCACAATTCATACGAAGGGCTCCAACTGGAGTTTGCACAATCATACGAAGGGCTCCAATCTGGAGTTTGCACAATCATACGAAGGGCTCCAATCTGGAGTGTGCACAATCATACGAAGGCTCCAATCTGGAGTTTGCACAATCAATGCTCAATCTGAGTTTGCACAATCATACGAAGGGCTCCAATCTGGAGTTTGCACAATCATACGAAGGGCTCCAATCTGGAGTTTGCACAATCATACGAAGGGCTCCAATCTGGAGTTTGCACAATCATACGAAGGGCTCCAATCTGGAGTTGCACAATCATACGAAGGGCTCCAATCTGGAGTTTGCACAATCATACGAAGGGCTCCAATCTGGAGTTTGGAAGGCTCCAATCAATGGAGTGTGTACAATCATACAAAGGGCTCCAATCTGGAGTTTGCACATTCATACGAAGGGCTCCAATCTGGAGTTTGCACAATCATACGAAGGGCTCCAATCTGGAGTTTGCACAATCATACGAAGGGCTCCAATCTGGAGTTTGCACAATCATACAAAGGGCTCCAATCTGGATGGGCAGACTATGTTTTCCTTCATCATTTAATATATATTTACAAGACAAATTGGTTTGAAGCTGTCAAATATTAGCCATGTTTTTTTTCTGTGATTCCCGTTGAGATGTTATTACTAGAAAGGCCCTTTTAGTTGAATTTTGAAACATTGAAAAAGTAAACTGAACACTTTTTGGTTATTAATAAATTAAATGAATGGTACAAAATTATTGTTACTTATATAATATAGCATTTAAAAAACAACATTAAAGACAAACAATGTCTGGAAAGCTGACGACACTTTACTTGGAGAAGGTGTAATGAGGTTTCCCATTGCCCTCGAGAGCCTCAACGATATGTTTCAAGGTTCTTAATGTATAGGATAGGGAATGACTCCTCATCTGGTATATGACTATTAATTTTTGGTTAAGTTAAGAACACTGTATTTCCCATCTATTCCAAAGAATCTATCAGGGAACCAATCAGAGCCCAGATATCTCCCACACTCCGTGTGCTTAAAACTATTAGATATTCCATAAACACATTTTATTTAAAACTGCTATTGAAACCTTTTAAACATTTACATTAACTGGTGTAATGGTCATATTGAATCTTGAGCTTTGATCCCTAGCTTGCTAATATTTGGGTTTTATGTTACTTACTTGTACGTATTTTCTGCTAACCTCGAGAATTGGAGGTGGAAATTATGGTGCTGTTCTTTGTGTATGCTTGCTTTGCATGGTATCGGAGACATTTTGTGCAAAAGCAATGGTGGGACTAGAGTGCCTCAAAATTTATCAAGTTGTCATGATCTGCTTAGAGTTTTGGCTTGTTTAAAAACATTGTTTTGGCGTCATTTTTATATCGTGTTGACAACACTGTTTGTATTTTCAACAAAATGTTTAATGAAAAAGGGGAGTCTTGTTTTGAGGATATAAGACTTTTGAAACCCCCTATTGTAGTATATATCAAATTTGCTGTGGTATATATCATATTTGCTGTGGTATATATACATTTTGCTGTGGTATATATCCAATTTGCTGTGGTTTATATCATATTTGCTGTGGTATATATTATATTCACTGTGGTATATATATCATATTATAAATGCTTTGGTTATTACAATATGTTGTATATTGTATTATTTTGTGTAGATCATGTGCTTTGAAAAGTTACCATAGTTTCCGCTCTAAATTTTATTTGATATTTGCTACCTATTTTGTATTAAACCGCCATTCAGAGCTCTCAGCAGCAATTTAATTTTGTCTTGGCTTTAATTAGTGTTTTTTTTACAAATTAATAGCTTTTAAGGATTTGCTACTTAGCTCTTATAATTTTATGAGTCTTTTGATTAATTATTAACAAGAATAGGGAAATGTTTGTAGCAGTTGTTGTATTAGTGTAGAAGAAGCATAGGAGAGTAAACATAATGGAATTTCACTGATGACATGAAAGCCAGTATTTTTCAGTGACATCACATTAAATCATTTTATACAACTCAGATAATTAAAGAATATATGAGATATATAATAATTACTACTTATTTTAATTTAATTTTACTTAATTTAGGAAAAATTGTAAAAAATAATGTAATATTTACATGAAATTATAATTATGAAAAATAAAATAATGACGTCACCAATGTACAGTTATGGTACCAAGCTACCCAGGGAATGATAAGAGCTGTTGTATTCTCTCTCTAAGTATTAGTCTCTTTGGTTTTGATAATTGTTTCATATATTTTTGTAGGTGGTGGAGGCCCCCCATTAAGAAGAAGTGCCAAAAGAAAAGTTTTAGAAGATGGTACTGTGGTGAGGTCTGGAGGACCTGGTAGAAAGAAACAGACTTATACTGATCCTAGTATGCCCAAACTACCTGCTCACGGATATCCCTTGGAACACCCGTTTAATAAGGATGGTTACAGGTATATCCTGGCCGAGCCAGATCCTCATGCTCCTTTTAGACAGGTTTGTTTCCTTGTTGAATACTGAAGTAGTGCTATTGTTTGTTGGATACTACTATGATTGTTTAGTTTGGTATTTCTTGATGAAGCTGGATGCAATATACGAGACTCTTTCTCTTCTTCAAGGCGTTTGAGTTTCCACTTTGGTGGGTTTTTTTCTTTTTTCTTTCTTATCTCTACCTGTTTTTTTTAGCTTTATCTTTTACATCCTGAATTAGGATGATATGAATGTAAGATATACAGTTCAGTTCGTAGCAGAGAATTTTTTGAGCCTGAACTCACTCTGACCAATTAAAATTCCGAAGAATATAAGTGAATTGTTCTCTAGAGAAGAGCGGTGTTCCCAGATGTAGCATTGCATTTTGCTTTTTACATTTCCTTGGTGTCTCTCACACAATTATATTGTGTCAACTATTGTTGATTTGCAGAACTCAGTAGTATCAAATTATATATAATAATTCATAACCTACAAATGTAGCCTACAAATTGTCTTTTTTTTATTAAAAAAGATCCCTTCGACATCTTTGTCCATCCGCACCAACATGTGGCCGCTTTGCAGCCACTTGGTTGTTGTACTTTATCAGGTCGCATACTGCTACGATATAAGCAAATTTTATAATGTATTAGAGAAAAAACTTGATTTGTTTACATTATGTCAATTAATGATGTAACGGTTTGTTTTACATATATATGCCAATTCAATAAAACCGGAACTAATTCTGATAATAATCATAATAAAAATTCATATTTTTGTGAACCATATATTGTGTAAAAAATTTCAGCTCAATCTAAACACTCTAATGAAGATTTGTGATTTTTTGAAATTTTTGTGGGTTAATGACGTCACACATATTTCATACAAAATCATGACAAATTCTTATACTTAATGATACTAATAAGTTCTTAAATACTGAATCTGAATGACTAAAGTACTAATACTAAACCTTTTATACTTTATCACTAGTTTTAATGTAGAGAAAAATTGCATTCTTGTTTAATTTTATGAAATTAAAGCTTTTTAAAAAAAATCTTAGGTTCTCTTCTTTTATGGGTCAATATTGATTTTAAAGTTTTTAATTTTGAGAAATGTATTTTGTTTATTAACATTATTGATTTATTTAATTCTATGATTCTGATAAGATGGAATAGAGTTTATAGAAATAGTGTTCCAATATAGGTTGAAAGTGTTTTAGAATGGATAATATAGTAATTATAAACTTTATAATGAAGAGACTTTTATATTCTGGGGGCTAAGCAGAATAGGAAAGCAAATCCTATTGGTTGAGGATGAAACTTGTAAATGTGATAGGGCAAGAACTTCCTATGTACACATCACTCTAGTAGTGATTGTAATCAGGGAGGGGTGAGGATTACTATGCAAGTATGCTACGTTGTTTGGCTCTTTTTGCTTTCAGATATAAGAGTAAAGGGGGAAATTTCTACCCTTAAGATAGTAGAAATATGGGGGAGTGGTAGTAACTACCAGGCAAGTAGACCACGTTGTTGGGCCCTTTTTGCCAGCTCCCTAAGATAGTGTTCTACTCCTTTTAATTTTAAGTGTAGGCATACTTCATCTAATCAAGACAGAAGAGCCGTAAATTTCTATGGTTCCTCTCATGCTTTTTCAAGCAATCATTCATATTTTCACTGACTCTTATAGTCTAGTGAAAACTAGGAACAACACGTGCTCTCACTGTTAAACCAAACCTCCGCTCACTTTAAACTACAAGGCAAAACCAATTTAGTATTATAATGAATCTACTATGAGGGTCCTAAATTTTGCCTATACCCAGTTTCAATTAGGGTAAGGGATCTTTTACGAGTACCTAACCACGCAATGGCTCCCTTGCGTTGACCACCGGCTTTACGTACCTTCTGAAGGACGTGGTACGCATAATTTTTATCCCTCATAAAAATCCCAGAGGCCTGCTACTGCTGCTGCTGGGATTGAACCCATGGCTAAATAAACTCGGAAGTTTAAAGTCCATTCATTCTGTGTATTGGCCGCGTACCTTAACCAATACTAAAACCCTTAAGATAGAAGATACTGTTCTACCTTATGAGTCTAAGTGAAGGCATTTTGTGTCCAGTCCACATAAGAGCCACGACTTTACTTATCTTTTACTAGAAACATGACAAGCCTGACTACTTGTCTAAACTTACCTTTACTTGGAAATCCTAAGGCTGTAACAGTCTCAGAACCACCGGCTTATCATCCCTTTTAAAGGACAGGGTATGAAAGGAAAAGGATTTGCAGCCCTTACATAAAAATCCTAGAGAACCCTACTTGGATCTAACTCTGACTGTCTGGGTGACAGGTACACATGTTTCCTCACTCTATTTTAAATAACCTTTAAATGCTATTTTGTAAGGAATTTGACGAATCAAATGATTGGGCAGGGAAACCCATACCAGGATGGTTGTATCGTACCTTAGTACCCAGCACTGTTCTCTTGGCTTTACACGATAGAGCTCCGCAGCTTAAAGTATCAGATGATAGGATGACTGTTACAGGTGAAAAGGGGTACTCAATGGTCAGGGCCACTCACTGTGAGTAACAATTGAGTTCTTTTAAATTGGAGTACAAATTGATGGCTTTTATTTAAACCTGTTTATGTGTTTTACATTATTAATTTAAGTTTGTGATACTTCATGACAGATCATTTTGTCATTATCATTAGTAATATAATATAAATAAAAGACTTCAGTTTGGTGAAAATATTAACAGAAGATTATTTAAGATAATTCTTAATAATTTTTATCGGACAGGCATTAATATCAAATATTTCTGCCTGGAACACTGTGGCATACTTTCCTAAAGGAAATGAGATTTTTAGATTAGTGTCAGCCTCATACATTACATATACACCACCTCATACATACCACTACCAGAGCCACAGTTCATCTTAAATCCATCTGTATACCATACAGTGTCACCCTGAAAATTGAGATGGGTCCCAATTAAAACTTTCACAAATAAGTGTGAATAGTTTTTCATTGGAGTAATGAGTAGTCCAAGTATAGCAATCTGAATCACATTCACTATTATTAGAGTGACTTGTAATAAATAAGATCTTGCAGTTGCCACTGTTCTGTAGTCTGTAAGTTGCCAACCTAGCCTTACTCTTTATTACAAAAGCAACAGGGGAAAGGCTCTGCATGAAGGTTGAATCAACTGTACCTGATTATTTTTAATTTCATTTTAGCCCATCATTTGTTTACTTAAATGTGTCATTTCATATTTTTGTTTTTATTTTTTTTCTATTGTTACTTGTTTGTTAGGGTTTGCACTGATGATGAACTCTAGTTAAGTTGAAAGCTTGGCTAATAAAGTTTTATTTGTTTTTAGAAACTTTTCATTTAATTATTTATTAGTGCTGAATTTTTAATATAATATTTCAGGTGTTAGTCGGGGATCTTGGTACTATGAAGTAAGGATAGTAGACCTAAAGGATGGCGCTGCTGTGAGGATAGGATGGGCTCAGGAATATGCTAACCTTCAAGCACCTCTGGGCTATGATAAGTTTGGCTACTCTTGGAGATCAAGGCAGGTTTAATTAAGGATATTATTAAGCTTAAGTAATTCAGTTTTATTACGGAAAAGAGGGCCTAAGCCTTTCAGGCATTTTATTGTCTTTAATTAGATTTCTATACTGCAACAGTGTACCACTGAAGCAGCACTGTTATCTCTGTGTTTAATTTTTTATTATGTTGTATTAACTATTGTTTAGTCATTGTTTTTGTTTTAATATTTAGGAAAGGAACAAAATTCCATGAATCTCGTGGAAAGCATTACAGTGACGGATATGTTGAAGGTGATATTCTTGGGTTTTTGATAGTACTACCAGAGGAGAGCACTGTGTCATATGTTCCTACTACATATAAAGATAAGGTACATTTATATTATTAATCTCTCATGATAACTGTAAAATATAATAAGGTATAGCAACAGGCATCAACCTGTAGAGGTCATCATGTCATATGACTTGTTCGTAGTTACTTCCATAAAAATTTTTAATGTTTTAAAAGGTTAACTTTTTCACTGTTGTTTGTCTCTCTACAAAACAATGCTTTATTAGCAAAAAGCTTTCAACCTAACTAGAGGCCATCATTAGTGCAAAAACTAACAAACATGTTACAATAGAATAAATAAAAACATAATAACATGAAAATTAAATTAAATTTAGACATAAATAAAGCATAATGCATAGAATAAACGAGAAACAAAATAATTAGTTATATAAATATAATTAAAAGAAAAAATAAATAAATAATAACAATGTTTTTCACCGAGTTGGAGTGGAACTTATCTGACATTCCCCAAAGTGTTGCGTGTATTTGTAATATGCTTTTGTAACGAAATGCAATACGATATCATTTTTTTGCGTGTACACCTTATTAATATTTATATACCTACAGTATATTCATCCTGTATTTTATTTAAAACCTCTTGGATTATATATTCGTTATCCTAAAAATAAAACATGCTAGTATAAGTATTTTTTTTTTTTTGTAAATTTTGTTATATTTTGTAATTTTTAAGTCATTTTCTGATTCTGTTATATTTATTCATTTGATTTTCAGCCATTAGTTAAATTCAAATCACATTTATACTACGAGGAAAAAGATAAAGTTGCTGAGTCATTAAAGAAACTTCATGTTTTACCCGGTAGCAAGATTGTTTTCTTCAAGAACGGACAGTGTCAAGGTGAAGCGTTCACTGATATATACGCTGGATCGTATTACCCAGCCATCTCATTGTTTAAAAATGCAGTGGTGCAAATTTTCTTTGGACCTTTTTTTGCTTATTCGCCTCAAGGCTACAAAGACTGGAGAGGAGTGAGTATATCTCTACTGTAGTGCATATTTTAAAAACCAATAAACTTGTGCTTATCAGCTATAATATTATCAGTTATATTGCTTATCTCAACTTTGACCAATCTTACGTTACTTTAAAGCTATATTACTAGAGAGATAAATTACTAATATATAGAGATATAAAGGATGGTACGTTTCAAATACATCATCCTGATGACTGCTTCATACGATATACATATAGTAATAGTACGCTATAGTAAAAATTATATATACCCCCCCCCCCCCCCCCTCTAAGACTAACCCTTCGAAGTTTATCTATTTATTTATTTATATACAAGTGAAAATAGACACTAGGCCCAAAATGTACACTGCTCCTCCATTGCTGGAGAGAAGAATTAAAGAGGTCAACTTGTGGACAATGATGGTTGAACATATTCATGGACTGAGTCATAGTACTCGCAAACCATATGTTGTCCAATGAAACTCAGCAACGAATATGTCTGAACTTCTGGATTGCGACAAGGCACTCTGAAATTACATCTGCTCAGCAATCCAGGAACAGTGTAGGTACCACTAACTATCTTAAATAAAAATGTAATTAAAGCTTCTATTCTCTGTATAATTCACTCCTGATTGACCATTATTAGCAAAGCCATGGAGGTAATTTGTGAATCTCCGTTGAGATCCTTCCAAGCACATAATGTGAGTTTTTTGAAGAGGTGACCAGACTACACCAGCAGTATTCCAAATACTGAGCAGTATTCCAACACGCTCCTCACTAGTGAGGAGTTCAACTAGTGAACTCCTCTAGTGTGTAAATAATTCAGTTTAAATACCGATTTTTTTTTGTAATCGTCTGGCATGTATGGTAATTTGATTACTAAAATTTGTTTGTCTTCGGTAACTTTAAAAAGTTGAATCGGAGCATTTTGTTATATTAATCATTTCTGAAACTGTGTCATATTCTGGAAAATTTGATCTCAAATTTCATTACAATTTTTTTTATTTATTTTTTTTTTTTTCAATTTTCATTACTGAATTCCGGTATTTTTTAGCAGACCTTTATTTTTTCCTTACAATGTATTTTGAAGTGATACATTCTGGTGTACCAGTAAGCTTATTTAAATAATAAATAGGTAATAGTCCTGATGTAAGCCAAAGGATAGCTCGGAAACAATTACCGGAATTTAAATATATTGGTATCAAATTGTTTGGATATAACATAGTTTTCAAATAATTAATATATAAAGGTATGCTCCAATTTTATTTTTTTATAAACCATAAAAGCCCATATATAATAAATAAACCAAGTAAATTAGGAACATGCCCTAAATGGCAGAGACAATATTATAATTAGAAAATAATATGATATAAAAAAATAATAAATGCCTTATGTATGCCCTGATAAGAATGATGATTATTGGTAACCTAATTTAATCTTGAGGCTGGGGATCTGTAGGATCACCACAGCAGCTCAAAATTGTTGTACAATAAGTTTTCCAGATATGCTGTGGTATGTACGATTAAAACGATTTACTAGTTAGATAATATAAATAACTGCTCTGTGGAGTAATCCAAGGATAGATAAATAAATAGTTTCTCCACTAAATAGGATATTACTAGATTTATTTGAGAGTTAACTTTCTGCCACATCCGGCCATCAGCAAACTTAAACAAAGTAACTAAAAACAAAAAGTCTAACATAAAGCTAAAGGTAAAATACAAAATTAAAATGAATAAAGTGGCGAGAAGACAGAAACACGTACCATTCACTGGAGTGCTAACAATGATTGTTAGTAACGATCGTTTTTCCAATCTTAATAGTGCAACTGACGAACCAGTTATTTTAATGAGGAAGGAATAATAATGAAGACAGCAGTCCTAGTTTTTGTTAGTTTAATTTATTACATCAAAGCTTTCGCACAAGCGATGCTTGGCATCCTCATTTTACTTACTTTTAATACTAGTCAGTATTTACTTAATAAAGTACTTTTTCTTACTTTTATAAAGTAAGATTTACTTACTTTTTTAATACTAACTTTTGGTTTTGATAACTGTTGTTTTACATATGTGGTGTTGTAACTATATTACTTATTATTCACTGAGGATGCAAGCATCGCTTGTGCGAAAGCTCTGATAATAAATTAAACTAACAATAACTAGGACTGCTGTCTTCATTATTATTCCTTCCTCATTAAACTCACAGTCCATTAAATCTTAATTCTTAAATAACGAGTTATTTTAAGTTTGTTGTATTTTCTTGGCTTTTTATAGACTGATGAGGGCCAGATGCTGCAGAAAGTTAACTCTCTAGTAAATTTATTAACATACTATTTAGTGGAGACTATTTATTTATCTATTACTAGTTAGTTAGTTGAATGATAAATAAAAATGAAATTTGTGTGCCGAGGGTACCGGCAGAAAAGATGATGTTGTGGTATGTGTTGATGTTGGAGTGGTTGAGATGAGATTGTGACGTGGTTTCATAAGTTCTGGAGCCATAAATTAGCTTGTGAGAAGCTAAATAAGGCTCCCATGATGCAAAGAACAGCCAAATTGATTTGAAGGAAAGGGATGACTGGAAACTAAGTCAGAGCCCCGGATAAAAGGAACACATGGTGTTCCAACATTATGTTGTTCTGGAACGGTATCATCTTGATCAAGCATCAGAAATCAAGGCTGGATGAATCGAGAGATTAAGGCCCGTTATTCAGAATGATCAAAAGTTTTCAAAAAAAAACTCTTCCAGGTTCTTCCTAGGTTGTTCCTAGCTTTTCCTAGCTTCTCCTAGCTTAGTGTCCATTTTAGAACATTTTAACCGTCCCCCTAGGGTAGGAGAGATTCTATCCTAGGTTTCTCCTAGCTTTTCTAACTTTCCCTTAAAAGAAAAGGCTAGGAAAAAGCTAGGAACAACCTAGGAAGATCCAAGGTAGGTAGAGAGGTACCTTAAATCGTCCCTAGATTTGTCTCTAGTCATTTTTTGTTCTATTTTAATAATTGT
>JACMZG010000022.1:51274114-51297850 GCA_018340805.1 Microvelia longipes | reverse complement strand
TTTCTCAAATAATAATAATTTCTCTATAAACTTACAATTCAAAAATGTGGCACCCATACACTCTACGAAAGTTTTAACCTGTTTTTATATCACTAACTATGTTATTGTAAAAACATTTAAATAGTACATTAATGACATATTTATTATCATTTCTTCATAAGTGAAAATAAATGCAAATCATTCTCTAGTTTCAAACCTTCGCTGGTCAAGTCACGCACTTTCACATTAGATATACTTTAAAATAATCGCAACTATAAATAAGTTTGTTGTCATTACAAAATTTACGTATTTTAAGGGAGTTTATTCTGTGCCAGGTTTGTTTACAAATCATTTGTTTATTTTTGTATGAATATCTCAATATTATTAGTTTTACAGTTCTCTACTAGTAGCGCTAGTTGTCAAAAAATGTCTGTTACGTAAAATTGAGGTTCTAATTATTGTAAAGATAAATAATAAAATTAAGTTATAATTAAACTCTAATGTAAGTTTTTATCTATTTTTTGTTATATTAACGTTTTAGCACGAATAAATTTACGTAAATCATTCCTAGGGTTGATTTTTTAAAAGCTAGGAGAAGGCTAGGAAGAAGCTAGGAACAACCTAGGAGAGATTTCAAAAACTGATTCTGAATACCGCTAGGCCTAGGAGAAGCTAGGAACAACCTAGGAGAAGGCTAGGAACAAACCCTGGAGAGATTTTTTTAAAATGATTCTGAATACGGGCCTAAAAGATTAATTAATTTTACTCGAAACACATAATAATTTATTGAAAAAATGTAAAATTTTTAATTAAAACACAACATGACCACTGGTGCAAAACACTTCTGGGTATGGAATATTAGCAAAAGAGCAATAGGTGACCTAACAAAATCAGGTTACCAACTAAAAAATTTAAATAATATAATATACTAGGAAAGGCGCTAAAATATAAAATATTATAATCCAAAGAAATTGTTTACTTTGCGTAAACAGTGATGTATTTGAAATGTACCACCCTGTATATTATGAGGGGGCATAGCCTATCTCAATACATTGGGAGGCATGAAACTTAATTATGAGACTCAGAGGCACTGTGTAACCTCATTTAAACCTTCTTCAACTGTGAGTTTAGGCTATAATAAATAAATTGTTTTCGGCTTTCTGCTCATTGTTAATGTTTTGTTTTGTATTTGAAACATTCTACCAGGTATATCTACCTGATTCTACAATGTAAAATACTGTCATTTTGTTATTTGATTATTTTGATAGTTAAAGGAGGTCAGGTTAATAATAAGGTTATAATATCTCTATGTACCTTACTATCGGTTATAATTTCTGTTATATGTACCTTATGTTTTGGTTATGTACCTTATATTTCTGTTATATGTACCTTATGTTTTGGTTATGTACCTTATATTTCTGTTATATTACCTTATAATTAACGGTTATTATCTATTTTGGTTATGTACCTTACTATTTCGTTATATACCTATATCTATATAACCGGTTATATCTATGTTATCTTATGTTTCGTTATGTACCTATATATTTTGATTATATTACCTTTATAATATAACTGGTTATGTACCTTATATTTTGGTTATATTACCTTATAATATAACCGGTTATGTACCTTATATTTCGGTTACCTTACCTTATTTTCGGTTATAATAATCTTTTTTTTTTCTATGTACCTATATCTTTATCTAATAAACTATTCTAATATGACCTGACTTACTAAAGTTTTTTACATTACAATATTAACCTTTATCAAATTTATATAAACAATGTATAAATCTACTTTTTTTGTGTAAATTTTCATACTATTTTTTTGATATATTTTTTAATTAATATTTCCCTGCTTTTATTTAATTAATATTTGCCGCATATTATTTTTAATTAATATTAAAAATAATGCCCGCTTAGAGCCTTGTGACCCATCAGGGATAGCCCCTGCTGTAACCACCTCAATAAGTGGTGGCAATTGTTATGCTCAAAGTGTAATTTAAAGTTGACAATAATTTAACAATTATAAACTTGATGTAATTTTATATAAACTTTATATTTTTTTATAAAAACTTTAAATTATTTATAAAGACTTTATATTATTTTATTATAACTTTATATCTTTTTATAACAACTTTATATTATATTTATAAACTTCATGGTATTGGAACAAAGAGTAAAACTTGCCATTTTGACTGCAATTTTGTATAATAGGTTTGCCCATTAGTGTTGACAATGGCAATCTAATTTTTATTATTAATGCTATTATCAGTAAACTGATATCCCATTTTATTTATCTTATGACTAAAACATATCGTAATTGTTTATCCATAGGTTCATGAGAAAGCAGAAGAAGCAATTTGTGATCAAACTCTGGCTGATCTCCTTTATCTTACTGAGAATGAGGGGAAATTAAGATTAGATACATACACTGTATAGCTGGAGTAATCACGCAGACATGCCTAGGCTTCCTAATCACACAGATATTTCACGCCTAGGCATATTAGTTACAAAGAAATGTTATCACTTCTGTTGGACAATAGATCAACTAAATGGAATAACAAATTCAATTATCCCTTTGGTTTTTATTAACCTCTCATGCTATACTAAAATGTACAAATAAATGCAATAAAAATAACATTGTTGAGTATCATAAATAGTTTGTTTACATATGTACAAGGTTAGAACAAAATGGCCGCGCCCATTGGACAATTTGAGCCAACTAATGTGGACAAAATGTGAACTACATGCCAGGTCTGATGGAAATTTCATTTGTTCCCCTACTTGGTTTATATATTACTTTAAAACATATATAATGGTAAGAATCTTGAAGTCCCTTACCGTTTTGTATAAATGAGAGTTTTGTTGTTCTATTTAGTTCATAAACTAGCCACCTGACAGGTGAGTGCGCCACCATTGATTTTCTCTGGGCATTTCTCCATTAGACAGTAACTGATTTTTAATGTCTCCTTAACAACTCTACCTTTATTTGTGCATTTTTTACATTTATTTATTAGTAAACAATATTCTTCTTATTTATTTGTATCCACTCGCTTGTAAATAAATGTTGGTTGTTATTTTAAATAGGATATTATTTGTTAATTTTGTATATAATTAAACTTGTAGATAATTTATAAGTAGGAATTTCATCTTTATAAGTCATGAAATCTTCATCAACAGTAGACTGTAGATTATACTTAGTGAACATTTTACAATAATCTATTAAACTATAATAGATTATTATCAAAAGTTTATAATAATTTTTATGGTTTTTAGACTTAATTTCTTGGAAATAACAAATATTTTTGTGTATAAATACTTTAATTAATTATAATATAATGTAATAATTCTTGAATAGTTCTGACTATTTCTGTAAATATAATTATAACTGTTTTATAAAAATAAATAATTTTAAATAAGCTGTTTATATAAATTTACCTTATGCTTATGTTTAAACTTGTCAAGAAAACTATTTTTGAAAATAGTTTTTCTCTATATAAATATGTCGGTCTATTTATATATTCCTGTCTCTATATAAATATGTCTGTCTATTTATATATTCTGTTCTGTATAAATAGTCTCTATTTATATATTCCTTCTCTATGTCTGTCTTCATATAAATAGTTTTTCTCTATATAAATATGTCTGTCTAGTTATATATTCCTGTTTCTATATAAATATGTCTGTCTATTTATATATTCCTGTCTCTATATAAATATGTCTGTCTTATAAATAGTTTTTCTCTATTAAATATGTCTGTCTTTTATAAAATTTATATATTCCTATCTCTATATAAATATAAATGTCTGTCAATTTATATATTCCTGTCTCTATATAAATAGTTTTTCTCTGTATAAATATATTTTTATAGAGAATTGCTTACAATATTTTGTAAGCATATTTCTGTGCTGTGTTTTAAAACATTTAAATATTGGTACTTCTTTCTCTTTTACTCAGCCTGTATCAATACCAATATTATCATTTTACCTTAAATATTTGTTGAATCTGATTAAGATTTTATGAATTAAAATCGATTTTGCAAAAAATATATAAAATTTGACCTTGTAGGAAAACGGTTAGAGACCCGATACACTATTACAGGACAACTTTTGTTTCCCATAGACAGTACTATCACCTCCTTTTTTATCTGACACTATATATGAAACACTATAAAACACTTTCCACAGAATTGAAATATTATATTGGATTATTATTGGTTAAATTTTAAAACATCAAACAAGTAACCTAAATGCTATACAAACCATGTTCCAAAAGCAATCCATGATCAATTTATTATAACCCCGACTAACACATATATGTAGAAGTTTACAATGAGGTTATATGTTTCAAGGCTCTTAATGTATTGCAATAAGGTCTCTTGTAATATTCTATGCATAATGTAGTATTACACACGGTTATAATCAGTTGACAGCGTGTGAAAATATTGCTGAGGAGCCAATGAGGTTAGTCATATGAAATTGTGGAGGTGGTTTAACATCCAAGATTAACCTCATTGGCTCTCACATTATTTTTGCATGCTGTCAGCTGATTATAACCATGTGTTATACTGTATTATTATTCCTAGAGGATTTTGTTTCTTTAACTAGAAGTATGTGGATCACTGTTCTTACTTACCTAAAAAACTTTGCTGGTTCTTCTTTTTACTTAAAAAACTTTGCTGTCTATTCTATTGTATTAGTTGGTGTCCTCTCATCTTACTTGCTTTTCACTATGACAATAAAATAATAAATAAAAATAAACCTTATGAATATAAAATGTTTATTTATTAAAAAAATATTAATTTAAATGATAACTTATTTTTAACGAAAAAATTAAATTTAAGGACAATGAAATATAATTATTCCATATAATATTTTACATTTAAAACACTAAAAAAGTTAATTCATCACTATTCTATAAAATAAAAACAAAATTTAATGTGTATTTTTAAAACAGTAACAATTAAAACAGTTCAGTTTCACTGTGAATTTTATAATCAATAACAACTTTTAAATTTGTTCTGCAGTTTTTAAAATAATTAGTTATTTATTTATTAATTTTATATTTCAGGTTTAAGTAATGATATCAAGTAGTTTTTATCAGGTTAAAGTATAATATTGTAACACTTGATATATTTCAAATTATAATTTGTTTATGGGCTGGCACTAATAGAAAAATATATCTCTACACAAAATGTTTTTTTTTATTGTAGGTTATTACTTAAAATAAGACTCATTTTACCGCTAAGGACCTGGATGTCGAAGCGGGGTAATCCGGGCAAAAAAAAGACTCATAGAGAGACTAGATATTATTAACCAGGTGTTTTTATGTCATATTGTTTTGATATTTCGCCCTTATCACTGGGCCTATTCATATGTATATAAAAAGAAGGATTATAAGAAAATGCCCAGGGTTAAGGGTAAAATATCATAACAATATGGAAATGTAACATTTATTTATTATGATATGACATTGATAATTATTTATTATTATCTATAATAGTCTCTTAAGTGTCTTATTTTAACAATTTAAATAATATAATCTAGTATAGAGACCAATTCTGTGAAAAATTTTTTTTTGTTATAATGGATATTTATTTTTTAAATTGACTATGAATAATCGAGTACGTTAAATATTGACCTTGTGACTTAACAAAGCTCTGTTTTTTCACACAATAATTCTATTTTATTTTCCAAGCTATAGCTAGAAATTTAATCACAATTGAACCAAAATTGGTGTACGCTATATTGAAGTCTCCTGAATCCATTTAGTATTGTTGTTATTGTTTTTTTAATGAAGAGTAAAAAATTAAAAGACATTGACATTGACTCATTAGTATAATTTTCTGAGTATGTAAACAAATATTTGTCTCCTCAACAAATAATGACTCCGCAGTTTAATAAATATGAAAAAGGTCGGTTAGTGCAGCCTTAAATAACTGTGAATTTTATACAATGACAACATAAATTAATTAACATTGTAGAGAGCATTTTTATTTTCTGTTTTATTTATTTGAATCTCGATATGTATTTATTCTTAAATTAAAATGAAATAACAAATTATAAATTATTTTCAGTCTACTTTTAAATGAGTGTAAAAAACAATTAGATTTGTTAAAATGTATAAAATAAAAAGGTTTAATCTTAAATGTTATGGAACTTGAGCTGGCGTTGAGTTAGGTGTCGTGCTAGTGTTTGTTACTGGGGAGTCGGTGCTCGAAGGTTGAGAGTTATTTGAGGAAGGGCTCGTACCGTTTTGTTCAGATTTTGTTTTTTTGCTCTTATTCTTTTTGGACTTTTGTTCGGAATCGGCTTTCGGTGTGGTTTCTGTTTCGGAGCTGTTTTGGACGGGTGTCGATTGGTTTGAGTTGGAATCTGCCGAGGTAATAGTTCTCATTGGTGTTGTCGCTATTCCTTTGGTATCCTTAAATTTTGATCCAAGAACTTCCTAAACAGAAACAAGCAAAGAACAATGTTATTATTAGACACAAATGGACCAAAGTTTCAGAAGGATTACACAAAAAAAACCTAGTTCCCTGTTTCAGAGATTTATTTAAATATAAATATTTAAATTTGAAATCTAAATTTAGATGAAATTCAGATATGCAACTTTTTTTTCTGCCAGCAATATTTTTTATAATTCATAGATCAATTCATAGACTCATGTATAAACTTAGACAGTATTAAGCATAAAAGTCAGTGAGTTCAATACCCTTGATTTTTAAGTTTATTTGATTAACTTAGACAAATATTTGTGTTTTTACTTTAAAAAAAAGGCTTGTTCTCAATCACGACATTTTAATCATATTGATTCCATTGCTTTTTATTAAAGTTTTACCTTGTTGGTTTTTTCTGTTACATGGGCTGTCTTTTTAAATGTAATATTTTTCCCAAAACACATCTGAGGGAAACATTTAAAAACAACTTTTGACACATTTTGGTAGGTTGTAACCTTTTGGAAACTTGAGTGAGATAAATTTTATATTTCACATTTTTCAATAATATATTATTGATTGTATAAAAATATGATGCCTAGGGTTGCCAGGGGTCCCAGTTTGGGTTGGATAGTCTTGATATTGACATCTCGCTCAAATTCAAAATCCCGCCTTAACTAAAAATGTCCCAATATAACATATTTTAATTAATTTTACAAATACAAGAAGTGCAAGCATTTTTCGTCTACCATTATATTGTTAAAAAATAGTAATTAATTATTTTTTTAATTATGTCTGGTTTGCGAGCATGCTTTTTGTCATAGTTCAGATTAAAAGTGTTAGGAAACATTTTATTTATTTATGCAATATGGCTGCAAAGTGATATTTATCGCTTTAGCAATTTATGATTATCTCACTTTGCTGATTAATGAGTTTCGTACTACCCCCCCCCCCCTTGCTTGCTAGGCTTGTCCCTCTCAATTTTGGCAGCAATATGGCAACCTTAATTATGTCTTAAGTTAAATAATTGTTTAAATAATTTTAATTCGAGCTCTTAAATTCCTTAAATCTTACCAAAAGATGTACTAATATCTAAGTTTTTTCGGTTAGAGTGCAAATTTCCTTTAGCTCCTTCAAGGTGAACCACCTAACAACAGAATTATCATTTAAAATTAGTTAATAGATTTTATTATCTGACAGGATAGATTGGGTTTAATCCCTGCAGTTACGCATCCGACTACTGGCCTCATTCAATATTGCTTAACACTGGTGATCCATAAAGCTATTATTAAATTAGACATCATAAAATAAAACTTTATGTACTTGAGATTTCATGGGAGGGGAGGTAGATTTTTTAAAGGGGACTTATCAAGATGGTATGTATATTTATTATAATATATATATATATTATATATATATATATATATATTATATATATAATATATTATATATATATATTATATATATATATATATATATATATATATATATATATATATATGTGTGTGTGTGTGTGTGTGGTGTGTGTATCATTAACCCACAAAAGTGACTCCACAAACATTTAAAAAAATCACAAATCTTCATATGTGTCTTCATATATTTTTTTAAACATACTACTATGTATGGTTCACAAATTACAAAGTTTCATAGCCCTTTTGTAAGGATTTTATAGAACTACAAAAGCCTAGGATTACAAGCATGTCAAAACAATAAAAACATTTTCTTTAGTTTTTTTAATTTTTCCCTGAGTCATTGACACCAGGTTAAAAACATCATAAAATGTTTCAGGAAAGCACTACTAGGCCTAAAGATTGATTGTTTTATCAAGTTTAAACTCTAATACTTATACTATATATATAGTAATAATGCCCGTTAGAGCCTTGTGGGGGATAACCCTGCGGAACCCATCAGTTGGTAGTAGAAACCGTTATGCTCAAGTGTATTCTAAAGTTGACATAATTATTTAAGCATAATCTTTTATAAACTGAGAGCGTAACCTGGGATGCGAACCCCAGACCTCAGTGGGTGTTAAAGGTCAGTGTAAAGACTAAAGCTCTAACGACCTCGGCCACAGAGGCGGTTTAGAATTATAATTTTATTATATTTATATATTGTTATACTTATTTGTTATATATAATAAATGTTGTAATATATTACATTTTATATTGAGTGAAGAAAAGAATGATAAAAAATCTAAGTTAATATATTTAGATAATAATCTAGACTTAATTGATCAGACACTTATTGATTCAGTTACTGACATTGTTCTTGCAGCAACACATACATGAGTCTGTGAATTACCTTGAGGAAATAATTAGTATAGAATTGCACATGGTGAAGGGAATAACGGAATGCATGAGCCGACTGAGCAGGTAAGGTTGATACAATGAAGTTAACGATATGTACAGTCCTCCTTGCGGATTCCCTGGCAAATAGAGCGACTAGTTGTTCAATATTAGCAGGAGGTACTTGATTTTCAGGTTCATCGTCACTCAAATTATTCCATACTTCTTTTATTTTATCAGCAAATCCTTTTGGGTCACGAAGGAGCTGAAATTAGAACATAAGGAAATAATTGTTATTTTTACTTGAATCATGGTTGTGTTTCAAAGAAGTGTTGTTCTATTGGTAAGATTGGTTTTTCATCTTTGCAATCATAGAGATACATTACTAGAGGGGCTCTATTAGTTTAATTTTGAAACATCCTTTGACATTTAATATAATAAAATAAACAAAAAAACATTTAAATATATTACAGAACATTTAAAATACACATCAAAACACAGGTAATGTCTAGGAAGCCAAAAAAACAATTGATTTATTATAACCTTAACTCACTCTTAAAGGAGGTTTCAAAGAGGTTACACAGAGCCCTAATACGATGTTTCAGGTCTTTCAATGTATTAGGATATGCTATGCCCCCTCTAGTATATATCTATCTCTATGTTTGCAATATTATTTTTTGTTATTTTTTCCTCACTGTTTTTTCTGTGCTGTTCTAATAATTCTTAGAATTTTTTATATACAAGATCATTGTTAGCTAAGCCTATTCAATTAATTCAAAATATTTTGTATAAATTCCAAATATCTAATGTAGTTATCATCAGTACAAAATTGTAGTTATTGATTTTTTTAATGAAATTATTATGAAGCATTTTTATTCTGAGAATCTAGGATAAAAATTAAACTCAAAGAATTAACAGAAAAAAAGTATTCCAAAAAAGGACTCTGGAAAAATTAAAAAGAAAAAAAAATCATCTACCAATATATTGGTTATAACTTACATTCAGCATCCAGTGCATTGCAAGTTATTGTGAGGTAACTAACACGAAGAAAATGTATTATTTGAAATTTAAAAAATCAGGTATGGGGTACCTCCGATCTTTGTCTTAGATCATCCTCACTACTTCTGGAAATACAACAAATGTATTTGTAACTGTCTAACGAATAGGTCGAACAAATCGAGTCCTTAGACATGCTGCAATACATTTGGTTATTTGTATACTCTGAAGATGAGCATAGCGAAACTCATATAGTGTTCCGAGGTATCACATATCCAATTTTTCCATATACTCTTTCCTTTGTACTTTTTTCTAAGCGCTTAATACCAGTCTATTTTTTACTGGATACACTGAACTAAGGGATGTTGGACTCATAATAGTCAGTCTGCTGCCTCTATATATCTTTACATGTATAACAGATGCTGTTAGATCTAATATTTTTATTATTTATTTCTACTTTTACTATTTCTCTATTTCATACATCTCCCGCTGTCACGAATGAATTTGGATCCAATTGATCAAATTCATACACGTGACATTCTGTCCTAGTTTAGCTTAAAGGACATTAACTCCGGTCCTTTCAAATAATAGTTATTTCTTGATTAGATTGCATGATCTAATTCTAAGTCCAAATATGATTACCTCAGCTAGAAAATAGGGAGGTTCATCTATAACTAGAGAAAGGGGTAAGATTAGAGAGAGGGAACACAGAGTGGGGAAGCAAGGTGGTTGGCCTGGAGAGGGCAGAGTGGTTTTAGGTTCCTGAGTGAAAAGTACCACAGGTATGTAATTATGACATGAAATTATAGATGATTTAGAAATAACCCCTTCAGGGGAAAATGAGTCAAGTCTCCTTCTAAGTTTAATAATAATATTGGTCCGACATCTTTTAAAGTAATATTAATAAATGATTAAAGTTAAATAGTTTGTTGTTCTTATAACCTTCATTACTTGAGGATTGGAGCTCTGATATATGTTGGGTGATCGAAGCATGCTAAAACTTCAATTAAGATCCCCACACCGCTATCTATGAGAGAGCATAGTACCTAAAATGTAAATTTATCATGCGAAATGTTCAATTAACGCCCAGAAAGTGTTGCATTCTACCGGCAGTTTAAAAAACTAACAGTGAGATAACATCAAAAATGAAATTTTCACTTCCATCTTGTCTTTGCTACGAGAAAATTAGTTACACCAAGCCGGTAACATACCCTCTCTTTCAACTATTTTATGTTATAATTTCTTATTTATATATATCTAATTTTTATCTTTGCTTTTGGGGATATCCAACAGATGCGCCTTTAAAAATCATAATAAAATGACTTTACTGCCTGTTAAAAAAGTACTCATGAATTCAGTGGCGTTTTTCGGTCAATCGAATATTTCTTGTTTTATCAGTAAGTACTTACTAAATCGGCTAGGTAGATAAGTGTTTGGGCCATGTCCATACTTCCTTTCTTCAGCGCCTCAGCTTCCATCAAAGTCCGCTTAGTAAGGCGTCTCTGTAATTTCTTTCCGAGTCTGTTCATGTGGTGTATGGCTTGACTTGTTTTACTCTCATCCTTTCCATCGTCTTCTTTCTTACCATCTAGAGTTAAAACAAAATAAGTTTTGAAATTTTTACTTTGTCGTCTAATATACAAGGGTGCATGGCAACAAATTATTATAAGGAACAATAAAAGAAAAAGAAATTATAAGTATGCATAAGAAATATGAGCTTCTGCTTCTATTGCCTATACTCTGTCTTTTACAACTTGGCCCCCCATATATATTTATTTACGAGTAGGCATAATAAAAGAATTTATTATGCATTTTCTCAATTAAAATTGAATAACTGATGTTTTTAATGAGCTACTAAACCCTTTTTTTAAAACATTATTTCAGATATATATATATATATATTATATATATATATATTATATATATATATATAATATATATATATATATATATATATATATATAGACGTTTCTATGGGACACGATATCTTTTGAACGCTTTCTCGTATAAAAATCAACCTTGTTAATGTTAAGCCTATTGGTTATGAAAAATATGTGACTTTATTAAACCACAATAATGGCCCCACGAACATTTCAAAAAATTAAATCTCTGCGTCTTGTCTTATTTACGTCTTCAAAATATGGCTTCTTTTTTTAGCTGTATAACAGTCTTTGTCTGATTCATATCTAATGTAATACATGTTAAAGAAAAAAATACTAAAAATAAATATTTAGTTCAAGTTCATTGTTAACTTAGAGAAAAGACTTGCATTAAGAGTTATACAATACAGTTACATAATAAACACTTCGAGTATTATCTATTCCATGCACAGTGGAAAATAATACATAATTTACTACTTTGAGAGTATTATCTATTCCACGCATAGTAATAAATAATACACAATTTTTAAGTAACTTTGTTAATAAACATCTACTTTTTACCCTATGTCTAGTTTAGGCTTAGACCCCTAGGCTTTCGGCCTCTGGGTTGCTATGCGGCGTCGGCGCTGGGGCCTCTTGGTAATCCTGCTGCGGTTGTAGTATTAGTATATAGTAAAGTAATATAAACAAGTAGGGAAACTCCTATACTGACACATGTAAAAAATTCAGACATGTGTGATCAGCTGATAGCTAGCTCAAAAAATAAAAAATAGCTAAAATTAGAATAACTGCGCATGCGCCTTTTCGGATTTAGGTTTTTTTAAAAAAATTATTGGCAACCCTGATACATAGGTGAGTTTTACATTTTCGTGTTTTCGTACTTAATATGTACGTGATAATTTAATGATTTTGTACTTAATTCTGTTAAACAATTGTTTTAATAATTTAGTTAAAGAAAAGAGAAACTATAGTAAGGTAAATCACATGTTTTTATTAAGATTTTGAAGAAAATGCATACGACAGTGCATTACTTTTATTACATTAAAAAAGAGAGGTTAAATTTGTTAAATTACTAATTAAGTTAATATTGAAAGGGAAAAAACAAATATCATTTGCAAAAAAATATACTAAGATAAGTAGTGCACACGAAAAAAAGTTTAATTATAAGTCGCTCGTTTTAAGTAATTTAAACAAACCTAGTATTTAAAGATTCGGACTTAAACCATAGGATGTGACAAAATGTATTTCTTACACAATTATTAACATTTTATATAAATTGTACAAATAAATGCAAGAAAACAAAAACTTTGAGTACCGTAAATAGTTTGTTTACATTTACTAGGGTAAAACAAAATGGCCGTGCCCATAGGAAAATTTGAGCCAACTCCCTGGTGGACGTGAACGACATGTCAGGTCTGACAGAAATCGCGTTTGTTTAGGTGAGTTTTGAGAAAAAAAAAATAAAATGAAAAATCCTCTTAGTTTGCAGTTGCCTCAGATGCTACTAAAGCTAGGTTAGGAACAATCGGCAAATTAATAACAAAATGGAAAAGAAACCATTTTCTCTATGTTAAAAATAACATGAAATAAAACAAAATTACTGGCCAAATTATATTGAGTATGAAAGAACAGGATTAATGTTAATGCAAAGAATTAAAATATAAAACAATAACTGTAATCTGGTGCAACTGCTAAATCTTATAAATAACAAATTATAATTGAACGAAGAGTATAAAAGACTTAAAAGAGTAATCACAAAATGAATTTATGGAGGCATAAGATAATTAATATTAAGATACAAGCTCATCATGAGAGAGCAATACTTACACAAAAAAACACAACTAGAGCAATCGTAAAAACAAACCAAAAGAAAGATTAACATAATGATTAAACACTTTAGCGAACATAAAAGACAGCAGCCTTCTACAAATTCATATTGTGAACACAAACAATCAATTCTAAAAACATTTTTATATAAATTTTAATGAAGAAGAGAGAAAAATAAAATAAAAATATATAAAAATAATAATGTATAATAATAATAATAATAATGTGTGTGTGTGTGTGTGTGTGAAGGTCTTGTTAGACTCTAAACAAACTAGTACAAACAAACTAGAAATCAAATTTAAACGAAAATATACGTTGTAGATATCATTATTCGCTAATCGACCGAAAATAAGACAATAATAAAGAACTGACAACAGTGACAAGCAAATAATCTTGTTACAAAGATTCCTACGTTTCATTTGGCTAGGTTAAAGTAATATATAAACCAACTATTCTGTGTAAAAAAATCAGACATGCGTGATCAGCTGATAGCTGGCTCAAAAATTAAAAAAATACATAGAAATATATACTAAAGGGGGCATAAGCCTATCTCAATACGTTAAGAGGCCTGAAACATCATTTTGGGGCTCTCGGGGGCTCTGTGTAACCTTATTGAAACTTCCTTTAAGAGTGAGTTAAGGTTATAATAAATTCATTGTTTTCGGCTTCCCGCTCATTGTTTGTGTTTTCATTTGTATTTTTACCGTTCTACTTTATGACTGTAATTTTGAACTGATTATGTAATAATATTTATTAGCGAAGGTGGTCAGGTTACATTGTCGATGTTTCAAAATTTAACCTATAGAGCCTCTCTATGAAAAAATAGTTACAATTGAGGTAACTGCGCATGAAGCCTTTTAGGATTTACGTTTTTTATTTAATTTTATTGGCAACCCTGATTACATTAGTTGAGTTTTACTTTTCGTAATTTAATATGTACGTGATGGTTTAATGATTTTGTATTAAATTCTGTGAAATAATAGTTACAATTATTTAGTTAAAGAAAAAGAGAAACTATAGTAAAGGTAAACTACATGTTTTTATTAAGATTTTGAAGAAAATATAGACGACACTGTATTGCCTTAAATATAACATAAAATTACTATTCCTAACATAAAATTGTTTACATTTACTTGGGCAAAACAAAATTTAAATGGCCGAGTCCATAGGAAAATTTGAGCCAACTCCCTGGTGGACAAATGTGAACTACATGTCAGGCCTGACAGAAATCGCGTCTGTTTCCCTACTTGGTTAATATATTACTTTAGGCTTGGTATTCTTTATTTGGCTAATTTTAGGCAGAGTACTTGCAGCCGGCTTATGGAAAAAAAAATACCAAGTTTCTCTTTGTAAAAAACCATCAAGTTTCTCTTTGTAAAAAACATGGATTATTTCTTTTTCGCTAGTTTTATTGCACAATCTATCATATATTGAACTCTTGCTTATCATTAAATTTAATAGATAAAATACAATGCTGAAATAAAAAAAAACTAATAGATATCAATATATTTATCAGATATTAGTTAATTATTACTCAGCTTTATAGTTCTTTGTTAAATCAAGATAAAATATAATACTAGCCAACCAGTGCAGAAAGTCAGCTTATTTACAATATAATTATTTAAGGGCATGGAAACTAATTTCCTTTTGAACTTTTATGATCAAATATCTTCACTTAGTAACAACTAACATAATTATTACAAATTTATTACCCTCCCCCCCATCTCCCACTTTAAATATCCTGAATTAAATTTTTATTATTCGGTTTGAATTAAAATTAAGGTCTCTTAAATCTTGCTTCCTCAAATTCATCATTTTATATATTATATATATTATTATATTATATATATATATATATATATATATATATATTTGTGTGTGTGTGTGTGTGTGTGTGGAATATTGTTCTATTAGATCAATATTTATACTTCAGTATAAATTTAAAACTTATGCATATAACTAGATCTAAAAATTTAAGGATACAAAGTAAACTAAGAATTTTGAACAAAGGGAATAATATGTTTTAGGAATAAAATGGAATAGTACTTATCCCAGTTATTCCCATTAAATATATTTTGAAATAATTTACCAAGAAATTGTTAAATTGTAAAAAAGGTCATTTTTGTTTAGCGTATAACGATCTACTATACCCACAAATTTACTCAAATGAAAATGACTTACATTAAACTTAATATGTCTAGAGAACTAACCTGTTGTATCAAAAGAATATATAAAAGAACCAACCTGTTGTATCAGAAGAATCAGGAAGATATTTATCAACGTATTTATCAGCTATATTTAGAGCATTATCAAGCCTTGAAGCAGCAATTTCTCCAACTCTGCTCGCTTCGCTTAGTCCAAGTTGCTTCACTGAATCCGCACGTTTTAACACCGGGGATATCAGGTTAGAATTCACGTAATCCTTTCCCATGTTTACCAGCTGAACAATAAATAAATTATCAAATAATTATTAATCTTATTAACGCAAGCGTGTGGAGCGTTTAATCTATAGATTAAAAGTATAAGGAACCCTAATTTTTATTAGATGGCCATCTAAAATTAGTTTTGACTTCATTTGACAATTTAATATAATTAATTATCCGAAGATGGTGTTTTGGGAAAAAATTAACGCAGTCATCTGTCGTGTTGAATTAAAACTAAAACATATGTGATTTAGGTGGAAAAAATAATCTCGAATAATGTATCAAATGAATAAGCATGTAATTTTGGATGAAAAACTATCGCGAATCATGTATCAAATAATCAAACATATAATTAAGATTGTCGCAAAAAGTTTAAGAGGACGATAATGAAATAGAAATTATCTTCGTAGTCTTGTCAATGAACGGTTTTTTACGAAGTTTTAAACCGTTAAAATTTTATTTTTGGAATCTGTTTGGACCTGTTTTAGGAGTTGGATAACAGCTGTGATCCAAAATGTTAGGGACTTTTTTCTCAAGCATCTCTAAACCTTTAATAAATTTTGTCAATTTAAAACTACACGAAAAACTCGCTCGTTGACTAAACTATAGTAGTCAACATTCATGTGTTTTTCAAGAGAGGCAAAACAGAATTCTTCTCTGAACATCCAAGGATAGTAGAGTTTCTACTAATGTCGAGAGAGGGAAAACAAGAGAGTTATTCTCTGAGTTTTACTGGTATATCAGTTGCCAATAATGTGGAAAGAGATCAAACACGATAATTCTCCTCTAGGTTTTGATGAAGAGGATGTGTGTGTGTGTGATGTGAATGTGAAGAGGACTCTTCACATTCTCACAACTCGCGAGTTGGCGGGGACAATTTAATCCATATTTTAGTATTATCACTAATCCATTTTTCACTATGTAATCCATAGAGACATATACTAGAGGAGGCATATCCTATCTCAATACATTGAGAGACCTGAAACATCATTTTGGGGCTCTCAGGGGTCTGTTTAACCTCATTGAAACCTCCTTCAAGAGTGAGTTAAGGTTGTAATAAATCAATTGATTTTGCTTCCCCGCACATCCCCTTGTATGTTGATTTGTATTTTTAATGCTCTACTGTGTAAGGTACTGAAAGTTTTTGACTTCCCGCACATTTTTAGCGTTATACTATCTAAGTGGTCAGTCATTTTGTACTGTTTATTTGATTATATTTATAATCACGCGTAAGTGGTCAGGTTACTTTTTCGATGTTTCAAAATTATACATATAGGGCTTCTCTAGTAATAATAGCTCTATGATGTTATCTCTATCCATATATCGCGAATATATATTGAGAAAGGGCGACAGAGATTCCTTAAAATCGTTACCAAACTGAATGAGTGAAGATATTTAAAATCATTGCCATTTCCATGAGCAGATGGCAATGATTTTAAATATCCTTTACTCATTCAGGTTGATAATCATGGGACTTTCATGAGTTACTGCAGTAATTCATGACCCCATAGTCACCTGTTTCTATTCACCTTTGTCTTTCGTTAATTGTATCCAGGGGCAGACAGGCCATTGAGGGTGAGGGCGGCAGCCTTCCTTGGGACACCCGGACAAAAATAAAATAAAAAAATGATAAACATTATTATTATTTATGATTGGTGTTGGAGTCGAGGATAGACCCCATTTGCACTGCGACTGGAAGTCTAAACATACTTAATATTTGATAAATTCATTACGCAAGAGTCAAAGGGGCCCAATAATTTATGTTAGGATCTAGTGACAAAGTATTTAAAATATTCTCAATTTGTTACCGAAATTTAAGTTCTTAAAGGCCTCAATTTTTTATACCTTTATACTTGGACCTAAAATAAGACTAAACATAAAATAGTCTAGTTAAAAAGTCGGACTCGCTTCGCTCGTCCTCAGATAGTAAATACATCCGTTTCATTCTCAGCGGTCAACCATACAGCACTGACCACTCAATGCTGCTTAATTGTTATGATCCAACAAAAACCATGGATATACTTATCGTATTGAAACGAAACTTAGTGTACTTATTTATTACGTATAGGTTTATACTTGCGCCAAATTTCAACTCAATTGGACTATTTTCCGATTTTTTAAAAAACGTACATAAGTCATTCGAGAACAAATGAACTAATACTGATAATTAGATGAAACTTAGCACATGTATTAGCCTTATACATAGTCACATGCGTGCCAAATTTTAATCCGTTCGCATTTTTTTCGCGTTTTATAATATTTTCGAAATTTTTGCAGTCATTATTGAGGGTTAATGACGTCATAAACAAAATATTTTCGAAATAGCACAACAACAGTGGTAGACTGATTTTTGTACATAGTTTCAACAACTTTTTAGCATAGATTCACTAGGAGCTACGATGATAGCAGACACACACACACACATACAGACAGACTACTTTGTGAAAACCTCTTAGGAGGCCTTTAAAAAATCTGAAACGGACAATTCCAATGACATCCTGGTTTCGGATTTTTTTGTCAAACACAATACTTTTCCTATATACGTACGGTATAAATGAGGAAAAGTAAAATGTACCAGTGTAATGAAAAGTAAATAATGAAGCAGTGTTGTTTAGATTAATACTAAACAATTATGTAAAAGAAGAACTAAGGTCAGCGTTGAGCGTTAATGGAGTTCATCTAATAAAGATAAAGAAGTCTCTCACAAAAATATATTTTCTATAGCAAAGCGCTTTCAACCTAACAAGAAGTCATCATCAGTGCTAGCCTAACAAACAAACTAATACTTTCTGATTTATTGTATTATTTTGTTTGTTAGGCTAGCACTGATGATGACCTCTTGTTAGGTTGAAAAGCGCTTTGCTATAGAAAATATATTTTTGTGGTGGAGAGACTTCTTATCTTTTATTATAAACAATTATGTCGTATCGTACGTAATGATCCTATATCAACTTTTTGACGTTATGGTTTCACTCATTGTAGCTTAATCAAAAATTGTACCTTATCAGGAGGGTAGTTGATAGCGGGTATTGCCACTGACACCGTGTCCAATCCTTTGCATATCAGTGTATCAACCATTGTCAAAGGTAAATCCAACAATAGAACCGTAGGCATGGTTTTATCCACAGCTAACTGTAAACCACCTTCGACATTACCCAAACTCCAGCGAACTAATCGATTTGAATTCTATGGAAATAAAAACAGTTTTTATTAGATTAAAACGAAAGTTCTTGTATTGAATGTAGCCTGTTTTCAAAGAAGTTTAATTCTATACAATAAAAGAATGAATTACTAGAATGGTAATTCTACACATGGAGAAATGGAATGGTAATTCTATATAAGGAGTAATGGAATGGTAATTCTATAAATGGAGTAAACCAATGACCAATTTTATACATGGAGTAATGGATTGGTAATTATATATATGGAGTAATGAAATGGAAATTCCATATAAGGAGTAATGGATTGGTAATTTTATATATATATGGAGTTACAGATCATGTTTGTTTCACAACATTGGGAACATTCCTCATAGGTCATGATCATCTACATGACACATACTGATCTTATGATCATCCACTTGACACATACTGATCTTATGATCATCCACATGATCACCTACATGACACATACTGATCTTATGATCATCCACTTGACACATACTGATCTTATGATCATCCACTTGACACATACTGATCTTGTGATCATCCACATGACACATACTGATCTTATGATCATCCACATGACACATAATGATCTTAAACACATTATTTAAATGAACTCAAAGAGCCAATTGAGTATAAACTTTAAGGGGCAATGACTTTACAAAAATTATGTTGCGAGGAAATTGACTTGCAGGTATTACAAAATGTAGCCAATAATAAGAAACTTAAATTGTCTTAGAACTTATTGAATTAATACAGCCTTTTACAATAAAAGGCTGAGTTCATGAAATTCAGAAGATATAAGTATGAATTTAATAAACTTCAGTATCAAAAGCTTAGATGTTGTAGCATCTTTTACTAAAACATTATTATTACTGACATCTAATTATTACAATGGTTAGTAAGCATAGAGATATATATACTAGGGGGAGCATAGCCTATCTCAATACATTAAGACGCCTGAAACATAATTTTGGGGCTCTCAGAGGCTCTGTTAACCTCATTGAAACCTCCTCCAAAAGCGAGTTAAGGTTATAATAAATTCATCGTTTCTGGCTTCCTGCACATTGTTTGTGTTTTAATTTGAATTTTTAAAGTTCTGCTATATATTGTTACTGTAATTTTATTTTGTTTATTAAAATATATTAATTGTCGAAGGTGGTCAGGTTACTTTTTCGAAGTTTCAAAATTCAACCTATAGGGCCCCTCTAGTAATAATATCACTATGTTAGTAAGTAATAGGAAGCTAAAGGCTACCTTCACTCTGGTGTAAATGTAGTTTACATAATTATACCCAGTTTCAACGACTGGTATTTTAGATATTCTCTGAACTGAGGCATACCGGAACAAATCACTCCTATCTCCGCCAACAGATACAGCCTTATCTGAACACCCACAACAAATACAGTCTTATCTGAAACACCAACAACAAATGCAGTTTTATCTGGAAACACCAACAACAAATACAGTCTTATCTGAAACCACCAACAACAAATGCAGTTTTATCTGAACACCAACAACAAATACAGTCTTATCTGAAACACCAACAACAAATGCAGTTTTATCTGAAACACCAACAACAAATGCAGTTTTATCTGAAACACCAACAACAAATTACAGTCTTATCTGAAACACCAACAAACAAATACAGTCTATCTGAAACACCAACAACAAATGCAGTTTTATCTTGAAACACCAACAACAATGCAGTTTTATCTGAAACATCTTATCTGAAACACCAACAACAAATACAGTCTTATCTGAAACCACCAACAACAAATTACAGTCTTATCTGAAACACCAACAACAAATGCAGTTTTATCTGAAACACCAACAACAAATGCAGTTTTATCTGAAACACCAACAACAAATACAGTCTTATCTGAAACACCAACAACTAAAATATACGCCCCCTTTTCTAATTGGACCAACCTCATTAGTTCCTCAACACTATTTTCTTGCGCTGTCAACTGATTTTAGTCGTGTGTCGTATGATAGTTCCAACAAAACATAACATTAATGTTATATTATTAATATTATGTTAAACTATAATGATCACGATATAACGATTATCTATAGATTAAAATTATCTATACATAAAAGGTTATAAAACCTAATACTGAATTAGGTTATTTTTTTTTTAAAACAAGTTTTTTATGGGCAAAAGTTGAACTAGGTTTATACAACATAATATTAGCATGTATTAATCTAAATACATAGATTTTCAGAGTAATTAAAAGTTTTATGTAGTATTAAATGTAATGTGGAAATGACCATGGTGTTGTGGTAGGTTAGTTACTTAATTATGACCTTGAATTTTTCTTTTAGCTTCCTCAGTATATATTTTTGTGTTGGTTTATTTTCTTCGTCAAAATTAGCTTATTTCATTGCTAAGATTATTACATTGCTTTTCACCTTTTAAAAGGAGGGAACTATTGCTTTAGCTAAAAACGTAAAACGCGATTAATTCAGCATCTACAGATCCTAAAAATCGAGAACAAATTATATCTATATTAGGGTGGCCCACTATAGGTGTCGAAAATAAAAGTTTGAATATTTGAGTTTCTACCCTCTAAATTTTTTCGAAGGCCTAAAAAAATAATTTCAGTCAAATTTCAGCTCAATCGGACAACTCCTTGTGGTTCTGCGAACGGCTTGAAGTTTTGAACTTACGAATTTCTCAAAATATTGGCATGTTTGTTTATATTCTTTAACACCATACTAATATTACAATTATTATTTAATAAATATGCATATATCTGCAATAAACATGATATACTAAATACTTTAAGCTTATTATATGTTTAAGGTAGTCAGTTTATATTAGAAATAACTGGTTAATATGGATTTAAAAAACCCTATATATATATATATATATATTATATATATAATATATGTATATATATTATATATATTATAATATATGTATGTATAACATATGCAGTATATATATATATATATATATATATATATATATATATATATATATATATATATATATATATATATATATATATATATATATATATATGCTCTATTATTTTTAGGCCAGTCGAGAAAAGCCTTGTTTTAATCTTGATGTTTTTGCGAATTTTCATCATAAAAATGACGCTTATGAGGTTGTTCGGATGAGGGGAGGGGAAGGTCGAGTCAGATTGGCTGCTTGATACCAAAAATATATGTCTGAAAAAATTATTTGCTTTATGTCAAATCAAATTTTCTTTAAATAAAAAATAATTGTCTCTATTTAGACCTTCGTTTTAAGTCTATAAAGTTGCTTTATGTACTTCAAATTAAATTATGGCCAAAAAAACTCTTTAAATTCTTCTTGATTATTTTTAAATTCTTTGAACGTCTGGCTGATAACATTCTTTAGATGAAGTATAATTATTTTATTACTAAACGGTTCATCTCAAAGTTCAAGTGAATTGATAAAGATTTAGCCATTGACAATATTGTTATTAGGTAGTACGGTAAAAATAAGACATCGATCCTCTAAGAGTGTACTCCAGATATTTCCAGGTACTCCGATGTTAAAGTTAAGTTGTTTACACAGATACTCCGACGTTTCAGTAAAGAATTTCTTATAGGCCACGCTTTTAAAACCTTTGCATATTTATACGCATGTTATACTTATCATCTAACTTCATCTACATATATATAAAATTAAGATTATTATATAATGTATTTTTTCAAATACGATTACATAAATTAAACTTTGTACCGACATTTTCTCCTTATCTATGTGTCACGCTAATGATAAGGAAACATATTTCTTACATGTTTATTGATAATTAATTAATTTAAATAGATAATATTTTTACGATTAAACAAATGTTTTTATATGAATAATGTACATTATTTTCAGGGACCCAAATACATTCGCGATGTTATGAGTCATGGATTTCGCACACGAGTAAAAATATTGTTACTTTTCCTCGCCTACTATCATAGGCATGCAGGAAAAGTATTGCGTTCAACCTTAAAGTCCGTTTTATATGACTTCTTACAAATTCAATTTAGAGTCACCGATGGTGTAGTGGTTAAGGTTCGCAGCCAATACACAGAATGAATGGACTTCAAAATTCCCAGTTTATTTATTTATGGGTTCAATCCCAGCACGGGCCTCTAGGATTTTTATGAAGAGGGATAAAAATTCTGCGTACCACGTCCTGAAGAAGGGCTTGGCTTACTTGCCTGGTAGTTACTACCACTCCCCCCTCCATATTACTAACTAACTACAAATTCAATTTCATGAGGTTCTGAGTGGATTTCATCATGTCATACCTAGTATGTAGCCATGTCTATGCCATACTGTATGTAGATGGTACGCTGTATTCAAGATGGTTGCCATTTTGATAATATTGGCTTTTGGTTTTACAAAATTTGCCGTCCTATAACTTAAGCCTATTCATTTTCTTGAACATATACGACATATCGTCAAGTACCGCAAGACATAAACCATTAGCCTTCAAAAATACAGGGCTAATCAAACTTTTAGTTCTTCTTTATTCACATAAATATATATAATTATAGGTGCGACTTTAATATTGTATGAAAGGGACTTAATTAAGTTTGTCAAAATTATAACATTTACCGTAAAAAAATGTAAACAATCATATTAAATTATATAATAAAGTATTGATAATATTCTTATGAAGAATAAGAAATTGGCTGCCGAATATGGCAGCCAATAGGTTTGCTCTATTGCTTTTCTAAGCTTTAATATGCTTTAATTATAACG